>OY776277.1:61349560-61589560 GCA_963675445.1 Linnaemya vulpina | reverse complement strand
ACTTGCTTTTCTATCTGGAATATTTTTTTCGACCTAATTTTTTTTAATAACACAATTTTTTTAAGCTTAAGAACATATGTTAACATAAAATGTTGTTAATATTTTGTATTTGTAATATATGAAATGGTTTAGAATTCAGTGGCCCACGGTGTTTTTTTATTATTTGTTATGTTAAAATATCAAAACTATGTGTTATTTGCTTAAATATGTATATTATTTTAATTATTGGTTATGTTAAAAAATCAAAACTATGTGCGTTGCGCAACAAGATTTACTGTTAATATTATTGTTATTTAATCTATTATAAATATGCACATAACATTTCGTTAAATTCATGTTTTGTAAAAATTATTCTGTTTTGTGTTTTACTTTATTTATTAGAAGTGCATTTATATGTGTATATATTTGATAGGATGTTATGTTAATTCAAGTCTTTTACATATGTGCTTAATATTACTCTCAATATACTTATATTCAAGTTTGACTACAGCAAATATGTTTGTCTTTCGACTTGAAGATTTAGCACTCGACGTTAATTTTATTATTCTCTTCTATTTACATATATTGTATTTCGTCTTCGTCTTTTCAATATAATGCAATATTAAATGCACTTAAAAGTTGTTTGTTGGGTTTTGGTTTGTATAAGTTTCATAGCCTACTACACTTATTATAATGTGATTTTTTGAAATCATATGTGAACTTTTATGCTTCATTTATTAATATAGTTCTCAGATGGTTTATAATAGTCTTTTAATAAGTTGAGAAGTTTGAAACTTTTCAAAACTGTGGTTAAAGTCTACTGACGATTTGGTAAAAAGCGTCAATGAAATGCATATATACATTGCTTAACCACCCAACTAATAAATTTCATGTTATAATAGTACAATGACAGTATGTCAAATAGTTAATTTATAAACAATTAAATATATATATATATATATATATATATATATATATATATATATATATAGATTTGGCATAGCCGAATATAGCTCTTTTACTTGTTTTATATTATATTATAGATATACCGATTGAACAATAAAAAATCAAAAAAAAAAAAAAATTAGACATGTAAAAATAATCATCGTATAAACGCAAAGAATTTTTGAAAGAAAATTAAAAGGGAATAAAAAAAAATTGACGTCATAAAGTTTATCGTCGAAATCCTGTGTAAGACTTTTTTAGTCCGAATCGTTCCTTACCCTGATAATCGAAAAAAAATTAAAAAGTTATATACATCTAGGACGTTAATCGTCTGGTTCGGGTTAACTTTATGTTATAAGTCCCTAAACAACCTATAAACAAGGAAAGACTACTAAAACTTTCCTACAATTGGCTCCCAACGACTACTTTCCTTCAACTGGAAAAATGTCATCACTGTATCATATTTGCTATCATCACTGTTGTTGTTATTGTACCAACTATGTATTGTTCTGCAATTTGTTTACTTTGTCGTTGCGCTTAAAGTTTCTGTTTTTAAAACCTAAGGTTCCCTAACTTTGTTTAGTATATGTTATTTTGAGAAATATCTCTGTATCAAACGGTAACCAGTCACAGACCCCAGTAAATATGACATTTACAGATGTTCAGTTATGAGACAGGAAGTAAAGTTTACATTTAGTAATTGCACATCACGTTTTAATGGCGGTCGTAATATCACAAAAATTTAAGATTTCCTTGCCACAATATGGGTTTATAAAGAAGCTGAGAGTATTTCAGACAAATATGCACTTGCTAGTTTGCCCTTGTTGTTAGAAGGTTACGCCTCTTCGTGGTGGCAAATCATGCAAGATGACGCAAAGACATTTAAGGAGGCTGTCAAGCTTATAAGGAAAGCTTTTGCCCCCCCAAGACCATACTGACGCATTTTTAATGAAATATGTGAAGAAAAACAAAGGATATTTGAGTCTACTGACACTTTTGTATGTAAAAAAAGAAGGCTCTTTGCTCAATTATCCGAAAAATTATTGGAATAGTCAATGGTAAATGTAATATTTGACTAGCTAAACATAAAATTTAGAGAGAAACTGCGAAGGGATATCATTTCAAATTTCCAGGAGTTGTTACATAGAGCAA
Source organism: Linnaemya vulpina (assembly GCA_963675445.1). Taxonomy (NCBI): domain Eukaryota; kingdom Metazoa; phylum Arthropoda; class Insecta; order Diptera; family Tachinidae; genus Linnaemya; species Linnaemya vulpina. Next base: position 61,587,484 of record OY776277.1, on the reverse strand, counting down.
GAGATATAGAACACGTCGTTGCAGAAAACTCTCAGGAAAGAATGGAGAAAAGAAACCAATGGAAATCAGTCAGGGTCAGTTTTAAGATTGACCTATTGCGGAAAATAAAAACCATTTGGCTGAAAACAGAACAGAACAGCAGAAGCTTGATTTCAATTCGTTATATACTTCTTTAGCTGGACAAAATGTCCTGGTCATTCAAGTTGATATTTTAGTATTAAAGGGAGAAGCTTATTTCGACACTGCTGCTAGGACTTTCTTTTATACCAAAAATTAATTAATAAAGGTGTATTATATCAAAAAGTATACGCGGAGATTATCTTAGCGGATGGTAGTCAACAAAATGAACTTGTCTATTCTACAACCGTTGATATGGTAATAGCTAATCGTTTTAAGAAAATAAAATTCATATGCTTGCGAAAAGCTACAAATAATAGAACATTAATTGGTATCGATTTCCTAGAAGAAAACGGCATTGTACTGGATTTAGCCCAACAAAATTTGTATTTCAAGGATGATCAATCCAAAATATTTAATTTTAAAACAAATCAACAACAAGTTAGATGCTATTAATAGTATATTGCTCTCACAAAACATTATGCCAAATGAAGTTAAAGATTTTCTATCTTGATTCGAAAAAAAAAACAACGAGTACTCACCAAATGTAATAAAAATCTTTGAAAGTTCTATTCCAGAAAACTATGAATTACCAAAACAATCGAACTTATTTCCACCTCTTAAAAAAATTAAATGTGAGAGTATTGCAACGAAATTTTTAAGTCAATAGAACTAAATTCATTAGATGTAAAATTGAGGCCATATGAAGGGCCACACTTGTCACAAAATGATAGGCTATGTCTTGACGATTTGTTGGATGCTGAAAACGAAATATTCAAAGATATAGAAAAACCTATTCCACATATAGAGCACTACATCAAAACGGGTTCACATGATCCAATATCTAAACCACCCTACAGAATTTTAAATAAAATTAAAATATTATTGAAACAAGAACTTGACAATATGTTAACAAAACGTATCATTAACCCATTTGGCGCCGCTGTACTCATTTGAACTAAAAAGAGTGCATTTTGGTAAAATGGAAAGACAATAGTGGATGTACAATGGCAACATATTATGACACAATTGAACCATTAGGAGCTGTTAAACGTTGTCTACTACACAACGGCAAAAAAATTGATGTTAGTATTCCAAAAATATTTTAGTATTACAATAAACATATAGGAGGAGGAGATGAATTGGACCAGTCTATTTCACTCTATAGAATAGCCATTCGTGGTAAGAGATGATGGTGGGGTTTATTTACCTATATAATAGATATGGCTTTTTCAAATGCTTGGAGATTATATGTAATAAGTACCAGCGATAACATGGACCAACTTTTATTTAGACATTCCATTGCAAGGTACTACTAACGCCAAAAAGTGCAAACAAAAGCTCGACCTTCATCTTCATTGGTACTAGGGTTACCTCCAGATGGCATAGGTATATTCCCCCAAAAAATGGAAAATCAGCGAAGATGTGTTTTATGTCATTCAAAAGCTCGCTGGCAATGCAAAAAAGTTTTAAAAACTTTATGCATCGAAAAAAAAAAATGTTTGGAAGATTTTCATCTATAAACCGCCGCTGTACTCAATTGAATACACCCATCCCACCCACCCTACTTATTATATTTCAAACTTTTTTCGTTAATTTGTATTAAGTTTATATAGGATGAATTATAAAATAAACTTTTTTGTTAATTATCTCTTCTCGTTTTATTTTGGCGGTTAATGGGTTGAAGAAATGGAATCTACATGGGATTTCCCAAAAAATATGGTTCAGTGAGGTTATGTGTGGACTACCGCCGGTTAAACACAATTATAACCACAGACACCCGCTGCCTAGAATTGACGATTTGTTACACTCAGCGAAAACAACACCATTTGGCAGATAAAAGTAGCAGAAAATGATAAAGTAAAAACAGCCTTTACAACACCATTCGGAATTTTCGTTTTTAATCGAATGCCATCTGGGCTAAAGAAAGGGCTTACCAAATATATTAATTCTGTCTTATTTGGATGATATTATTATATGCTCAAGATGTAAAAACTTATATCTTCTATCTCAAACTGACATTTAATGGACTAAAACAATTCAATTTGCATTTTTTTTCAAGTCCGAAGTTAAATATTTGGGACACATACTTACAACAGAAGGATTGAAAGTCGCTCCGGAAAAAACAAAAGCTATTGTTAAGAGAGAAGATCCTAGAAACGCAAAAGAAGTGTTGTCATTCTTGCAAACTTGTTCGTGATATAGACGTTTTATACCATAATTTTCAAATATATCAAAACCTTTGTCAGATTTAACAAAAAAGAACGCGGTTTGGCATTGGTCGGAAAAAGAGAAAAACGCATTTAACTCATTAAAAAAAACTTTTAATTTCATCGCCAATCTTACAACAGGTAAATGAAAATGTTTTGAGATATACCAATAGAGGTTATATAATGTTGGACGGTGCACTATATAGGTTTTGTTTCTCAGAGAATTCTGAAAATGGGCAACTAGTAATACCAAAATCTATGCGCAGTATGATAGTTCTACAGCTGGCCACTACGGAATTGATAGAACAATAAATCGAATAACTGCACATTGTTATTGGCCGAAAATGAAAGCTGAAATAATAACACATTACGTGCATCGAATGTAAGCGATATAAACCCGCAAATATGAAACCTGTTGGTCTTCTTCAACCCGTAGCTAGTAATCGCAGATTTGAAATAATCGCAGTCGATTTATTTGGGCCTTTACCAAAAACACCTCAAGGCAACCAATGGATACTGATTGTTGAGGATTTACGTAGCCGTGGGAAAGAATTGTTCCGGCTGAAACTCGCTTCAGCTGAAAATTGTGCAGAACTATTGTTAAACGTAATTTTTTTAAGATACTGGGTAATGGAACTCAATTCATTTCCGCTGTTATGCAAAAATTGGTATTCAACAATCGCTTACACCTGTCTATCACCTGGAAGCTAACACAGTGGAACACAAAAATCGAGATTTAAAATTACAACTCTCTATTTATGTGGGCAAAAGTCACACTACATGGGATTTCAAACTAACTGCTATTAGGTATGCAATGAACACAGCTAAATGTGCAACAACTGGATACACTGCCGCCTGCTTAACTTTTGGACGTGAGCTTAGATCTGGCTTTGAAGTTCAAAATTACTTGAAAGCCGTTGTGAATTCCGAAAACTTCATCCCGCAAATAGCACCCAATCTAATACGACTTGTGGACACTCTTAAATTGGCAAAAGAAACAGAAGAGCAAATGCAAGATAAAAATAAGATATGTATATATATATATATATATATATATATATATATGTATATATATATATATATATATATATATATATATATATGTATATGTATATATATATATATATATATATATATATATATATATATATATTAAAATGTCTCGAATGGGCTTTCTAATCATTCATATGTTTTTCATCAAATCATAATTTTTTTTTTAGGCATATGAAATGTGTTTCGAAACAAAATAGACACCAAACAAATCAAACACAAAAAAAGAGTAAAAAATATATTAGAGTTAAAAAACAACTCGTCAATAGACTATTCTATTCATAACTAGTTGTGTTTCACAAAATGAAATGTTTTGTGAATCAACACTAAAAATTTTTTAACAAAAAAATATCTTATACATATATTTATATACATATATTTATGTTTATATACATACATACATTATAATTTTAATATATTTTTCACTCAAAATAATTTTTATTATTAACAATAGTTATTCTTACTTATAAATTTCTTTCCAACTAAAGAACGAATGACAATTGTCAATTCTATGTTTCGAGCTTTTTTAGAATCATTTGTGTTTTCTTATTAAAACATACAAATGTAAAAAGCATTCGAAAAAAAGGAATCAAACATTGTTTCGTTTCTATTTTTTCTATTTGTTTTCGAATGGTCTCGTTACATCAAAGCTGTTTGATTCTATTCATTCTATTTCGTTTGTTTTAAATTTTTGTTTTGAATTATTCGACATGTTTCATGAAACATCAAATCATTTGAAGTCTACTGCCATTCATTGCACCAGTATGATACATACGTATGTATATGTAGGTATATGAACGCATGGGTATAAATTTATATGGTACCAATATTACTACATATGTAATTTACAATCTTGCACGAGTACAAGCCAGAAAAATGGGAAACCATACCCATGACTGAGGGCGAAGTCAATCTCGGGATCTAAGGCATCGTAATTTTGTGTTCACTACTTCAGCCAGCAGCACCCTTATAAAATAAATGTATTAGTAAAATTATAATTCATCTATACATATAATGCAAATATTACACCGATCACAAGTTTAAAATAAAATATTGTACTATTTATACAAATTCGTACGTTTTCTGTAAAAACGCATAAAGGAAAGTGCCATCACTGTTTTAAGCACCTGTTTTGATTTTTTGTTTTTGAATGATAAACACCACATGCTATTCAGTATTCTGTGACATTTTGCACAAACGTAAAAATTTAAAACAAATAAACATATATTTTCAATATCGATTTTACAATATACATATCTTCTTTTTTAATATTACCACTCAAATAACTTTAAACACTACAATTTGTTGTATGTACATATACATATATGTGTACATACACAATTTTTTTCTGTCAAAACATATGGTGCGTTTTTAAGCATTCTATAAGCGGAGCTGCGTTAGCATTTGCGCTACGCTGCGTTTGCGCTTGCGAATTTAGCGTCTGGCTAATGGGGCCTTAAGAAACACTCTCATTCAGAGGGAAGTATCGCAATGCCTGTTTTGAGGCCCATAAGCATACCTTTCAACATACCTTCGCGAACAAATATTTTCCGATTTGAAATACATTTGTTTAAAACAACGCAAGAAATGTTAATTTATTAATCTGCAAACGTAAAATATGTATTGATGTTGCGAAACTGCAATATAAATTTAGAAGATATTATTGGTAAATAAAAGTATACTTTCTGAAAAGGTCATTCAGTAGGCCTCGCAACCGCACATTTCGCCCATTAAATATTTTGTTATATGAGGCAAATGTATAAATTTATGTACAAACGGATGTTTAATACTAACAGAACTTCTGCAACGAACAACCACATGCAGACATGCGATATTTCATGTACAGTTAAACCTCGATTAACCGGCCCTCTATTAATCGGTTACATCTATTAACCGCCATGCGGTTCTTTTTATTTTTTCCCTCTATTCGTGTTTTACCTCTATTATCCGTGCTTTAGATTTTTATCTATATGAACCGTGCTTTGTATATAAATATTATCCGTGCAATATTCATATGATTACACAAATCTAAATCCGGTATTTCCCCTTTTTAAGTTTAAACAAAAAAAAAACCTAAATGTAATAATTTTGTGTAGACATGTAGTTTGATCAACCAAAGCATATTCAGTAAAAACCCAAATTTTAATGTTCTATATGAGCTTTGTTAAGGGACTGTTCTAGCATGACGCATATTGAACGGTACTTATAGTAAAGGTGGAAAAAAATCGAAGAAGTTATGGTAGCTTAATGAAATTTTTAGCACATATTTCTCTGGGCCTATTATTTTTAAAAATGAATTGACATTCTTAAAAATCCTGTTATTTTTCCGGTGAGAGAACAATTCAATACCAAGAATTCCACCATCTTAGTAATTATAATTTTTTTTTATTTTAATTTATCATTTCACATATAAAGTGATGAAGCGTGATAGTTTTTTTTATAAAATAATACCAATCTCTGATTATTTAGGGCTTAAAGTTTTCAAAATACTCAGAACATTATATGAATAGGTTTAAATTATTATTTGAGAAAAAAAAACAACCATATTTACATATATAAAAATTAATAATAGAGTAACAAGCAAACTCAAATAACATAACGATTGTAAACAATTTCTTAATCACCAAAATAAATTTCTGAATCTGAATCAGTGTTAAAAGATTCATCCACTATTATGTAATTACTAATATCTTGATTATTGTTTAAAGAGCTGCTTGTATTTGTCTTATTTCTATTAGATGAGATTAATGGATCAGAAGAAATTAGGAGTTTATTCAATAAATCCTGATTACAATTTTCTTTGCTATTTTTTCGATAAGTCTGTTCTTTCTAATTCTTTTCTGTAGACATTCTAAATAATCTTCAGAGAGCATTTCTTAGATAAACTAAGAATATATTTGAAACAATATGTTTATTTCATACAGGTATATAAATATTACCAATAGGTAAATCAAAATTCTTTTTAAATTTCACAACCATGAATAAGAAGTTTATGCAACGTTGATGGCATATAAAACCAATCACAGTTATTTACATATATTTTTCGAGTTTCCTCCGTTAGATTTTTAAAGTCGGATATATTTATAGGTGTTGTGACGAAAAGTCACTCGGTTCGTTTTTGGACACATTCGACGTCTATTGTAGCGACTGAGAAGAAGAAGCAATGCTAGCTTTAAGTATGATTGAAATAAACTTTTCTATTCTTGAAGATATATTAATTATTTAAAAAGCAAGGTACTAGTTTGTAAATTAAATATTGTATTCATTGTTATCAGAGCATTGACCATGCAATCAAATTAGTCAGCGTCCCATTGTGCGAGTTAAGAATCTTTGTTCTTACGTTAAAAAAAATATTTATTTCAAGATACCACTTATCTTGAAATATTCTTCATTCAACACTTCTTATGAATTTACTTATGAACTGAAGAACGAAAGCATTTACATTTCTATTTATACTTTCGTTCTGTATATCTTAAATTAGTTAAATGTCTATTGTCTAGAGATAACGAAAGCATTTACATTTTTATTTTTACTTTCGTTTAGTGTATGTTAGGGATGAAAATACTTAGAATTGTTAAATGTATATTGTCTAGACTCTAGAGATACTCAGGCCATGTTATCAGCGAAAAGGGTTTTCGTATTGATACCATGCTTTGAGTCTGACCTTCAATCGATCATATTATTACTGTAATTAGTTTTGTTGTTATATTTTATGACTATGTTGTTTTTCGTATTACTCTGACCTTCAGACTAATACGTATTTTATTATGTACACAAACAATATAAAACAAGTGTTTTGTTATACATACAAAAGTATAAAACAAGTTCTGTATTTTGTTATACATATAATATGATGTGGCATCTCAGTTCTACTTCACTTAAGAAATTAAACTTTCTGGCAGCACAGTTGCAATCTTTCAGAACAAGCCGCATCTATACTAGGTGACCTTAATATGCAAAATGGCGAACAGCTGATACAATTCGCTTGATTCGCCTTGAACTCGTTTGTCAAAATCTGCTTCTTTCGCCTTAGTTCGCCTTGAACTCGCTTGTCAAAATCTGCATTTCAGTCTTTGCGCCAAAAAGAAAATTTGTGAAGAGTTCAAAAACAAAAATAAATTCTATGAATATTGCTAAGAAAACAAAAGTTATTTATATATATAGTCGATAAGAAGTTTTTATTCTAGCCTACTTTAAAAATATTGTAACAGGTACCTACAACTACAAGTAAAGTAACCGACAACATCATAAACTACTACAATTCGGCCATCCTGACTATGAGATCCCCTGATCTCACATTACTCAGATGTCCCTTTACGTCCCTTAAACGATGGACGCATATAGTTTTCGTGATTGTTAAAACCCCTCAACATCCTCCAAAACATAGCGATCATTTCGTATGACCCTCGATATTCTATACGGACCTCTATATTTTGGAATTAGTTTACGTGATACACCAGTCGAGGAATCAAAATTTTTCACCATGACATAATCCTCTTCTCTATACTCTGTCGGACGCTTCCTTTTCCTATTAAAATTCTCCTCGTTGTAGTCCTGTAACTTCTTTTGCTTATCATTCACTCCTTGATCATTTCTATGTTTATTGTCTATTTTGAGTTTTTAATTTTTCTGTTTCCTTTCATTTTCAATGATCATTTCAAGCAAATCATTTTCTACACGAAGAAGTTCTTTTTCATGTTGAATCAATCTCAGTTCTTTTTCCAATAGAAGGTTTAAAAGATTGCTATCACTTTTGCTTTTGTTGTTACTAAAATCATTTTCCTCTGCTAAAATATTACAAACTTAATTATAAAAAGAAGTTTTTATTCTAGTCTACTTTAAAAATATTGTAACAGGTACCTACAACTACAAGTAAAGTAACCGACAACATCATAAACTACTACAATTTGATTCATTATAAATATGCATATAAAATTTCGTTTAATTCATGTTTTGTAAAAATTATTTATTTACTGAGATTCACTTTGTTTATATATATTTGATCGGATGTTATGTTAAATTCAAGTCTTATACATATGTACTTAATATTACTCTCAATATACCTACTACTCTCTTCTATTTACATATATTGTGTTTTATCTTCGTCTTTTCAATATAATGCAATATTAAATGCACCTAAATGTAAATCAGTCGAATATCGATTGTAAGGACTAACTGTATTTTGTTATTACATACCTATTGCATATATTCTTTTAATGATATGTTCAAAAATTTAAAGCTAAACAGAAAATATTTGTTTAAATAAAATTAATTCGCATATGATCATTCGACGAGTACAGTCACAATGAGCGTATTGTTTTATTCTAAGTTATAAAATAAGACGACTCTTAAAGACTTTTATAGTCCGAATTGTCCCTTACCCTGATAATCGAAAATAAATTAAAAAGGTATATCCATCTAGGACGTTAATCGTCTGGTTCGGGTTAACTTTATGTTATAAGTCCCTAAACAACCTATAAACAAGAGAATGCTAGTAAAACTTTCCTACATGTGTTATTTACATACTTACATATATAATAATATTTTATTTTAATATTTGTTAGTATTCATAGACATGAACATATATTATATGATTATATAGTTTTTTTTACAAATAGAAAAATTTTTTAAATTTGAACTTTATGATAAACATTGTTTTTTTTAATTTCAATTGCAAAAAAAGTTTTTTTTCTTTATTGAAAGAAAAATATACTGAAAAATATAAGAATTTACTGAAGAAGTTAACCAAGGGTTAACGAAATATTGAAAAAAATATATATGTATAATATAAAAACCTTAAGCTTCAAATATTTTTGTTATTTACAAAATTTATATACATAGCAAATTATGAATACAAATTAAAAATAGCGGGTTTCGACCTGAATTATAAAAATTATTTCCTTTATAGATAAAATTATATACATATGTACATATATTACAATATTTTAAGAGGTTACAGAATTTTTGATATTACTAGAATTTATACTTTTCATAAGTTCTGGTATACAAATTTCATTGATAAGTGAAAAGTGAGTTGCTTCAATAATTGACAATTAAAAACTAAATGATTTATATATGTACATATAATAGCTATTTAGATTGTGCACAAATTAGTGTCTGGTTTTTTTTTGTGTCCTGGTTGCACCTCTGTAATAGATTCATCGTTATCGTGCATAGTTGACAGAACCAATACATTCTTGTTTTTCTTAGGCCAATAACCGGCTTTCGTATTTAATAAGTATTTACTTTTGTATGGGCCTTCTGGCTGAACTCCTAAGTATAGCTCAAGATCAAAACTATGGTTAAAGTGTGCTGACGATTTGGTATAATGCCATATTTTGCCGGTTTATTTGGCATATATTGACGTAAGTTGCATTTGCCTCTAAACTTCACCAGTTGTTTATTAATTGTGGCATATTCTCCAACACAAATATTTGTTTTACGTACGTATAATTGTACTAAATTTGTGCTGAATAGAATTGCAAAGTACTTATTTCTAGTAACGCGGATAGTCGCGGGGTGCAAAAGACACCCCAGCAAAAATTGAAGGTGCTCCCTCTTCTCAAAAAAACGCTAAATAAGGAAGTGGCATCCATCATATGATGAAATAGTTCATTATATTCAGCTATTAGAAAAACTGGGAACAAGACCTATTGGAAAAAAAGATTAAGCAAAAACAATAAGTCGTGGGGTGTAATTTACACCCCGCGCGAGTAATGGTATTAAGAGATTAATTAAATTAAGTATACAGATGAACAATTCTACAGACTGGCCATCCTATCACCATCATTACAAAATTTTTAATCCACTTGGAAGATCTGCTCTACAAGATTGAGATAAGGACACACACTCTTAACCCATAATTACATCCTTACAAATTCAGCATGAGTCATCACAACTGGATTTACAGAAATATACAAGATTGAGATTAGGACACACACTCTTAACTCATAACTACATCCTTACAAATTCAGCAGAATCTAATTATCTATTATATGTACATATGTATATAAATCATTTAGTTTTTAATTGTCAATTTATTGAAGCAACTCAATGACAACATGACAAAAGGAGGCATATATGTTGTAGATCTGATGTGTGGTATTTACAATGTACCCAGAATAAGTTTTTGATGGCCTCTAAAAGTATTTTACCATATTATCAACCATAGCTGTTAAGTAATGATTACTAATTATAATAACGAGTGATTTTTTTGCTATTATCTTTTTCTCAACACTAGTTTTGACAGCTCGCGCACGTTTTGTATCTTGTGTCACTGTCAAACATCTTCAGTTTGGTCTATAATTTAATCATGAATCGTCTTACAAACGAACAACGCTTGCAAATTATTGAATTTTATTACCAAAATGCGTGCTCTGTTAAGAAAGTTCATCGCGCGCTTCTTCCATTTTATGGTCAGTTTAATCGACCAACTGAGGCTTCTATTCGGGCTATTGTAAAAAAATTTCGCACCAAATTTACATTGTTGGACATTAAACCACCAACACGCTTACGTAGAGTGCGAACTGAAGAAAATATCGCAGCCGTATCGGCCAGTGTTGGTGATGACCGTGAATTATCGATTCGGCGCCGTTCGCAGCAATTGGGCCTCTGTTACTCCACTACGTGGAAAATTTTGCGGAAGGATTTGGGTGTGAAGCCTTATAAGATACAGCTGGTGCAAGAATTGAAGCCAAACGACCTACCACAACGCCAAATATTTGGTGAATGGGCTCTTGAAAAGTTAAATGAAGATCCACTTTTTTATCGAAGAATTGTGTTCAGCGACGAGGCTCATTTCTGGTTGAATGGATACGTGAACAAGCAAAACTGCCGTATTTGGAGTGAAGAGCAGCCAGAAGCATTGCAAGAGCTACCAATGCATCCACAAAAAACAACCGTTTGGTGCGGATTATGGGCTGGCGGCATCATTGGGCCGTATTTCTTCAAAGATGATGCGAATCACAACGTTACTGTGAATGTGAGCGCTACCGTGCGATGATAACAAACTTTTTTTGCCCAAAATGGAAGAGCTTGACTTGCATGACATGTGGTTTCAACAAGACGGTGCCACATGCCACACAGCACGCGAAACAATGGACCAATTGAGAGGCGAGTTCGGTGAACAGTTTATTTCACGCTTGGGACCAGTCAATTGGCCGCCCAGATCGTGCGATTTAACGCCTCTAGACTATTTTTTGTGGGGCTATGTTAAGGCTAATGTCTATAGCGACAAGCCCGCTTCGATTGACGCACTGGAAGCCAACATTGCCAACATTATTCGTGAGATACCGGCCGAAATGTTGGAAAGAGTATGCCAAAATTGGACTAAGCGGATGGACCATTTGAGGCGCAGCCGCGGCCAACATTTGCATGAAATAATCTTCAAACATTAAATTATATCGACCCAACTATCAATCCAAATAAATATTTCATGCATTTTTCTGAATTTTGTGTGTTTTCTTTTTTTTTAATTTCCGATAGTTCTTATAAAATCACCCATTAATAAGTAACTAGATTATTTTTTTTAAAGGTGAAGTAATGATTATATTACGATTATTTTCAGATTCGCACGGTTACTAATTGATTACGATTACAGATAATAGAAAAATAATCAAGATTAATAAAAATTACGAAAAAATAATCAAAAATAATAAAATATAATCGAAAAATAATTTTACTACTTTCGAAGATTACTCTTGATTGTTTTTGATTTTTTTTTTTATATTTTGCGAAATTATGGCAATACTGTTTAATGTTAGTTGTTTTTTTTTCATTTTCGTGTCATTATTATTGATGTTCATCGATGTGATAATAGATAACTTGTTTGCGTATATTTTTTGATGAGTGTTATGGTACTCTTTATTTACTTGTCATACTGTTATGTTACACTTAATGTTATTTATACTTGCTAAAATAAATTGTAGTGAGTTTTGAAATATTTTAAAAACCAAATGTCAAGTAATGAAAAATAAAGAGAGAGTGTGAGTTTAACTAGCAAGAGGAAAACATTAATTGTGAACTATTGTAATAGTGAGTATTAAACATAATTGTTGTAAACTTTTAATAATGAAATTTATTTTTAGGTCAAAATGTCTGATTATGTTTCTGAAACCGATTTTTCTGCAGACGACAGTATTGAAGATCCGGACTTTAATCCTACTGGAAATAAACGAAAGAGCTCATTAAATGAGGAAACAGGACCTACCCTAAAAAAAGTCTGTGTGAATTAAAAAAAATTATTTTTAAAGAAGAATTTTACACAGAAGTAGAAATAGTTACTTTTAAAGTTTTTAAATTAAAGCATACTATGTATTAAATTTTTTTGTTAGATTTCCGATAAGACAATTTGTGCTAAGTCCGTTGCATGTCATCAAGTGATACACAGAGGAAGCGGTGAAGTGACTTCAAATTTCATCAAACATTTGCAAGTCAAGCACAGTGAACTTTTTAAAACATATAAAAGTTATAAAACAGGTAGCCCTTTTGGCGGTAACACGCAATCTGAGTTCGATGGTCAACTGTTACATGCAATGATTGATTGTTCATTGCCCCTTTCCATTCTGGAGAAGAAATCCTTTATAGGTTGTTTTCAAAGTACAGGTATGAAGGTAATGAGTAGACAAACAGTGGATAAGAAATTGGAAACAAAATATACCATCATGGTGGAAAATGTAAAAGAAAACATGGTTTGTTCTAAATATTTTTGTACCACAGCAGATGTTTGGTCTGGAAATCACAGAAGCTGCCTTGGATATACGTGTCATTGGCTTACAGACAATTTCGAACGCAAATCGGCAGCTTTGGCATGTAGAAGAATTTGTGGGGCACGCACCGCGGAAAATATTGCGCAGATGATTACTGAAATCAACACTGCCTTTGGTGTGAACAGCTCAAACATTGTTTTGACCAGTACGGACAAAGGTTCAAATTTTGTTAAAGCCTTCAGAGATTACGGTGTGGGAAATGACTTTTTCGAAGATGAAATTAATGACGAAATGCCAGTGCTTTATAATGAAAATTTATTGCCCACACATCAGAGATGTTGCAGCCATACTCTGAATTTTCTTGCGTCAACCGACTTCGATAAAATTTTAAAAACTGAGCAGTCACTGTATATCCAGCATAAGATGGTAAGTCGCAGAACAAAGGTTATTCTTTTGCAATAGACTACCATTTGTACTTGTGAAAATGTGTTTAATGTTAATGTTTTAGACATTTGATAAATGCTTCAACTTATGGAAAAAATGCAAGTGACCAAAGTCGTCGGAAATTATTGAGGATCTCCTGGGATCATCGTTGTTTTTGCCCGTTGTTACTCGTTGGAACTCATTGCATGACACAGTTCAAAAACTACTTTGCTACAAAGACAAATTAAATAATCTGTGCGATAAGTTGACTTTGTCACATTTTTCTGCAAGAGACATACAGTACCTGGAAATGTACAATTTGGTAATGGAACCAATTGCAAAGGCCCTGCACTTTCTTCAAGGAGAAAGCAACATTAACTGTGGCATTTTTATATCTTAAATATAAATTTATATTAATGTTATTCTTTAAAATATAAATTTATATTAATATTATTACAGGATTCTTAATACCAAGTCTTGTGACACTGAGCATAAGCTAAGCAGATCCCAGGAATTGCAACAGTTATCACCTCTTATTTTAAAAATGGAACAGAGGTTAAGAGAAAGGTTCCAATCATATTTCATGTTGAAGCCGGAGGCAAATATTGCAATTGCAGCAACAGTGCTAACTCAAAGCATCAAAATCAAATGGGTCAAGGCGTTGCTGAGATTAACTCCGGAATTTCCAGAATTAACTGCCGAAAATATAACCAGCATAGTTTTAGAAACACTTTACAGTTTTTACGCCAAAAATTGTAAAACGTTTAATTTAGAAAGAAAAATTCAAAATGTGTCGACTATGCCCGATTTTTTTGACTTCACTGATGATGGTTAGCTTATTGCGTACATTTATTTTGTTTTTAACTTTAAAGATTTGACTTTGCGGATGATGAAACTGAAGTAAGTTCTTCTCCACAAGAACAGATTAAAGTTGACCAACGATCCGCAATAAAACATCAGTTCTTTAGCTATTTAAATGATAATGGAAATGCTTAAGAGACTTACCAAAAATATGATTTAATAAGGGATGCATTTCTTTTTTTAACACGCCCTTAACGTCTTCAGCTCCAGTTGAAAGATTGTTTTCATTTGCCGAGATCGTCAACAGTCCAAGGCGGCAATCATTGTCACATTTTTCTTTTGAAAAATTAGTTGTTATGAAGGCCAATTGTAAATATATGTAAACTATAATTTTTTTTGTGAATTGAATGTATTCTGAATGTATTTGTTTTCTTTATTATTCTGCTACGTATTTTTCCTTTTTTTTTGTTGATTTAGGAAGTACTAAAATTGTTATTGGTTGTTTTGTTATTGAAGTGAATATATGTACCAATATATTGTATACAAAAACTATCCAATTTTGTTTTACTTGTTCAGAATTCTTTTACGTTTTAAATGCAAATTTTTCAAAATAAAATGTATGTATAAAATGATGCGCATTCTAAATTTTTGAAAAACAATCGAAAATAATCAAAAATAAGTAAAAGTGCTATATTCGGCTGTGCCGAATCTTATATACCCTTCACTAACGTATGTCTACTTTCTAACTTATAAAATAGTTTCAGTTAGCAAAAAATAAAAACAACTTCAGTTGCGTTTTTGATGTTATACAAAATATTGCAGTATTCAACCCTGGAATCGAAATTTTTATTTGTTTTTTAATTTTTAATACCAATTTTGTTTTGCCGAAATAAAAAATAATTTTAACTTGAAAAAAACGACAATTGATTTTTGGTTATGTATTGTATAAAAATATTTTAAATTTCGGAACCCTGGATGGGAACTTTAAATTTTTAAATTTATTTTTAATCGATGCAAATCTTCCTGATACCAAAAATGGTTTCATTTAAGAAAACATTTTAGTTACTATATGTACCACAAAATACCGAATGTAACAAAAAAAAAAAAAAAAAATCCCACCCCTGGAGACGAAAACTAAATTTTTTAAAATAATGTTTTACCAATGCAAGTCTTTATGATGTATAAAGCGGTTTTATATAAGAAGAACTAAAATTTGTAACAATTTTTGTCACTTTCATGTACTACAAAACATTGCATTATCCAACACTGAAAACGAAATTTTGATTTTTTAAAATTTTTGATACCAAATTTGTTTTGCTAGAATAAAAAATAATTTTAACCAAGAAAAAACGACGTTAGTTGATTTTTGGTTATGTTATTGTATTAAAAAATTCAAATTACCTAACCCTGGATGGGAACTTTAAATTTAAAAATCTTTTTTCATCCATGCAAATCTTCATGTTACCAAAAACGGTTTTATGTAAGAAAAACTTAACATATTTATTTATTTTAGTTATTATATGTACCACAAAATACCGAATGTGCCCAAAAAATATTCCAATTTCCGATCCCTGGAGGAGAAAATTAAAACTTTTTAAAATAATTTTTTACCAATGCAAGTCTTCATGATGTATAAACTATTTTTATTTAAGAAAAACTACAAATTTGTAACCATTTCTGTTACATCCTTGTACTACAATATATATCAGTTTTCGAGCCCTGCAATCGAAATTTGTTTTTTTTTTAATTTTTGATACCAATTCTGTTGTACCAGGACAAAAAATAGTTTTAACCAGGATAAAACGACGTTAGTTAATTTTTAGTTATTTTAATGTACAAAAAATATTAAAATTTCCTAACCCTGTATAGGAATTTTTAATTTTTGAAATTTTTTTTCCATCTATGCAAATCTTCCTGATGTATAAAACGGTTTTATTTAAGAACAACTTAAAATTCTTAAACATTTTAATTATTATATGTACCACAAAATACCGAATGTGTCAAAAAAATTATTCAATTTCCGATCCCTGGAATCGAAAATTTAATTTTTTTTAAATTATTTGTTACCAATGGAAGTCTTCATGATGTATAAAGCGGTTTTATTTAAGAAAAATTACAAATTTTTTACCACTTTCGTTACTTTCATGTACTACAAAATATTGCAGTACCGAACCCTGGAATCGAAATTTTGATTTTTAATTTTTGATACCAATTTTGTTTTGCCGAAATAAAAAGTAATTTTAACCAGGAAAAACGACGTCATTTGATTTTTGGTTAGTTTATTGTATGAAAAAAAAATTTGAATTTCCTAACCCTGGATGGGAAGTCTAAATTTTAAAATTTTTTTTCATCGATGCAAATCTTCATTACACCAAAAACGGTTTTATTTAAGAAAAACTTAAAATTTTTAAACATTTTAGTTATGATATGTACCACAAAATACCGAATGTACAAAAAAAAAATTTTAATTTCCCATCCCTGGAATTTTTTTTTATTTTTTTAGTTTTAAATGGAAAATTGAGGAGTCCCAAGGCATGAAATAGGTTCAATTTTCAAATACGCAAGAAAATAATCGGTTTTTGGTGTTAATTTTGCGTCGAGAAATAGGTGTAAGCTTTCCAGCTCTGGAACCGTCCTTCCGATTTTTCTGAATTTCAATACCACTCTAAGTTAACTCACTTCCAATCAGTTCAAGAACGAAGTCTCTAGCTCTTCTGGGGGCTTGGGAAAACGTACAGACAGACGGACATCGCTCAATCGTCATCGCTATTCATAAGGATCCGAAATATATATACTTTATGGGGCCGCATATTGATATCGAAGAAATTACACACGGAATGACAAACCTAAATATACCCTTACACATTTTTGTGAAGGGTATAATAATCCTTGAAAGTGGTCAATTATTTTTTTGATTACTTTTGATTATTTTTGATTATTTTCCGGTAATCCTAACTAATCTCAATTATTTTTGGATTACTTGTAATCATAATTAATTAATAATCAGATATTATTTAAAAGAGAATTATGTAATCAACACCATTCTTTTTAAAATTTTATCTAATTGATTACTAATCGTAATCCGAATTTAACAGCTATGTTATCAACACATCTGGTATTAATTTATTACTGTTTTTTGCAAGTAACTTTCCCAACAAAACTATAAAACGTTACGAGATTTTACGAGGTCACAAATTTCATCCTTACCCAAATCTTTAAAGAGGGTGCTAGAAGCACCCGGCACAAGTAGCCAAAATAACCCAAAAAAGAAAAGATGCTGCATTTGTCCCCGCTCAAGAAACTTGAAAGTTAAGAGTCAATGTGATGTTTGCCAAAAATGTATTATATGCTTATTTTCTGACCATTTCTTATCAACAAATTTTTAAATAAAGCTGTTATGTATAACTTAGAAAATGCTTTAAGTGTAGAGTTCAAGCCTTTTTTTCGATGAAAGTTTTTGTTTTGAACCTCTATTTGCTTACGATTATAGAAAAATAAGCAGTTTACTCTGCGACGTTTTGCAGCGACGTACAAAAACAAGTGCGCGA
This sequence comes from Linnaemya vulpina, assembly GCA_963675445.1. Taxonomy (NCBI): domain Eukaryota; kingdom Metazoa; phylum Arthropoda; class Insecta; order Diptera; family Tachinidae; genus Linnaemya; species Linnaemya vulpina. Next base: position 61,569,628 of record OY776277.1, on the reverse strand, counting down.
GTAAGGACGGGTTAAGGATTGATATGATGATTTGCATTAGCAGCAAATTTAGCAGCTTCATCTGCTAGAGAATTTCCTTTTATAACGACATGATGTGGCACCCAAATTTGAATTTAGAATTGAAGTTAATTAATATCTGTTGATTCAACTGTAAAAATAGAACATCTAGCATCTAGTATACCCAAGAAAAAGAACTTGAGTTTGTTGTTTTTATCCAACCGTATACAGTATTTTCCAGTTCGTGCTATTGTATTAAGTTGAAATACTTCTGAAAAGAGTCACATAATTATCGTAGTTTCTTTTGGTTTTGAGATGAGTTCAGTAATGGAATATACATTTTTTAATATTCAGTGAGTTGTTCTTATTGCCTTAAGTGATAATCTGATAGAAGGATTATAAATCGGAGTTATATTTTTAAATTGAGATTTTGAAGCTTGGTAATGGCGCACGGTGGACCATTTCGCTAGTAGGCGGTCAAAAATCTATAGCTTTTGACCGGATTGGAATTTCAATATGTTTACTACGAGAGACTATTGGCTTTGAGAAAAATAGTTATGATGGACTTAAAATGAATTTTAATATTTTGCTATATTTGGTACAAAAGTGATATATTAAAACATGTTATAAAATTTTTAGTACAAATGGTCAAAGGTTCGTTTTTCGAACAAGTTTGAATTAAAATTTTGTTAATTAATTAGCATATATAATACAAACGTTGATTAAATTTACTTTAGATAAAAAGATTTTAATGAAGAAGACGTAGGTTTCTCTTTAAGTTCATAATGGACATTATATGTAAACTTTTATGACAAATTTGTAAATTTAAAATTGTCTAATGTATTTACATTAAATCCTAAAACCATAAAAATAACGATGATTTAAAGAACTATTATTACTTATGCCCAGTTTTTGACTTCATATCTAACTACAAAATTAGTTAATTTTTCCATAAACTTAAGGTGTAATATGTAAACAAAAATCGCCATTGTTCAGAAAACATGTGTTTTGCTTATGATTCAAAGTATTTCAAGTGTTGTGCATGAAATTATTTTAAGTTTTTCAGTTGTGTTAAGAGTCTATTTCTACAATAAATATTATTTTATTGATTTTTTACTTAATTCTATTGCTAATTAACTATATTTATGTAACTTTTTTAAAAACTTTAGCAAATTTTTCTCAACATCACAATGTTATCTTTTTCTTAAAAGAAAAAAGGTCAAAATCATATGTTTTCTGTGCTCTATTTAAATACAACTTAAGTGTCCAATGAGTTTTATTTAAGTTGTATTTAAATATGATGTGTAAAAATGAATTTTGTATTTAAATATACTTTCACTTTAAATAGAACTTAAATACGAAGTCAAAAACTGGGCATTAAAAAATTTTTGTAAATTTTTTTCTAAATAGTCTTGATTTTCATCTTTTAGAAGTAGTTTAATTTGAGTTTGTTGTTTTGTTGTTGCTTTCTTTTTTCTTCATTATTCTTACTATCTCGCTTAACGGGACAAAATCCAAATCATAACATAATTTAAGAATATGCCCCATAAAACGTATTCTCGCATGAAGAGGGGACAATCCAAATATGTACGTATGCTGCCTTAAAACTATCATCTTCTGGAATGGGATGCCTTAATTGACTTGATGTCTTTTGCCATACAACGCAGTTTTACAATGCTTTTGTATCAGTTAAAGCTTGTACAACTTTTCCATAAATCATTGTGTAACACATTTTAAAATATACTTCGATTTCCTGATCATCAACTGTAAATACAGCAGGTTGAAGGACATTTTACTTTTTGGACTTCTTCAATTACGACATCTTTTCTTTATTTTTTAAATGTAAATTTTATTGGTATGCAATACTTTGTTGATGAGGAGATTTCTATTTACATGCATTTCTGTTGCTCTGCTGGTTGACGGCTCTAATCCGGTATAACTTTTTGTGAAGTGCAATGGAATGCAAGATACCATATAGTATAACAAAGAATATACAACATAAGAAGCCGCATGTCGAACAAAGCATGAAAAAAATTTTAAAATCTTTTTTGGTGCCGGGGGTAAGAGGAAAAACGAAGAAAATTAGAGCTGTTCCAAACTTCATCAAACGCTCGTTTTTGACAGCAACCTCTAATCAAACCCATGTAAATTAAATGGGTTTGATCAGAGGTTGTTGTCTAAAACGAGCGTTTGAGAGCGTTTTAGACAACAACCTCTAATCAAACCCATTTAATTTACATGGGTTTGATTAGAGGTTGTTGTCAAAAACGAGCGTTTGAGAGCGTTTGATGAAGTTCGGCACAGCTCTACTATTATATGCGTGTGTAATTTTATTTTGCTTTACATGATTAATGCAAGTGAGAAAATAAACAATTTAATATCGGGCAGGAAATGCTGCGTAACTATGTCTAAAAGATCTAGAAGACATTTAAAAGGTTTACGATTTTTTATTCGTTTTAGGGCAAATTTGGCGGAGAAAATGTCTAATTCCTAAAGAAGATTACACAAAAATCTTTATACATGAGACCGTAATTTTGGAAGCTCGTTCGTTTGGATAAAAAGCCAATATTATTACAATTCAAAAATTTTGTGCTTCTCTATGATGCGGGTGATAAGTATGTAGCAATATAATCTAGGGCTGTACGGCTCCTGAATGAATTAATTCAATTGAATCACTAAGTCAATCGAGCGAGCTGAATCTTTCTTCAATTGAGCGTTTTTAGCTCAGTAGTTTCAGTTGATTCATTAGATCTATCGCTTTCAGTAGTTCTTTTCAGTGACGTTCCAGTTTGTATGTCAAAATCCATATGAAAAAAATGAATTAATTCATATACATGTGTTAATGCATACAGGGATGTAGTGCTCTTTATTTATAGAGTTGCCAGCTACTGAAACAACTGAGCTATAGAATGAACTGAGCTAGTGAAACAACTGAGTTACTGAATAAACTGAAGTACTGAAACAAATGAGCTACTGAATGAACTGAAACAATTGAATGAACTGAATGAATTAATTCAGTAAAATGAGCGGAGCTAAAAAGAGCGCTCACTCAAAAGAGCTGTTTTGGACAGTTCTAATAGAATCCAATGGCTTATTTAATCTATTTCTCATGTTTTTTGCAAACACAATTTTTGAGTAACTTAATTTATTTTCTTACATTTTGTGTTGTGTATGTTTGTAAATTTGTATACGCGTACAAACATACATAAGTATGACTGTTATTGATTTATAATAGTTCTTTCATACTATTGCAAAGGCCGAAGAAAACTGTCCTTTTATTGTGTTGTTTTTTCCAAATGTACATACATTTATATTTTCCACAATGTTTGATCTGCACACACAGAAATTTTTTCGATAGAAAATATTATTTTCTATACAAACATTTTTAAAAAGGTTTAAATTGTTTTTATCAAAATCTCCAAATCTCTAGATTTTACCAAAATAAAGGTATCCTTTATTATATTATATTTTACAGAAAACCTATATGTTTTAGCACAATAACGTAATAGAATTTATATATATACACACACACACACACATATATATATATATATATATATATATATATATCATTTTATATGAATAAAAAAAATTAGTTATAATCAATTTCTTTTAATTCCTTAAAAACTTATTTCTAGTACAAAATCAATTCCTCATTTAAAATAAAACAGGTCAATTCCTGAACGATTCACAGATCCACTAAAATAAATCATTCCATAACAACTCCGTCGTCAATACAGAATTTTGGCGCTAATTTTGTAATTTACTAATGCCGAACGAATGACCTGCGCCAATATAATAAAATTTGTTGAGATTTTCTTTTTATTGAACATTTTTATTTTGCTATATTAATATTTATATAGGCTAATTGTTCTAACTTAGTTAAAATCTCAGAAAGACATGATGATAAATATTCCTAGGCACAAAGGAAGTCAACATCAGTTTTATTCAATTTACACAGCAGAGCAGAACAGCTGTTTTCGAAAGTCGCTACACTTTCATCTTCAGTGCTCATGTGTATATTGTGTTTATCACCACTGTTTAGGTGGCTTAGTTGAATGTGATAACAGTTTTCTATTTACACAAATTTTATTGTGAAAAACAATCCGAGAACTGTATCAACCTGATGTTAACACTTGTGTGTTATGATACCTGTGTTACCATTTGATTATTTTCTTCATGTCCCATTTTTCTGAATTTTTTGTTCCATTATACATTAAGTCAAACTTTTATGGTTTGAATTTTATACTTAAGTATATGTGAACGTTTTTTCCAATTTTCATTGGTAGCTCAAGCCAAAGCTTAAATTATATGTGATTTTATTTTTATTGAACATTTTTATTTTGCTATATTAATATTTATATAGGCTAATTGTTCTAACTTAGTTAAAATCTCAGAAAGACATGATGATAAATATTCCTAGGCACAAAGGAAGTCAACATCAGTTTTATTCAATTTACACAGCAGAGCAGAACAGCTGTTTTCGAAAGTCGCTACACTTTCATCTTCAGTGCTCATGTGTATATTGTGTTTATCACCACTGTTTAGGTGGCTTAGTTGAATGTGATAACAGTTTTCTATTTACACAAATTTTATTGTGAAAAACAATCCGAGAACTGTATCAACCTGATGTTAACACTTGTGTGTTATGATACCTGTGTTACCATTTGATTATTTTCTTCATGTCCCATTTTTCTGAATTTTTTGTTCCATTATACATTAAGTCAAACTTTTATGGTTTGAATTTTATACTTAAGTATATGTGAACGTTTTTTCCAATTTTCATTGGTAGCTCAAGCCAAAGCTTAAATTGTATGTGATTTTATTTTTATTGAACATTTTTATTTTGCTATATTAATACTTATATAGGCTAATTGTTCTAACTTAGTTAAAATCTCAGAAAGACATGATGATAAATATTCCTAGGCACAAAGGAAGTCAACATCAGTTTTATTCAATTTACACAGCAGAGCAGAACAGCTGTTTTCGAAAGTCGCTACACTTTCATCTTCAGTGCTCATGTGTATATTGTGTTTATCACCACTGTTTAGGTGGCTTAGTTGAATGTGATAACAGTTTTCTATTTACACAAATTTTATTGTGAAAAACAATCCGAGAACTGTATCAACCTGATGTTAACACTTGTGTGTTATGATACCTGTGTTACCATTTGATTATTTTCTTCATGTCCCATTTTTCTGAATTTTTTGTTCCATTATACATTAAGTCAAACTTTTATGGTTTGAATTTTATACTTAAGTATATGTGAACGTTTTTTCCAATTTTCATTGGTAGCTCAAGCCAAAGCTTAAATTGTATGTGATTTTATTTTTATTGAACATTTTTATTTTGCTATATTAATATTTATATAGGCTAATTGTTCTAACTTAGTTAAAATCTCAGAAAGACATGATGATAAATATTCCTAGGCACAAAGGAAGTCAACATCAGTTTTATTCAATTTACACAGCAGAGCAGAACAGCTGTTTTCGAAAGTCGCTACACTTTCATCTTCAGTGCTCATGTCTATATTGTGTTTATCACCACTGTTTAGGTGGCTTAGTTGAATGTGATAACAGTTTTCTATTTACACAAATTTTATGGTGAAAAACAATCCGAGAACTGTATCAACCTGATAACACTTGTGTGTTATGATACCTGTGTTACCATTTGATTATTTTCTTCATATCCCATTTTTCTGAATTTTTTGTTCCATTATACATATAAAAGTTTGACTTAATGTATAATGGAACAAAAAAAAAAAAAAAAAAATTCAGAAAAATGGGACATGAAGAAAATAATCAAATGGTAACACAGGTATCATAACACACAAGTGTTAACATCAGGTTGATACAGTTCTCGGATTGTTTTTCACAATAAAATTTGTGTAAATAGAAAACTGTTATCACATTCAACTAAGCCACCTAAACAGTGGTGATAAACACAATATACACATGAGCACTGAAGATGAAAGTGTAGCGACTTTCGAAAACAGCTGTTCTGCTCTGCTGTGTAAATTGAATAAAACTGATGTTGACTTCCTTTGTGCCTAGGAATATTTATCATCATGTCTTTCTGAGATTTTAACTATGTTAGAACAATTAGCCTATATAAATATTAATATAGCAAAATAAAAATGTTCAATAAAAATAAAATCACATACAATTTAAGCTTTGGCTTGAGCTACCAATGAAAATTGGAAAAAACGTTCACATATACTTAAGTATAAAATTCAAACCATAAAAGTTTGACTTAATGTATAATGGAACAAAAAATTCAGAAAAAAGGGACATGAAGAAAATAATCAAATGGTAACACAGGTATCATAACACACAAGTGTTAACATCAGGTTGATACAGTTCTCGGATTGTTTTTCACAATAAAATTTGTGTAAATAGAAAACTGTTATCACATTCAACTAAGCCACCTAAACAGTGGTGATAAACACAATATACACATGAGCACTGAAGATGAAAGTGTAGCGACTTTCGAAAACAGCTGTTCTGCTCTGCTGTGTAAATTGAATAAAACTGATATTGACTTCCTTTGTGCCTAGGAATATTTATCATCATGTCTTTCTGAGATTTTAACTAAGTTAGAACAATTAGCCTATATAAATATTAATATAGCAAAATTTGTTGATACTTTATTTTTCAATAAATAATATATGTATATATATATATATATATATATATATATATATATATGTATATGTATATTTGTATGTATATACAAATAAAAAATGTATACAAAAATTTTTTCATATGTATATCATAATAATACATGGCATCATTGCATCGGTGCTGATAGATACATTTTCTAGAGCTGTACCGAACTGAATCAAACGCTCTCAAATGCTCGTTTTTGACAAGAACCTCTAATCAAGCCCATTTAAATTACATGGGTTTGATTAGAGGTTCTGGTAAAAACGAGCGTTTGAGAGCGTTCGATTCAGTTCGGTACAGCTCTAACATTTTCGTTTATTCAACAACAACACAAGTATTATTTACCCTACATTAATTTACAGATTAGTATTTTTCGTTCGGACAAAGGATCTATTCTATGCAACATACAAATACATGAACAATAACAATTTTCAGCAACAAATAGTAACACATTCCGCTTTACAAGTTTCATTGTTGAATGTTATTGGAACAAATAACTACACAAAACAAGATGAAATATGTTTGACAACATATGATGTTGAATATGATCAATATAAATTTTTTCGTGGTCTTATAAACATACATAATCTTTGGTATAAGTCAGCATCTGGCATTGCATTGCTTTTATTGTCTTTGACCAGAGGACCCATCACATCCCCATTTAGAATTTAAAGTAATGCTGGCATTTAGAACTTTTTTCAGGCGATCATATTTTTCGCATAAGTTAACTGAAGTATTTAAGTCTGATTGTAAAACTGCAAGCGTATTGAACTAGAGTTTAAATATTCATCAAAATCTAAAATATGCACATTTAAATATCCACCGATTTATTGGGCATAAGTTTGCATAACTTTCATAGCCTACTACAATTATTATAATGTGTTAAATTTTTTTTTTATCATTTTTGAGTTGATCAATTTGGGCCGTATCTCATTATTTGCTACGATGGGGTGTGTAAACACATACAAAAAGATATATGTATGTACATATTTTAGAAACAAAATAATTAATAAGCGTTTTTAAGAAAATATTAAACTAAATTTTTATATACATATATATATATATATATATATATATATATATATGTATATAGATATAGATATAAATATATATACATATATATATATATATATATATATATATATATATACATATATATATATATATATATATATATATATATATATATATATACATATATATATATATATATATATATATATATATACATATATATATATATATATATATATATATATATATATAACTATTTTCAGTAACTGGTTATTTCAAAACTTGGTTTTACTTGTAAAAATGTTCTAAATTTAGAGATTGGTTTTGTTGGGCATTCCACCATAATACATACATGCATATGTACAATGACGTATTTATATATGTCTGGCAGCATATTAGAAACTGTGGTATCATTGCAATTATGACAATAGAAATGATTGAAAACGCTCAGCTCTGGAACAAAAGTGCTCTGACATAAAAAGCGCTCAGTATTGAGCTAAAATCATCTAGCGCTTATTTCCCTCAGCTAACTGAAACGTTCAACCAGCGGTGCAAAATGTTCAGTTTTAACTGATTTTAGCAGTTTTTCGGAGTGATGAAAAGAATTCTAGTTTTTCTATAAAAAAATTGTTTTACAATTGTGTCAGAGTATATATATGAGTATATATATGCGAGATATAAAACTAATTTGTCTAATTTTCAAAACTGTTGTAAAGAAAATAATAATACAACAGATTATGCGATGCAAATTGAAGATGCTGCACCTCGTTCAAGCAAAAACCCAAGAAGAAAACTACAAAGTTATATTAAATCATGGGAAGAGAACCTATTGTTCAAGAATTAGATAAGGAGACATGATAATTGTTGTTGCTTTTTGTACAATGCTTACGCTGATGTTTTATAATTTTTCGGATACATATTTTTTGGGGTAACAGGTTAGTGTTCTAAAAATCAGCTTTTTTTTCAAAAAGGATATGACAATACTGCGTTCAATTAAACTAGCTCATAGCTTAGTGCAGAGGTGCACAAGAAAAAACTAATTTTGTGTGAGGGAAAAAGATAAACACACAAGCAGAAACAATTTGCTGTTACTAATTTAGTTGAAACTAAAACTTACTTCTTATTGAAAATTTGTAAGAATTTTATATATCTGAAATAAATTCCTTAACTATAATGAATTTGTTTTAGATATTCCAATTTTGACTAAAACAACTTAAATCAATTCAATTTAGAACTTTAACTTTCCCAAAAATGTTTGTCTACTTATGGCAAGTAGATATACAAACGTTAAGTTTTTAATACTTTTTAAAACTTTAAAATTTCTTTGAAATGTTTGATATATTCTTCCTTCAACCTATCTTCATTTTAAAGCACAATAAAATTTAAAATGTTATTATTTTTGTTGCAGTTTCATAATAAGAGTATATATATATTTAAAATTTGTTGAACTCAATTCTTGCGCTGTTTAGAACAAATAAATTTTATATCTGAAACGATTTTCTCACAAAGATAAGTAGAAGGAAAACATGATAGACATTAAAAAATGTTATATTTATATCGAGATATGAGTTGTATGCAGTGTTGCTATATGCTTTTTGAAAAAAAATTACAATGGGAGAAAAAAAACTAATTTTTAGAAGAAAAAAGTACCCGAAAATTTTTAAAACATATACATGTGTACATATGTATGTATCTATGCATGTAATCAATTTCATTAATTTTTTTTTTTAAGTTCTAAAACAGAAACATAATATGAGTTAGAAGCCAAATGAACTTGTATAGCTTTTGCATCTACTTGGAAATATGCATCTTTAAATCTGATGTACCACCCATTGCTTTTATTTGAGAGTTACAAAGCTTACAAAAAGCAATCCTTGAACAACGGGCGCTCTTGCCATGATTTACTACAATTTGGCAGTTTTCTTTTTGGCTTTTTGCTTGAACAAGGTGCAGCATCTTCAATATTTATCGCATCATCTGGTGTATAATTATTTTCTTTACAATAGTTTTGATTATTAGACAAATTAGTATTATATACTAGTAGATATACTCTGACATAATTGTAAAAAGCGGCTAAAAATAGATGAAGTTGTCGGAGGACAATGAAACTTGGCCCATGAACATTTTTTGCTTGAGTTAAGAAAAAAATGAAAAATGAAGGTTATCCGCCCAATTATACTCCTACCTCCCATACAAAGTGAAAATTAAATTTTGACCTACGGTATTGATTTTTGGCATGCAGCATTTTTTAGCCCTCAGAATAATTTGTGTGAAATTTGAAATATATCCGCCCACCTCCCATACAACTTTTAATGAAAAATTGGCATAACTAATTTGAAATTTAATGTCGCAACTCAATTTTCCCAAAAAATAAATATTATATTTGTAGAATGGTTTTCTGAAAATATATACCTGTTCCGCCCACTTTTACGCACATCTCCCATACAAAAAACATCAATAAGTAGCATAGTCTTATAATTATTTTTTTAAATCCTTATCTCCAATTTTTGATTTGCAGTTTTGAGCGACATCTATTTATAAATGGGTCTGAAGATAATAAAAGATTATGCATTACGTCTTCATTAGTAGGCTCACGTTCAATACCTCGTTAATGATGTAATCTATAGGCTCTATAGCCTTTATTCCAGATATATAATACAGAAACTGTATATTATGGTTAGTACTTATTGTATTAATTATTAAGCTTTAACAGAATCACTACCGTTGGTTTTATCTGAGTCGTAGGACTCCTCACCTCTTTCTAAAATCCCTGTGGGTTCAGCATCTGAAGTTTCCATTTCTATTTCACCATCTACTGCTATGTAATCATCCACCTCATCTGAAAAAATAAAGTCTTTGTCACTCGATTCACTCTCACACAATAAACTCTTTATTTTTGTAGAGCTACATCTTTTATTACATATCCTTTTATTTGAGTTCATTTTATTTCTTATTCAACTTTCAACAACTTTAACTTTCACAGCAATAATAACAATTTTTTGCAAAACAAACTTCCCTATGCAGATACAAACGTAAAATGAAAATAATGAAGAAATATTCTGCCAACGCTTATATTTTTTGCTTGTAAAGGGAAACTCCTAGCTCCATTTGTATTCCGCTGATATATTACATTACTTCCTCATGTAGTTATCCCTAAAAATACACAGGTGTATTTAAACTTTTTAACATTTAAAACTTTGTTGCAAAATGGTTTTTTTATAAGATTTGTATGAAGGTAACTGGGTACCTTGTCGCACAAAACAAGTAGTTTTTTTTTGTCAATCACATAAATGTTAAAAAAACAAATTCTTGAGATAAAATCTCAAAAATACAAATGCACTGAATAGCTTTATTCATAAGTATGTTTTATTTAATAAGCATTTTACATGGATTTTTTATTTGTTATTTTTATGATTTAAGTAAATAAGTATTTTCTTTGTTTTATAAATTCATTTGCATACTGTCTTTCATCTAATATTTTTGCAATGTCAGGGAATGTGGTTTCTGTTTCGGAATTATTTGAATAAAAAGTATAATTTGGGGGTTCATCTAAATCCACTGGGCATTGAAATTAAAAAAATCGGAAGGACGGTTCCAGAGCTGGGAAGCTTAAAATTATTTCTCGACGCAAAATTAACATTAAAAAAACCAATAATTTTTTTTTGTTTATTTGTAAAATAAACATATTTCATGCTTTGGGACGCCTCAATTGTCTATTTAAAACCAAAAAAAAAAAAAATAAAATAATTTTTCAGGAATGGGAAAATAAAAGTATTTGTTTTGACACATTTGGTAATTTGTGGTATATATAATAACTAAAATGTTTAAAAATTTGGAGTTTTTCTTAAATAAAACCGTTTTATACATCATGAAGATTTGCATTAATAAAAAAAAATTTCAAAATTAAAAATTCTCATCCAGGGTAAGGAAATTTAAATTTGTTTATACATTAACATAACCAAAAATCAACTAACGTCGTTTTTTCCTGGTTAAAATTATATTTTATTCTGGAAAAGCAAAACTGGTATCAATTAAAAACAAAATCAACATTTTTATTTCAGGTTTGGATAACTGAAATATTTTGTAGTACATGAAGGTCAAAAAATTTTTCAAAATCTGTAGTTTCTTATATAAAACTGCTTTATACATCATAAAGACTTGCACTGGTAAAAAATAAATTAAAATATTTTGACTTACGCTTCCAGGGGTGGGAAATTCAATTTATTTATTTTGGCACATGCGGTATTTTGTGGTACATAAAATAGCAAAAATGTTTAAAAATGTTAAGTTTTTCTTAATGAAAACCGTTTTATACATCATGAAGATTTGCATAGACGAAAAAAATTTTTAACAACTAAAAACTCTCATCCAGGGTTAGGAAATTAAAATTTGTTTATACATTAATATAACCAAAAATCAACTAACGTCGTTTTTTCCTGGTTAAAGTTATTTTTTAACCCGCAAAACAAAGTAGTTTTTCTTAAATAAAACCGCTTTATACATTATTAAGATGGTAAAAAATTATTTTAAAAAAATAAATTTGCGCTTCCAGGGATGGGAAACTAAAATTGTTTATACATAACAGTAGCAAAAAAGCAACTAACGTCGTTTATTTTTACTAATTAAAACTATTTTTTAGTTCGGGAAAAACAAAATTTTCATCAAATATTAAAAAAAATCAAAATTTCGTTATCAGGGGTGGAAAATAAATGTTTTTAATGCAAAAAGTAACCAAAAAGGCAACTGACGTTATATTATTTTTTTTGCTAAAACTTTTTTATAACTTAGAAAGAACAAAATTAGTACTTAAAAATATATATTATGCCAGACGTACGTTGGTGAAGGGTATATAAGATTCGGCACAGCTGAATATACCACTTTTGCTTGTTCAATCATTATGTGATTGACAAAAAAAAAGTACTTGTTTTGTACGACAAGGTACCCGGGTACCTTCATACAAATCCTATGAAAACTAAACGATTTGGAAACAAAATTTTAAATGTTACAAAAATGTAAATACACCTGTGTATTTTTAGGGATGTCTACATAAGGAAGTAATGTAATATATCAGCGGAATATAAATTGGGCTAGGTGATTCCTCTTACAAGCAAAACATATAAGCGTTGGCAGAATATATCTTCATTATTTTCATTTTATTTTTGTGTCTGCGTAGCGAAGTTTGTTTTGCAGACAAACTGTTATTATTGCTGTGAAAGTTAAAGTTGTTGAAAGTTGAATAAGTAATAAAATGAACTCAAATACAAGGATATGCAATAAAAGATTTAGCTCTACAGAAATAAACAATTTATTGTGTGAGAGTGAATCGAGTGACGAAGATTTTATTTATTCAGATGAGAAGGATGATTACGAAATAGAAATAAAAGCTTCAGATAGTGAACCCACAGGGATGTGGGTAGTGATGAAATGGAAAGTGGAAAAGTATTTTTTGGCAAAGATGGTTCTTGTTGGTTACAGGAGCCATTTCCTCAAACACAGACTCCGAATAGAAACGTTTTAAGAGAATGCGGTGGATCAGCCCAAAAATATAAATTGTGCACCACAAAACAAATATGAAAAATGAAAAAAATTGCCGTAAACTGCAATGCACATAATTGCAGAAAAAGCGTAACCGCTAAAAATAATATTTTTTAACCTTTCGTTGTAGACCAGTGATACACAAGCATTTCATTGCCTATCGCGCGAATTATGTTTTCGCGTTTCGTGGTTATTAAAATAAACTAAATTTGTTTTTTGTTTGTTTGTTTTAATCAATCTTTATTTTTAAGCTTACGACTTCTCGACAGAACGGGAGGAACAAGACTGACTTTTCCTAATTGCAAGTTTGCTTATCAAATAAAATTATTGTTCTATTTGTTAGTAATTCTATGGAAGAATAATATTGCATTTTCGTGTGGGAACGGAAATGCAATAAAATGCAATTTGACAAATTTTATTAGTGTAGAGTTAGTTAAATTGGGACGTTTGCAATTCTTGGAAGTGCGACCGAAAAATATAATCAGCTACATTTTTCATTTAGTGCTTTAATTAACTAATGCTGGTAATTCTTTTATATTAAATTGGCACGGTTGCAATTCTTGGAATTGCGACCGAAAAATAATTTTGACTTATGAATTTAATCATATATCATTCTTAATGTAAGTTTTAGTATTTGGTTTTATATATATAACTCGCGCGATAAGAAAACAAATTTTGCTTGCGCAGCCCATTCTCTTGTTGAAACATGTATACTGTAAACAACAAATTATTCCTCTCGCGCTCTTTAAGTTTCTTCAAACGGATAAGGTATGTATATTGTTTGTTAATACGTTAGCTAGTTAGTCTGGTTATATTGATTTAAAACACTGTGCCATAAAGTGATTCAAATCAATATATCCAATTTTAACTAGCGTAGGCAGAAATTTTTGTCCCCCACAAACGTATGTTAATGAGTTGAATTATTGTAAAATTTCATAGAATATGAAAAGTAAGACTGTATAGACCTTCCCAACGCTGTTCAGTTGTTTCGCTGCTTCAAATACATTGTATATGTGTTTATGTAGTGGTGCGTAACGCTGTTGTAGACGAACTAAATGCATTCTTTGATATTTTGATACATGCTGATGTTCATAAGTCAAATAGAGAACATTTCAAAGTTATGGAAACCTATTAACTTGCCATTTTTTCGGGCAGCAATATCCTTATCGAGGTTCGAGTTGTTGTTACGTTGCATAAGTTTCGATAACGATGAAACTCGTTTATCGAGATATCTGGAAATGCTAATTTACGCCAAAGTTACAAAGCCGGTGAGTGTATAACTGTAGAGGAGCAGTTATACGGATATCGTGGACGTACTCGCTTTACACAATATATGCCGGCTAAGCCTGAAAGTATGGAATAAAAATATTTTGGGCTTGTGATGCTTCCAATTCCCTTCCCTTACTTGACCAATTGTATACTGGCAAACGGGCAGAAAGTAAGCGCCAGACAAATGTGGGCCTTAGACCTTGTTAGTCCATATAAGAACTCAGGAAGGAATGTCACAACCGATAATTTTTTTGCATTTCTTGATCTGACAAAAGCATTAAGTTCATGACCTCTCACACTCGTTGGAACAGTGAGAAAAAATAAACATTTCATACTAGCTTATATACAGCCACATGAAGATATGAAAGTTTATTATTATTATTTGACAAAATTTTTGAACTTATTCACGTTCATAATTCTATTAGACAGTTATTTTCTGCAAATTTTGTATTTCACAAAGAGGAGACGTTGTGTTCTTACGTTCCAAAAAAAAAAAGAAAGCTGTAATAATGTTATCAGCCATACATTTTACCCTGTCAGTCCGAAGCACTTTGACTGCTAAGTCCGAAATTATAAAGTATTATAATAAAACCAAAGGGGATGTTGATAATATGGACAAGTTGTTGGGCGAATATACTTGCAAGCGTAGAACAAGTCGGTGGCCGCTATCCTTATTTTTTAATGTTGTAGATGTAGCAGCATTGGCATCATATATTCATCCCCATTGCGAATGTCAACGTCGACACAAGTGATGTCGACGCTACTGTCATGGCATCATCATTGACAATATTTCCTACTTTCGATAACAACCGATAATATTTTGGCATTATCAAAGGCAACAGAACAGCAATATCGTTTTAGATTGGCTTGGGTTTTATCGACAAAATTTTTTGTTAACGACTTAATGCGTAATTTCAACTGCCACGGTTAAGTACTTGAAAAATATTTTTCAAATGAAAAAAATATTTTTAATTACTATCAATAAACAATTTGACTTGTTAATTCAAGAACTCGAAAGAAAACCAAGCTTAGCCAAAGTGGTAATAATTTTAAGGAAGAATGGGAAGAAATCAAGACGAAGCTAAATTCTATTGGACCACCAATTAGAGTCAGTTATGGTTGGTAAGGATAAAGAGTTCTTCAAAGTATAAATTTTAATGTCATATATTCAGGTTTGGAGAGATTTTATATGTAAATTTAAAAAAAAGTTAACTCACAACAAAGCTGAGCTCAATGCTACAGGTGGAGGCCTATGCAAATTATTACCACTCTCACCTTTGGAAGAAGCTGCTTCTAACTTGCTTCAATTTGAGATGCAATTTAATCCTTAAGGTGTTGCCCAAGGTATACAACAAACACCTGAAGAAACTTCCAATGAAAGTATACCTTCCATAGAACAAACAATCCTCGAGGATTTTTTTGTAGAATTGCCACCAACTTCCACATATGCCATTCAAATAGATGAACAGCCTACTTCTAGAAAAAGAAAATCAAATGACCAACGAAATGAATTATTTCAAAAGCACAATTCGATTAAAAAAGAGGTAGCGAAATTTCTAAAACAATTGTTGAAGTAAAGGACTGCTTAAAATAAATAAGTGAACATCAGAAGAAAATATATGACGATAAAAGAACAATTTTACAAGAAATAAAGATATTTTAAAAGGAAATAAGCCGATACCAGAGAAAATTATTTGAAGTGGAAGAAAAAAAAAAATTAAAATGATGGAGAGACAGGAACAAAGACAAGAAGAGCTCCATGAAACGGAAATGCAAATAGCAAATATAAAGTTAGAAATAAAGAAAAAGAATTGGAAGCTCTTAAGAACAAGAATTAGTTGAGTAAATAAAATATTTTAATTTAATTCTGCCTTAGCTGTTAATTTATTTAAACAAATTAATTTAACTTTTGAATAAATAAAACGTATATAGTATATATATGTATATGTGTATTATTATATCTGATTTTTTTAACCTTTTTTTCGTTTATTAATCAATAGATTTGTTTAAGTTTTTAGGTTATTCAATATTAATATATATATTTATTTCGATATTTCGCTAGCCTTCGGTTAGCTTCTTCAGGAAATTATTTTATATTGTCAAAAAATTTTTCTTTTCAATTATATAAATACATACAAATTTTTTAACAACACAAAACAAAAATTTTTTATATATTAAAAATACTAACTCTAAAATGTATAAAAAGTAGAAATTAGTTTAAAACATACTAATTACAAAATTCATAAATATTATAAATATTATTTATATATTAATAATTAAAACAACTGACTGTTGCTTTTGAGTCTTTATTAAGAACTGACTTTTTAAATCTAACTTAATTCAACTTGAACTTAAAATTAACAAAACGAATTTGTGGTGAGAAAGAACAAATGTGCACAATAAGCACATTTACCTGTTGTTGCTTCATGCCGTAACAGTAGAAGTTTGTTTATTCAAAGAATCATTATTAAACTCAAAAATCGCGATCAAAGAAATGCGCTGACGTTTGCGTCTGGTACTTTGTGGGAACGGAAATTATAAAAGATTACATGTATGTGATTTCCCCACCCTTAGTGTTTGCTCTCCGGGCAAATGGATCGGGGTAGTCTTTCAGTTTTAGTTCTATTTTGTTCTTTCTCACTTTACAACACTTAATTTTTATGGTTAAAATTACAATTATTATTAAAAGTATAACAACCAAACTTATAGTAGTACCCTGTGCTACGTTACTCTTAAATTCAATGTACTTAATGATTTCTCTATTCTTAATACTCTGGAGATGAATTCTTTCCAAAGTAAAGTTATTGATGTTCCTTGTAAAATTTACATAGTTCAAAGGTATAAGCACTCCATGACTAAATCTATGGAACAAATTTTCAAACACAAGCTCCTTTATTTTAATCGTACAGTTATCAAACTTAATAATACTATTTCCTTTAACAAAATATGGTTGATCATTACAATTGTGATCTATTTTGGCAAATTCAATTGACTTTGTCATAACAAGGCCTGCCTTAATTTCTTTAATTATTGGTTCTTTATTTATTCTAAGTTTACAATCATTATTTTTCTTGAAAGAATCTCTTACACAATTGTTATCATGGATCAAGAGGTTTTTCTTTACTATTAATTTTTCTCTGTTTTTGTATACCATATCACCCTGCACCAACACTTCTTCTATTGACAAGTCCAACTCCTCACAGCGATCATTTGGGAACGGTATAATGAGGGCTTTAAAGTATGTTTCCGTTGTAAACTTCGGAATTTGAAGCACGAAAACTAATTTATCTTCAAAAAACACTATACCCGTTTTGAGGTAAGGTAAAGTTTCCACTGTTATAT
The DNA here is from genome assembly GCA_963675445.1 of Linnaemya vulpina. Classification (NCBI taxonomy): domain Eukaryota; kingdom Metazoa; phylum Arthropoda; class Insecta; order Diptera; family Tachinidae; genus Linnaemya; species Linnaemya vulpina. The sequence continues at coordinate 61,551,806 of OY776277.1, read as the reverse complement.
TGTATCTAACCCTTTCTTCTTCAGTCAGTATGTCATGCGGCAATATGTTCTGCTTGCTCATCACAACAACGTCTGATATTTTTCCTATCTGTCTGTTCAGAATATTAAGATCGGCATATGTTTGCAAAACAAACCTAAACTTTTCCACAACATTCAGGGCTTTGTTTGTTCTAGCTGTAATATTTGACAAAAACTCATTCAATCTATTTTGCTGTTTGTTAACACTCCTCACCACAGTATCAAGATTCTTAATTAGTTCATTATTGATTTCCACTTGCTTGTTCATTTGGTCAGTCATCTGTTTTGCGTTGTCGTCCAATGTTGTCAGATGATTATAAATTTCCTTTGCGTCATCATCGTCCATTGTTCCCCATAACACCTTCAAAAACGATCCACCAATGTTAATCAGTCCTCTCTTTGCTCTGTTGTTTCTATCGGAGTGTGGAATCAGTGTTGATAGAGCCGTTCTTGCCAGTCTAATTTCTCGCCGAATCAAGTCGATATCGTGTTCGTCAACGAGGTTAAGCTTTACCAAATTTTCCTCTATCTTTTCTAAGCAAAATTCGAAAACCTCCAAATCCACAACATGCAACACATTAAAGTATTTGTCCACCACCGCTTCAGGTTCCATTTTATAAATCACAAATCCATTATCTGGACTTATCTGATAAGTTTCAATTTTGTTTGCCATTGATCCTGCCACCAGCATCAGTATGATAACAGTGAAGAAGTTCATTCTGCAAAAACATTAAATCTGTTGTTTGAACCTGCGTTTCATTTGAGTTCTGTAGTATTTCTTATTTCTCTTATTACTAGTGTCTATTACATAATTACCGTCTTTCTTGAACTGTAAGAGTCTTCTATATTTGGGACTATTTTTCTGTATGTCTCTGTTCTGTACAATTGTATCGGTCAAGTTAAAATTTTTGTTTCGATTTTCGTTTAATCTATTAATTTTAAGAGTTTTTTCTCTCCTAAATTGTTCTGCAAGCTCTTGGATATTTTCTCTGTCGAAATTTTTCTCAATAAAATCAATTGGTCGTAGTTTAGTCGTCGAATGAATACTGTTGTTGTAAATTGTAATTATCCTATGTATCTTGTCCTCGGTATCTTCATCTGTCACCGTTGTATCAGCTGTAACAATTCGAATGTGTTCATTTAGTGTGCCATGTAGACGTTCGACATCCGCGTTACCCGTCTTGTGGTGAGCGGTCGTCACATGAGTTTCAATGCTATTTTCGGTCAAAAACAATTTAACAGATTCGTGAAGCATGCACCTATCATTGTCATAGACAAGTTTTCTCATTTTTCCTAAAAATCTTATTCTTTCTTTGAGTGCAGTTAGTATAGAAAGCCACGTTCTATCGGTTAGTCTATGTACTGTTGCGTATTTTGAAAATTTATCTATAGTTGTCAAAAACATCACGTTTCGAAATGGGAACCAAATATCCATGTGGACAATGTCGTTAAAACAGCCTGGTGATTCAGTCACCTGAAATGGAACCTTTGCAGGTCTTCTATCGAATTTAGCCAATTGACAAACTTCGCAATTATTTATAAATCTCGTTATTAAGTTCACCAATCCAGGGAAGTAATACCTAGACCTCAGCTCTCGAAATACCTCATTAATGCCCCGGTGATTGTTCTTCAAGTGTTCGTCTTTTATTATTTTTAAGGCTTCGTCTCCATCTGCAATTTCAATTAATTTTTTCGTGGATCTTAGCACTCTTAAATTTTTGTTATTGGAAAAAAATTGCACATAAACATCCTGAAGCCGTGCAAAAAGTCGATCATCTTCGCAAAAGATACACATGACGCCTTTATCTTTAAGCACTTTCCTCAGTATCGTTAATATGTCACTATTATCAGCGAGTACAATAAAATTTTTTACTTTTCCATTCTTAATTTGCATAACGAATTTTTCTGCAGATCCCTTTCGGCAATGTAGCTGGTTCTTGTAAACATTAATCGGTTTTTCCGTAATATAAATACAGCAAGAGCTGTCCTCTTCTCCGCTATGTATGGTCGCACAATTCGAACTTGCGTCGTTTTGACCTTCCTCCTCCGAAACCAATTCACCATTATTTACTTCCAAATTTGGTAATCTTGACAAACCATCCGCCACATTTGTTTTTCCCTTAACATGTACGATATCATAATCAAATTCATTTAATTTAATTTTCCATCGTTGCAGTTTCAGATTTGGCTCTTTCAGTGAATCCAGCCAAATCAAAGGTTTATGATCCGTCTTAATAGTGAACTTTCTACCCCATAAATATTGTCTGAAGTACTTAGTTGCTGCTACTATAGCGAGCAGTTCTTTTTCTATAGTAGAATATCTACGTTCGTGTTCATTCAATGTTCTACTATAATATGAAACGACTTTTTCGGTTTGCATCAAAACAGCGCCAATCGCAAAATTCGATGCATCTGTAACAAGGGTGAATCTCTTTGAATAGTCAGGATAGATGAGAATTGGGTCATTCATCAGGAGCCGTTTAAGTTTCTTAAATGCGTTAATGTAATCCCTGTCGGAAGTATTTATTTTTACACCTTTCTTCAAATACTTTGTCATATGATAGGCTACTTTCGAGTAGTCTCTAATGAATTTCCGGTAGTAACCAGTAATTCCCAAAAACGATTTAATTTCTTTTTCTGTCTTTGGTAGCTCTATTTTTTGGATTGCCTCTACCTTCTGAGGATTTGGTTTAATACCATTATCAGTAACCAAATGTCCCAAAAATTCAGTTTGTCTCTGCAAAAATGAACATTTGTCGAGTTGTATCTTGAGATTAACCTCACTTAAGCGTTGAAGAATCAGCCTTAGCGAATTCAAGTGCTCTTCAATAGATGTCGAAAACACCAAAATGTCATCAAGATAAACGACGCAAATTTTATTTATGTAATCGCCAAGGACGTTGTTCATCATTCTCTGAAAGGTAGCGGGAGAGTTTTTTAACCCAAACGGCATCCTCAAGAATTCATAATGCCCTGTCGAAGTAGAGAACGCCGTCTTAGGTATATCCAGATTATCCACCTCTATTTGATGAAAACCCTTGGCCAGATCAATCGTGGTGAAGTAGTTACACCGTCCCAATTTGTCGAACATGTCCTCCATGTTTGGCATGGGGAATTTATCATCGATAGTTAAAGCGTTGAGTTTCCTATAATCAACGACTATACGCCACTTCTGAACGTTTGAGTTGTCTTTTTTTTTGGGTACTACCCATATAGGTGCATTATACGGGCTTCGAGAGGGTCTTATAATACCTTGCTTCAACATCTCCGCTATTTGTCTGTCAACCTCCTCCCTATGTACCTGGGGATATCTGTATAATTTGGTATATATTGGAATGTCGTTCGTGGTTTTGATTTTGTGTTTGACTTCATTGGTGAAAGTCAAATCGTCATTTTCTTTGTAAAATGTATTTGTGTATTTAAGAAGTAAACTTCTCAAGCTTTTCACTTCCCTTTCGTTAAGGTGGTCCACATTTATGTATTGCATCAAATCTCTGGACTGTATAGTGTTATGAAAAACATTTGTTTCTTCACCTGCCAAAATACCTGATTCATTAACAGAACGGTTGTAATATTCTTCCTCCTCCTTGTTAAAGAATAATTTAATTATGCCGTTTTCTGTCGAAATTACTCGGTCTTTGTAGGAAATATTGGCGTCAAGGTTCACTAAAATGTTATTACCTATGAGTCCATCGAATCTATCAGAGAAATTGTATTCTAAAAAGTCCACGTAAAAGTCTTTGAGTCCAAACTCTTTAAAAAGTGGTATTGTACACTTTTTCTTAATTATAATGTCATTTTTACATGCTTTAAGTGTTATATTTATGGCCGATTTCCATTTCTCATTGCATACTCCAGGATTAACAATGCTAAATTCTGCCCCAGTGTCTATTATAAATCTAAGTTTTCTAATGGGGTTATCGATAACTATATAGGGCATGTATCTGGAGGGCCCCTTGTCCGAAAATTTTGAAAAGTGTTCGAAATGTCCATTGGTTCAACTGCTTGATCTGGTTCATTTCGAGCGTTTTGTGGCATTTGTAACCTTCGCGATTGTCCGGAAAAATTACCTCTACGTGATTGCGAAGATCCTTGCCCTACATTATTTCTATAATTATTTCCTAGATTCTGATTATTTGGCTGAAAACTATCCAATTGACGAAAGTTTCCGCCTCGTTGTGGATAACGAAAATTTCTTATTTCCGAATCATTTCTTCTATAGTTGTCAATATTACTGCTTTGAAATTGTTTCTTATTATAGCGATTTGCGCTATTGAGTGAGAGTCCGGAAAAATTTAAATAACCATTTTCTTCTATTATTGCATAAGCTTCTACCATGGTAGCTGGATTTCTACCAATGATTATTCCCTTTACTGGCTCAGGCAAGTTTCTTTTAAATGTCTCTAAAACCAGATTTTTATTCCTTGTAGCCTGAAGTGTCGTTAAGCTGTCATCAAGCAAGTAGGAATTGTTAAGTCTAACCAGAAGTTCATTTAATTTACAATAAAATTTGTTTATTCCATCTGTGCATCGACACAGAGTTATTTGGTCTAAAATTCTCTCTCTCGGTGTATGATCACCATGTTCCCTAATCAGCACTGCTCGTAATTCCATCCAGGTTTGGACTTGGCCATTCCTGGATAGAGAGTCTCTAGCCCTACCCACCAATCGGTCTTCTATGTAACCCAATAAAATTCTTTTCAGCTCTACTGTCAGGGGTTCCATAATGGAGGCTAATGACTCTATTCGCTTAATGAAGTTTGGTAGATCTGACGTATTTCCATTAAATTGTTGTATGGAACAAATACACTTCCTAGCTACCTCAAATTGATCCATTTTTTTTTTCTTTTTTTTTTTTGTTATTGTTACTCTTTTATCTATTTTTTCTACTATTTCAAACTATTACTTCTAATAATTAACTTAAATACTATGTTAAAAATGTTACTTTACTTGTTAAAACTAATTCTGCTTCTTCTCTTGGTTGGCTTAAACTCTTTGCTTAGACTTCTGGATTTTAGAAGATGATTAACGTTGATGCTTCCTTCCTTCTTTTGGTTTAGATGATGCCTTGGGAAATGTTGGCCTCTTAGTTAGGATTTCTATGTTGTTGATCTCTTTTCCTTCTTGTTGACTTATTTTATTTTTTTAGGTAAAAGTCGTTTTCTTTCGCTTTATTATTATCTTTTCTTTTTTTTTTTTGTGTTTGTTTGTTTTAAAGTTCTTGTTTATTTTGCTTACGAATTATTTCAAGCACGAATATATTGCATACTTCTGGCATTTGTTTAAAAGTGAATTCAAAAATTGTTTTTATTCTAATTTATTTTATAAGTTTAATAACTGTGTTTAGTTGTTGAGTTATTTTATGTTTTTATACTGCATTTATTTATTTTTTTTTTATGCTTCTTTTTTATGCACCAATAGTTCTTAGTTTAACTTTCTTGTATTAAGTTTTCATTTGGGTTTTTTCTTAGTTACTTATAAATACCACACCTTAGACTTATAGCTTTCTATTTTATTTCACTGATAGTTTTTCCTTTCTTAACTGATCATTTCTCTATTTCGTTTACCGACTGCGCCATTAATAATTAAAACAACTGACTGTTGCTTTTGAGTCTTTATTAAGAACTGACTTTTTAAATCTAACTTAATTCAACTTGAACTTAAAATTAACAAAACGAATTTGTGGTGAGAAAGAACAAATGTGCACAATAAGCACATTTACCTGTTGTTGCTTCATGCCGTAACAGTAGAAGTTTGTTTATTCAAAGAATCATTATTAAACTCAAAAATCGCGATCAAAGAAATGCGCTGACGTTTGCGTCTGGTACTTTGTGGGAACGGAAATTATAAAAGATTACATGTATGTGATTATATATTATAATGTAATTAAAACTATGTGTATGTGTTAACAAGCAATTCTTTTAATGTTTTTTAATTGATATTAATATAGAAAATTTTTTAACATAATACAAGATTAACTATGATCAATATGATCTTAATATATAGTATCTTAACACATGCATAAAGGGCAACAATTAAACATAATAATCATTATTAATTTTTAATTGTAAACATGCATGCATATGTAAAAATATTATATATGTATTGTGTGAATAAAATAACATAAACAATTAATTATAATAACTTAATTTCTATGAATTAAATATCTATAATTCTGAGCTAAATTATCAGTATCTATTTTAAAGTTCATTCTTTCTCTAACAGGTACATTAATAATTTCTAACATTTCTAACAGAAGTCTTCGTTTATAATTGTTTTCTGTTCTTAAAACTGATGCATTTTCAAAGTCTGGATAGTGATTAAATTTAAAACAATGAGATGATAATGCAGTTTTTTCAGAATTAATGTTTCTATACTTTTGATTACTCTTATGTCCTGCTATTCTGGTTTTAAATTTATTTTTTGTTGTACCTATGTATACCTCCTTACAATTGACAGATCCATTTCCTTTGCATGGTATTTTATAAACTATTTTTGATCTATCCCATTTTTCTACTCTATCTTTCATTTTACTGAACAGTTTATTGTTTGTGCAATATGTTCTAAAAGCCATTTTATATTTCTGAGTATCAAATATTTTTGATTTCTCTAGTCTCTCTGACATTTCTGGTATATAAATTAAGGATTTATATAATTTTGGTTCTGTGTTATTATTTGTATTATTTGTTATATTTTTCTTATATTGATTTATTAAGCTATAAACTAACTTTTCTGGAAAATCATTCTCAATAAGAATTTCTCTAATTTTCTTCTTATTTTTTATATGAAATATGTTATCACTAATTGTTAAGACTTTCTCTATCAAGTTTTTTGCTGTGTTTAATATAATTCTCTTACTATGTTTAGAGTAATAATTAATTATCCTACTTGAAGCTGTTGGCTTTTGATACCAATCCATTACTATATTGTTATCTCTTCTCATAACTAATGTATCTAAATAAGGCAACTCTAAATTACATTCTCTTTCAATTGTAAATTTAATATTACTATTAAAACTATTTAATATATCTAGCATATCCTCAATTCCATTCTCAGATATAATACAAAACAAATCATCTACATATTTTGTAATAAATTTTGGTTTAATATTAAGATTGTTAATACATGTATTTAACAACTCCTCTATAACAATGTCTGCTACAACTGGTGATGCTGGAGAACCCATAGGTAATCCTTTTTGTTGAAAATAAAATTTCTCATCATATATAAAATATCTATTATCATCTATACAAAATTTCAAAATTCTACAAAATAAATTCTTATCCATCTCAGTAAATGTTTCCAATAAAGTCCACTTTTTCTCTATTGTATTTATAGCCAAGTCTATTGGTACGTTTGGAAACAAAGATACTACATCAAATGAAATAAGCCTATCATTAGTATCTAACTTAATTTTCTTTAATTTTTCTTTAAAATCTAATGAATTTTTTATATTATATATAGAATTTTCATTGATCTTTTTCAAAATATTTGTAATATATCTACTAAGTTCATAAGATGGTGAATTTATAAACGAACAAATAGGTCTCAATGGAAATCCTTCTTTGTGAATTTTAGGTAACCCATATAATCTAGGAGCTACTGCAGTCGTTGTTTTAAGTCTATTCTTCTCTAGTGTTGTTACAATCTTCCTTTTGAAAAGTTCTTCTACTAATTCATTATTCTTCTTCTGTAGTTTTCCTGTCTGATCCCTATTCAGAATTTTGTAACTGAAGTTATCACTTAATATATTTTCAATTCTTAGATTATATTCATGTCTATTAATTGCAACTGTTGTATTACCCTTATCCGATTTAAGAATTAATATATTTCTATTGCTATTTAAAAATCTTTTAGCTTTATTTACTTTTTCTAATGTGTACTTGTCTCTATTATTAATCCTCATTCTATTTAGATGATTATTAATAATTATTGTAAATCTATTTCTTGCTATTTCTTGTTCTTCTCTATTCTCAATAGTTTTAATAAAATCTTCTCCATCAGCTATCATTTTTAATTTTGGAAACTCTTCTTTACTGACTGGTAATGCGTGTTTTTGACCTAGAGAAAGTCAATACCAAAGGGTATACAGTGGATATATATATATATATATATATATATATATATATATTATATTTATTTATATTATACTTATTTAGTTTTGCTTTACAACTTTTAAAATAGTAAGACATTTATATTTTGGTTCATTTCGGCTAAAAGTTTAACGGAATCTTCTTGATATTTTATTTGATTACTAACTTGTACCTGAAGAAGACTATCCTTTGATTGAACTTGTGTTCGTTGTTTTACTGATGGTGGAGAACATGTTGAAATTTGATTGGAATTTGGTATAGTCTCATCGGAAGCTATATTCAAAAGTTTTTCCATAACACTATCTTTTATGAAATCTGAATTTCGTGAAGTTGATGGAGTGTTTTCTGTTGAGTTTACCCCAAAACGGAAAGTTCCATCCTGTTCCTGAAATACTATTTTTATTTTGACGGCACTTAACCTTAGTGTGGTTCTTGTAGTCAGCCCATACCTAAATATTAAAAAAAGTCAAATTATCTTAAAAGCTTGATTTTTAAAACTGTTATACACTTTTTTTCATTTTGTGCAATCATGTACCTATACATACTGCTGCATTTAAGCCCAAAGCTAATCTGTCCCACAATTCTTTAGACCTACTTTTTGCATTGGGAACATTGAGATGGCCTTTTGCAAAATCGGGATGTTTTATCAAAAAATCAACCAACACCTCGTATTGCCTTGGCTTTGTATTATATTTTTTTGAAGTTGACTTCTAGTTTGGTGAAAAATTTTTAGATAAATAATGTAAAAACAGTTTGTGGTACAAAAGTTAACGTTAAATGATGTAAAAACTTTATTATAATGATTATTACATATTTGTTTTTCCATTTATATTCTACATTTCATATGATTTTTGTCTTAAGCTAATAAGGCCTTGGTTGTTGTAATGACAATAAAAAACAAGTTTTATTTCATATATTTCCCGGCGTTTTGTTAATTATTTGTTGATTTTATCAAGGGGTTTTTTGGGGAAATCTACTTTATTATTAAAAACATTTATTTTTAAATTTTACATTTATAAAAAATTTAATTTTTTTTTTGTTTGAAATTTTTTTACTTACAAACTGTGTCTGTTAAATTTTCATTAATATAAAATGTAAACTCAGAAGTGATACTTTCAAACCAAAATCACAACTAATTAAAATTATTTCTTTAAAGCTACTTTGTAGCTTGCGCTAATGTTGTTCGTACCTTCCTTAAGATTCATTGTCCTTTCTATCTTTTGCTGAATGCGTAAGCTTTCTATTGTGTATCTTTCCAATGTTCTCTTTGTCTAAAAACTTTATTTTTTCAAAATCAGCTGTGTGTCCAGTATGTGTTGTGATAGCGCTGTTGATTGTTTTTTTCTATGTCCTTCTTGTGTTCTTCCATTCTTGTTTCTAGATTTCTTTTTGTTGTTCCAATGTATATCATTTTACCGCTGTTGTTTTCGTTGCCTTTGCACTTGATTTCATAGACTACATTGCATTGTTGTAGTTTTTTAATTGGCGCTTTTATTTTTGAAAATAGTTTGTTTATTGTTGTGTTAGGTTTATATGCGAAATTGATATTGTTGTTTTTTAAAATATTTCTTATGTTTTTATTATCTGTTAATCCAGGGATGTAACTTATGCTGTGATATGTCTTTTCTTCCTTTTCAGGTATGGATTTATTATCTATTGTATAATTATTAAGTTTTGTGTTATCTTCGTCAATCATTTTGCTGATGAGGCTGTTGGGGAAACTGTTTTCTGTTAATATTTTCCTGATGCGTTTAGTGTTCTTTTTGTGAAATTTCTTGTAGCTGAGATGGAGAACTCTATTGATCAAGTTTTTGGCAGTGTTGATTATATGATGTCTCGGTTGTGTAGAATTATAATTTATTATTCTGCCGGAAGCGGTATCTTTTTTATACCAGTCTATTGTAAGTCCGTTGTTTTTTCTGGGTATTTTGGTCTCCAAATATGTAATTGTATTATTTTCCTCTATTTCTATGGTGAATTGTATTTTTCGATGAAAACTATTGAATGCTTTTAAAAGTTTTTCTTTTTCGTCAAATTTTACTATAGCTAGTAAGTCATCTACATATTTTGTTATGTATTTTAGTTGGATGTTTTCCACACTAAGTTTCTTTAGAGTTTCGTCTAACAAGTTGTCAAGTACTAAATCTGCGATTGTTGGAGAAAGTGGATTCCCCATCGGCATGCCAAATATCTGATTGTAGATTTCGTTTTCATATATAAAATAAATGTTTGTACAGAGACAAAATTTCGGAATTTTTTCAAACAGGGAGCTGGACATTTTAGTGTAGTTTTTGATGTCCGTCCATTTTTACATAAATACGGTTATTGCTTTGTTCACTGGGATGTTGGTGAAAAGTGAAACGACATCTAATGAGATCAGTATTTCTCCTTGCTCTATTTTTATATTTTTAATTTGCTCTTTAAACGTATTCAAATTTAATACATTGTATTTTTTCGAGATCGCATTTTTGAGTATTTGTCCTACATATTTCGATAATTTATAGCAAGGGACTTGAATCGAGGACACTATGGGTCTTAGCGGCATTTTCGGCTTATGAATTTTCGGTAGCCCATAAATTCGCGGTGCTGTTGCAGCCGAGAAAAGTAATTGTTTTCTTTGCCAATTATTGATTATGTTCTCCTTGTATAATTCTGATATAAGTTTATTGTTTTCTTTTTGTAATTTTGTTGTTGGATCTGTTCTTATTTTCTTATAAGTGCTTTTTTCGTCCAATAATTTTTTTCCATTATAATAATTATTATTGTTAAACCCATAGGATATATTACCATGATACTGTAGTGTTTTAATATTTTTTAAAATGATTGCTATTTAATGTTTTGATTTCTTGAAACGTTATTTTATGTGAAAAGTTTTTCTCTATGTGTATATTTTCAATTATTTGTTTTTCTTCCATATTTTAAATTATATTTGAAAAATAATAGTCTCTTATTCTAAGTGAACAATTGTTGAAATTTACGATATAATTTCCATTTAATATTATTTTTTCAAAATTAAAAATTTTGATTGATACTAATATTTATTGCATTCTTAATTATGATTGTATTTAGACATAGCTAATTGTATAATTTCTAATTCATTATTCTTTATAAGTTGATAATTTTTTTTTTAGACAGTGATTGCCTAATTTTAGATTCTTTAAGTGTTTATTATCTTCAAATTTGTATGTTTTATTTTCAAACTCGATTGTTTGCTCTATTACAGAGTCTATTTCGTCATTATGATCATTCGGTAGTGGAACAATGTATTTAAGCTTAACAGTTATAAATGTTTTTGGTATTTTTATTCCAAATATTAAACATGAATTATTAAAAAATGTAGTTCCCATCTGAATATATTTTAGCTTATTATAACCTATTGCATTTTTTCTATTTCTGTATAAGTCAAAATACTTGGAAGTGCAGTACCACATTTTGTTGATATTACATTATCCTGTAGATGTTCTATTCTGTTTTTTATTAGTTGTATATTTGATAGTTATTCTAAATATATGTGTTTATCATTTTTGGCTTTTAAAAATTTGTTGATAGAATATAATTCTTTTTCTATTATTTTTCTGTCATTTTTGACTATCATTTTCAAATGGCTTATAGTTTCATTAAAATAATCATTAATTACAATTTGGTGGTCGTTATTTTCTTTAATTTCGTCAATACTAAAAAGATTTTTCTGTATGTTTTGTCTGTCTTCGTCGTCCATAGTCCCGAATAACCATTTCGATATACTACCTATTCCGTTAATTATTCCTCTTCTTTGTCGGTTTTGTTTTGGTATTAAGGTAAGTAATTTATTTCTCGCATCTAACAATTCTAGTTGAAGTAAATGTAAATTTTTTATTTTCAGTAAACTGATATTTTCTTTCATCTGGCTTAAAATGTTTTCTATTTCCGATTCCTTAACTATATCTATGTTTTTCATGTAGATGTTTATAAATCCTGCCTGTTCCGTAAGTCGTTTGGTAGTCAGTTCTCCTTTAGTCGTCGGTGTCCGCATTATTATTAGCATGAAGATGGCTATTATCTGTAAATTTTAACGGTTTTTTACTATTACTTGGGTGTATTCCTTCTAATTTTGCTTTTTTATATTTCGGTTGTTCTTTATGTCTTATTGCTTTGTAGTTTTTTATAAACCCTTCTTCTCTTGTTTCCCTGTATTCTTCTCTTTTTAAACTAAGTTTATCAATTATCTTTTTCTTACATTCTATTAAATTTTGTTTTACTTTATTTAAATTAATACATCCTTCCTGTACTTCTTTTTCTTTTCATTTTATGCTAGAGTGATACCTTTCATTGTAATTTCTTTTTGTTCGTTGAACTAATTGTTGTATCGGTAAACTTCGGTTTGTTTGATATACAATTCAAAATTTTTCTGCTATGGTGTTATGAAATCTTTCTATATCTGAATTTCCCGTGTGACTATTTAGTTTTGTTAGGTGTAGCTCTATCCCTTGCTCTGCTAGAAATTCTTTTATTCTTAATGCTTTAAATTTATTATCCGCTATTATTTTATTTGGTTTTCCGATTTTTGTAATGTGTTCTTCTAATTTTTCTATTATACTAACGTGATTTCTATCGCTTAGTGAATATGCAGCTCCAAATTTAGAAAACTTGTCGATTGTTGTGAGAAAATGATGGCCCTTTACTACATATTGTTACGTCCTTAGACCTTTTCGTAAAAACGGTTTTTTACTTATCCTTCAAGGATTCGTTTAATTGCATGAAATTAAAACACAGACAAATTAATTTTAGAAATATAATGCGGCAACACTTTATTTATTACTTTATTAACCGAGTATTTGTACCAATAAACACTTAGCGATGTTAACACGTCTATATTTGAAATCACACTCACTCTGCTGAGCTCTGGCAGCGTCTTTATATAGCAAAGTGACGTCGTCTGGTAACATCGCGAAGCTTCTGGGCATGGTTGTTGTTGGTTGTACTTTACTTAACATATAGCTATATACGTGTGTTTGTATACATGACAATGCTGACTTGTGTGTTTTGTTTATGGTAACTATGTGTGGTTGTATGTATGAGTGTTCTATGTGTTGTGTAGTTTTCTTTCTTCTTCTGCTATGTGCATATTGCTGGGTATACTTGTGAACACGTTTAGCTTTATTAGCAGCGAATACTTACGTACAAGATCATTAAGAATAACATCTGTTGCTAGGTTTTTCGTCGTTGTTATTTACACTTATTATTGGCACAGCTCTGAATGATCTTGTATATTCCGGAATATTCCATTTCCGTTAATTTGAATATTATCTATATTGTGTTGACCAGGGTTGTAACATTTTGACAACTAGAGATTAATTGGCAGTGATGCCAAGTACATATAGCCGCATTGTCGTTTTATTTAAATCTATTTCTAAACTTTGTAACACTGCCGCCCACTTAAGCCTGTTTGACCCGAATAAGCATACAATCACCTCTTCCATAGTGCGTCTGTAATTTTGGTCACAATCCTTTCTTCCGTTGTGGGTTATAAAGTAAAATCAATTATTCTTTCATAAATCCCTCCGAGTTTGCTGCGCGGTCATACCTAGCCTTCATCTTGTCACTGACCATCTTGATTCTATTACGCACGAACTTATGCAGTTCGTTTAAGTCCTCCTCTTAGGACGGAATAGCTCCTTCTTCTACAGTTGACTTAACACCAAATTCCAAATCACCAGGTTGTTTTAACTCAAACCCGAAGATAATTTTGGCTGGCATTCTCGATGTTGAGTCGTGTACAGCTGACCTATATGCCGTCAAAAATTTGGGAATGTGCTCGTCCCAATCCCTCTGATGGTTGCTTACTACTTTTCGCAGGTACTCTTCTAAGGTGCGATTGAACCTCTCTACCATGCCATCAGACTGTGGATGCAAGGGCGTCGTTCTGGTTTTCTTTATCCCATATAACTCGCACATTTCCCTGAATATGACAGACTCGAAAATCCTTCCGTGGTCGGAATGTAATTCTATTGGGACACCATAGCGACATACCCAGTTGTTGACGAATGTATTTATAACTGCCTTTGCTTCCTGGTTAGGTATAGCATATTCCTCTGGCAATTTACTGAAATAGTCCATTACCACAAGTATATAACGATTTCCGGCTTCAGTGACGGGAAAGGGACCTGCTACATCCATTGCGTTCCGCTCGAATGGTGCTCCTGAGCTGTATTGTTGTAGCTGTCCCCGGCTTCTTCTTACTGTCCCTTTGGCTGCTATGCACTGTGGGCAGTTTGCTATCCAGTCGGCTACGGCTTGTTGACATCCAACCCAATAAAAACGCTGCTTCAGTTTCTCAAGTGTTTTTGTTACTCCAAGATGACCGCCACTAGGTCCATTATGAAACTCCTGTAAAACTTTACTTATCTTGGAGTATTGCACAACTATTAAATTTGAAGAAGTTTTGCCATCTACACTTTCCCATACGCGGTATAAACACCCTTTTGTTACCTTGAGGCTGTTCCACTGAGCCCAATAAGATTTGGCGAGTGGGATTTCAGCCGAAATTTCATTCCGGGACGGTCGTCTGTCCTCTTCTTTGGCCGCTATAATTTTCCTTAGTATGCTGTCGTCCCTCTGTGCCGCTAACCAGTCTTCAACACGGCCGATGTGCATTAGCCGAACATCAACAACGCCTTCCTTTTGCTCGGTTCTAACACAATGTTTACGCTCTAAACAACAGGGTCTTCTTGAAAGAGCATCCGCATTGTTATGCTTTGCGCCCCTTCTATGCTCAATGCTGTTTCCTTGTGGCGAAACAAATCTACCTCTCTTCCTTGATGCTTTGCAGCTGCGCTGACAATGACCGATCTTTCCGCAGATAAACCACTTAGGCTTTTCTTTGGTAGCACTTTCTGCCAGCAGTTGTCGCATTGCTTCCTTAAAGCTAGCAACTAGGTTATTACTCATGCTTGCCCTGCAATGCTGCCATTATTTCATTATAGTTGTTTCTGCTCCTTACTGGCATAGTCTCAAGTACCTCTGCGGCTGTACCCTTTAAGGACAAAATCAACTCTATGGCCTTTTCTTCAGCATCCCATCCATTTCTGCTAGCAACCGTCTCGAACTGGAATTTGAAGATGCCCAATGGTGCGCTACCGTTAAAGCATGGCGCTTCTATCCGTGCAGAAACCTCCGGAACTGCTCGTACTGGCCCGCCACTACACTCCAGGTTATGCACTTTGTCCTATAGAGCGTGCAATTTCTCTTCGAACTCCTTTGCATGCTGTTCCAGGCCACCGCTTTCTAGGTGTTGGACTATCCGCCAGCTCTGAGAATTTATTCTCAATAGAATCCACCCTCCTGTTAATGGCTTCAGAAACCTCTCTACGTCTTTATATAGCAAAGTGACGTCGTCTGGTAACTTCGCGAAGCTTCTGGGCATGGTTGTTGGTGATTGTACTTTACTTAACATGTAGCTATATATGTGTGTTTGTATACATGACAATGCTGACTTGTGTGTTTTGTTTATGGTAACTATGTGTGGTTGTATGTATGAGTGTTCTATGTGTTGTGTAGTTTTCTTTTTTCTTCTGCTATGTGCATATGGCTGTGTATACTTGTGAACACGTTTAGCTTTATTAGCAGCGAATACTTACGTACAAGATCATTAAGAATAACATCTGTTGCTAGGTTTTTGGTTGTTGTTATTTACACTTATTATTGGCAAAGCTCTGAATGATCTTGTATATTCCGGAATATTCCATTTCCGTTAATTTGAATATTATCTATATTGTGTTGACCAGGGTTGTAACATTTTGACAACTAGAGATTAATTGGCAGTGATGCCAAGTACATATAGCCGCATTGTCGTTTTATTTAAATCTATTTCTAAACTTTGTAACACTGCCGCTCACTTAAGCCTGTTCGACCCGAATAAGCATACAATCACCTCTTCCATAGTGCGTCTGTAATTTTGGTCACAATCCTTTCTTCCGTTGTGGGTTATAAAGTAAAATCAATTATTCTTTCATAAATCCCTCCGAGTTTGCTGCGCGGTCATACCTAGCCTTCATCTTGTCACTGACCATCTTGATTCTATTACGCACGAACTTATGCAGTTCGTTTAAGTCCTCCTCTTAGGACGGAATAGCTCATTCTTCTACAGTTGACTTAACACCAAATTCCAAATCACCAGGTTGTTTTAACTCAAACCCGAAGATAATTTTGGCTGGCATTCTCGATGTTGAGTCGTGTACAGCTGACCTATATGCCGTCAAAAATTTGAGAATGTGCTCGTCCCAATCCCTCTGATGGTTGCTTACTACTTTTCGCAGGTACTCTTCTAAGGTGCGATTGAACCTCTCTACTATGCCATCAGACTGTGGATGCAAGGGCGTCGTTCTGGTTTTCTTTATCCCATATAACTCGCACATTTCCCTAAATATGACAGACTCGAAAATCCTTCCTTGGTCGGAATGTAATTCTATTGGGACACCATAGCGACATACCCAGTTGTTGACGAATGTATTTATAACTGCCTTTGCTTCCTGGTTAGGTATAGCATATTCCTCTGGCAATTTACTGAAATAGTCCATTACCACAAGTATATAACGATTTCCGGCTTCAGTGACGGGAAAGGGACCTGCTACATCCATTGCGTTCCGCTCGAATGGTGCTCCTGAGCTGTATTGTTGTAGCTGTCCCCGGCTTCTTCTTACTGTCCCTTTGGCTGCTATGCACTGTGGGCAGTTTGCTATCCAGTCGGCTACGGCTTGTTGACATCCAACCCAATAAAAACGCTGCTTCAGTTTCTCAAGTGTTTTTGTTACTCCAAGATGACCGCCACTAGGTCCATTATGAAACTCCTGTAAAACTTTACTTATCTTGGAGTATTGCACAACTATTAAATTTGAAGAAGTTTTGCCATCTACACTTTCCCATACGCGGTATAAACACCCTTTTGTTACCTTGAGGCTGTTCCACTGAGCCCAATACGATTTGGCGAGTGGGATTTCAGCCGAAATTTCATTCCGGGACGGTCGTCTGTCCTCTTCTTTGGCCGCTATAATTTTCCTTAGTATGCTGTCGTCCCTCTGTGCCGCTAACCAGTCTTCAACACGGCCGATGTGCATTAGCCGAACATCAACAACGCCTTCCTTTTGCTCGGTTCTAACACAATGTTTACGCTCTAAACAACAGGGTCTTCTTGAAAGAGCATCCGCATTGTTATGCTTTGCGCCCCTTCTATGCTCAATGCTGTTTCCTTGTGGCGAAACAAATCTACCTCTCTTCCTTGATGCTTTGCAGCTGCGCTGACAATGACCGATCTTTCCGCAGATAAAGCACTTAGGCTTTTCTTTGGTAGCACTTTCTGCCAGCAGTTGTCGCATTGCTTCCTTAAAGCTAGCAACTAGGTTATTACTCATGCTTGCCCTGCAATGCTGCCATTATTTCATTATAGTTGTTTCTGCTCCTTACTGGCATAGTCTCAAGTACCTCTGCGGCTGTACCCTTTAAGGACAAAATCAACTCTATGGCCTTTTCTTCAGCATCCCATCCATTTCTGCTAGCAACCGTCTCGAACTGGAATTTGAAGATGCCCAATGGTGCGCTACCGTTAAAGCATGGCGCTTCTATCCGTGCAGAAACCTCCGGAACTGCTCGTACTGGCCCGCCACTACACTCCAGGTTATGCACTTTGTCCTATAGAGCGTGCAATTTCTCTTCGAACTCCTTTGCATGCTGTTCCAGGCCACCGCTTTCTAGGTGTTGGACTATCCGCCAGCTCTGAGAATTTATTCTCAATAGAATCCACCCTCCTGTTAATGGCTTCAGAAACCTCTCTACGTCTTTATATAGCAAAGTGACGTCGTCTGGTAACTTCGCGAAGCTTCTGGGCATGGTTGTTGGTGATTGTACTTTACTTAACATGTAGCTATATATGTGTGTTTGTATACATGACAATGCTGACTTGTGTGTTTTGTTTATGGTAACTATGTGTGGTTGTATGTATGAGTGTTCTATGTGTTGTGTAGTTTTCTTTTTTCTTCTGCTATGTGCATATGGCTGTGTATACTTGTGAACACGTTTAGCTTTATTAGCAGCGAATACTTACGTACAAGATCATTAAGAATAACATCTGTTGCTAGGTTTTTGGTTGTTGTTATTTACACTTATTATTGGCAAAGCTCTGAATGATCTTGTATATTCCGGAATATTCCATTTCCGTTAATTTGAATATTATCTATATTGTGTTGACCAGGGTTGTAACATTTTGACAACTAGAGATTAATTGGCAGTGATGCCAAGTACATATAGCCGCATTGTCGTTTTATTTAAATCTATTTCTAAACTTTGTAACACTGCCGCTCACTTAAGCCTGTTCGACCCGAATAAGCATACAATCACCTCTTCCATAGTGCGTCTGTAATTTTGGTCACAATCCTTTCTTCCGTTGTGGGTTATAAAGTAAAATCAATTATTCTTTCATAAATCCCTCCGAGTTTGCTGCGCGGTCATACCTAGCCTTCATCTTGTCACTGACCATCTTGATTCTATTACGCACGAACTTATGCAGTTCGTTTAAGTCCTCCTCTTAGGACGGAATAGCTCATTCTTCTACAGTTGACTTAACACCAAATTCCAAATCACCAGGTTGTTTTAACTCAAACCCGAAGATAATTTTGGCTGGCATTCTCGATGTTGAGTCGTGTACAGCTGACCTATATGCCGTCAAAAATTTGAGAATGTGCTCGTCCCAATCCCTCTGATGGTTGCTTACTACTTTTCGCAGGTACTCTTCTAAGGTGCGATTGAACCTCTCTACTATGCCATCAGACTGTGGATGCAAGGGCGTCGTTCTGGTTTTCTTTATCCCATATAACTCGCACATTTCCCTAAATATGACAGACTCGAAAATCCTTCCTTGGTCGGAATGTAATTCTATTGGGACACCATAGCGACATACCCAGTTGTTGACGAATGTATTTATAACTGCCTTTGCTTCCTGGTTAGGTATAGCATATTCCTCTGGCAATTTACTGAAATAGTCCATTACCACAAGTATATAACGATTTCCGGCTTCAGTGACGGGAAAGGGACCTGCTACATCCATTGCGTTCCGCTCGAATGGTGCTCCTGAGCTGTATTGTTGTAGCTGTCCCCGGCTTCTTCTTACTGTCCCTTTGGCTGCTATGCACTGTGGGCAGTTTCCTATCCAGTCGGCTACGGCTTGTTGACATCCAACCCAATAAAAACGCTGCTTCAGTTTCTCAAGTGTTTTTGTTACTCCAAGATGACCGCCACTAGGTCCATTATGAAACTCCTGTAAAACTTTACTTATCTTGGAGTATTGCACAACTATTAAATTTGAAGAAGTTTTGCCATCTACACTTTCCCATACGCGGTATAAACACCCTTTTGTTACCTTGAGGCTGTTCCACTGAGCCCAATAAGATTTGGCGAGTGGGATTTCAGCCGAAATTTCATTCCGGGACGGTCGTCTGTCCTCTTCTTTGGCCGCTATAATTTTCCTTAGTATGCTGTCGTCCCTCTGTGCCGCTAACCAGTCTTCAACACGGCCGATGTGCATTAGCCGAACATCAACAACGCCTTCCTTTTGCTCGGTTCTAACACAATGTTTACGCTCTAAACAACAGGGTCTTCTTGAAAGAGCATCCGCATTGTTATGCTTTGCGCCCCTTCTATGCTCAATGCTGTTTCCTTGTGGCGAAACAAATCTACCTCTCTTCCTTGATGCTTTGCAGCTGCGCTGACAATGACCGATCTTTCCGCAGATAAAGCACTTAGGCTTTTCTTTGGTAGCACTTTCTGCCAGCAGTTGTCGCATTACTTCCTTAAAGCTAGCAACTAGGTTATTACCCATGCTTGCCCTGCAATGCTGCCATTATTTCATTATAGTTGTTTCTGCTCCTTACTGGCATAGTCTCAAGTACCTCTGCGGCTGTACCCTTTAAGGACAAAATCAACTCTATGGCCTTTTCTTCAGCATCCCATCCATTTCTGCTAGCAACCGTCTCGAACTGGAATTTGAAGATGCCCAATGGTGCGCTACCGTTAAAGCATGGCGCTTCTATCCGTGCAGAAACCTCCGGAACTGCTCGTACTGGCCCGCCACTACACTCCAGGTTATGCACTTTGTCCTATAGAGCATGCAATTTCTCTTCGAACTCCTTTGCATGCTGTTCCAGGCCACCGCTTTCTAGGTGTTGGACTATCCGCCAGCAAAGTGACGTCGTCTGGTAACTTCGCGAAGCTTCTGGGCATGGTTGTTGGTGATTGTACTTTACTTAACATGTAGCTATATACGTGTGTTTGTATACATGACAATGCTGACTTGTGTGTCTTGTTTATGGTAACTATGTGTGGTTGTATGTATGAGTGTTCTGTGTGTTTTGTAGTTTTGTTTCTTCTTCTGCTATGTGTATATGGCTGTGTATACATGTGAACATGTTTAGCTTTATTAGCAGCGAATACTTGCGTACAAAATCATTAAGAATAACATCTCTTAGCATTTATGTTGCTAGGTTTTTCGTTGTTGTTATTCGGAATATTCCACTTCCGTTAATTTGAATATTATCTATATTGTGTTGTAACATTTTGACAACTAGAGATTAATTGGCAGTGCTGCCAAGTACATATAACCACATTGTCGTTTTATTTAAATCTATTTCTTAACTTTGTAACAATATGTATCGATATGTACAATTTGGTTTTAATTCGACCGGGTAAACTGAAATAAGTTTTTAATTGGGTGCCTATCATATATTACCTGTTGACAAATGTCACACTGATTTATAACTATTTGAATTAGTTCCCTAAGTTTTGGAAAATATATCTTATTTTTAATATTATTGTAAGTTTCGTTGATTTCCGAATGTATGCTTTCTCTTATGTGATAAAAGGATATTTGCTTAAAAGGATATTAGCTTCTACTTCCGTTTCAATATCCTGTGCCCTCATCGTGCATTTGATGAATTCGATTTTGTTATCGTTTGAATACATGTCTATGAGTTTTTCCTGTACTACGTTATAACTATGATCTGAAAGTTCTGAATATATGCCTATCTTTCCTTTTGTGATATAATTCCTAAATATATCACCTATTACATTCAAGTCACACTCTGCTATATAAATTATTCTTTTTCCATGTAACGTTTTTGATTTTTTTGTCTTATTATTGGTCAATATTATTTGAGTTTTGTATTTGTTAACTATTTTTTCTTTTATGCTAAAGTGATCTAAAAGATTTTCATCGGCAGAATGAATTGTTATCATTGATAAGTTATCTTCCTCAATATTGTGTATTAAATTTAAACTGGATTCGGTATCTTTCAAACTAGTTTCGTCTTTCTCATTTTCAAGTCTACTTAGAAAATCTGCTACTCTATTTTCTTTTCCTTTGATATACTCGATTTCAAAGTCGTATTCTCCTAATTTCAGTAGCCATCTTTGATGTCTTGGGGACATATCGTTTCCTTTGTATTTCGAGTGTAGAAATTTTATCGACTGGTGATCTGTAAAGATTTTAAATTTTCTTCCATACAGGTAAGGTCGTAGATACTGCACACTCCACACTCCACAATGGTGCGAGAAACTCTTTATCTGTAGCAGAATAATTTCGTTCATGATTATTTAGTGTTCTTCACGCGAAACAAATTGGATGTCCCTCTTGGGATAAAACTGCACCCAGGGCATAGTTTGACGCGTCTGTTGTTAACGTAAATTGTTTTTCATAATTTGGATATCTCAAAATGGGGTGCGAAATTATTAGTAATTTAAGCTTTTCAAAAGCTTCTATATATGTTGGGTCTCGAATATTTATTTTAACTCCTTTTTTTAAATACTTTGTTATAGGTTGGGCAATTTTGGCGTAATATTTTACGAATTTACGATAATATCCCGTAAGTCCTAAAAAGCTTTTTATTTGTTTTTCGGTTTTTGGTAAAGTTAAGTCCTGAATAGTTTTAATTTTATTGGGATTTGGTTGTAGTCCTTCCTTTGTTAGTATATGGCCTAAAAATGCTGTCTCCCTTTTCATAAAATTGCATTTGTCTATCTGTATTTTTAAATTTGCTTGTTTCAAAACTCGAAAAATATCCGTTATAGAGTTTATATGCTCTTGAAGCGATGTAATAAATATAAGAATCTCGTCTAAGTAAACCACACAAGTTTTGTTACTAAAGTCACGTAGTATTTCATTCATCAGTCTTTGAAAAGTTGCCGGGGCATTTTTCAATCCAAATGGTATCCTTATGAATTCGTATAGTCCATGTGGTGTCACAAAAGCTGTTTTTTTCTAAAGTTGTGAAGCACTGAGCCCTGCCTAACTTGTCTAAAGTTGAGTCTATATTTGGTAATAGGAATTTATCGTCAATAGTGACTTCGTTGAGTTTTCTGTAGTCGACTACGATTCTATATTTTTTTTCTCCTGAATTGTCAACTTTTTTTGGTACTACTATTAAAGGGCTAGAATATCTTCGACAGCTTTTTCTTATTATTCCCTGTTCTTCCATTTCCTGTATTTGCTTCCTTACTTCCAATTCGTGTTGTGGGGGGTAACGGTATAATTTGGAATTTATCTGTTCATCTGTCACTGTCCTAGTTTCGTGTTGAATTTCCATTGTGCTGGTTAACTGATCACCTTCTTTGAAGAATAGTCTTTTCAAATTATTTAAGACTTTTACTATTGCATCATATTCTTCTTTATTTAAGTGGTCTAATTGTATTCTTTTCCAATCAAAATTAGCCGCTTCTAATGCACATACTTTTGATGAAATCATATCATCTACCTTTCAATTTGGTCATTTTCCATTTTATTTTTGCAGTTATCTCTACATTAAATTCTAAAGGTGCGTCTACCAGGATCAGTGTTCTGAAGAAAACTGATCCTGGCTTTGTCGAGATGGAGCTATGTTACTGTGACACAGGTCGGGTTCCGAGTGTCCTGCCAATCGATCATAGTTTATCTCTTCAAAAAATCCGTTTCGTTCTTGCCTAGATTGTGGCAAGCGATATTGGGTGCCTTTAGTTCTAGGGTTTCCTAACTGGGCGCTTTTTTTATTAGAATTTACTTCATTTATTTGGCCATTCCTTTGGATATTATCTATTTCCATGGGTTCAGTTTGGCCTTGCCTGGGTTGATTCCAACGGTTTTGGTTAAAATTTGGCCCAGAGTATTCTGCCTGTGTGAATCTCTGGAAATTACCTGAGTTTGAATATTTATTGAAATTTTTGATCCTTCCATTATTGTTCTGTTTGTATTGCCCTGAATTATTCGTATATCTACCGTTATGTTCATTGTTATTAAAATTATTATTAGGTCTATAATTAAAATTACCCTGTCCTTTCTTCTGATAATTCTGATTTATATTATAGTTAGGGTTGGAGCTATTATGTTTATGTTTAAAGGTACTGGAAAACTTCCGCGAAATTTTCTAAATTCCTGCCTAATACAGCCATCTTCATATCTACGTTTCGTCATTATCTCTATTATTGTTCCTAAATCTCTTTCTGGACATATCTTGTCTAATAGTATTCCCTGTTTTATTTCTTTGGCTATATTAACCAGTAAACTATCTACGTTAGATAAATCTATACATTGATCATCTTGATAATAAACGCTTAATTCATCATTTTTGTATTTTAGGTTTTGTAACTCTACAGCTAATTCACTTACACTGTTAACTCGAAGTTCATTAATTTTACTATAGATTTGGTGAGGTTCCAGGTTCGGACGGTATCTCAGTTTCAGAGTCCTTTTGTCCCAGTTGTCCGGTTGCTGTACGTTGATGATCACGTTTTTCGCTTTTCCTTGTATATTACGGTAGAAAATGGCCTTTGTGGCTTCCTTCTTTAGTTCTTCGTTTTCTGTGTTGGATAGCAGATATTCCACGCTGCTAAGGAAGGAGTTTATTGTTATGTCCCCCACACCAGTAAATATTGGTAGATATGATACATTTTTATAAATTCTCTCGAGCTGATTAGGTTTTTGTAGCTGGAATTGTTGTTGTTGGAACTGTTGTTGTTGATACTATTGTTGTTGCTGTAGTTCCATGTATTCTGACCTCAAGCGTTCCAGTTGGGCATCTTTTCTAGCCATTTCGTCTGCCAGATTTGCAATTTGGGGCTGTTCCTCTGCTATTCTCTTTTGATCGAATTCTCGTTGTCTTTTAGCTTTTGGATTAATTTTGAAAAGTTTAGCCGCTTCCTTCTACTGCTTTCCGTGGTTCACTTTTACGTATAAAAATGTTCACTGCACTTTGATGGTGTTGGCTTGAGATAATATCTAAGCTTTCACTGTTTTCTTCGTGGTGATTCACTTTAACGTTAAAAATATTTCTAAACTTCGGTGGTGTTGGCTTGACAAAACAATTTTTTTTTAATCTAAACCGTCACTGCGCCAAAAACTATTACTTTATTTTTCCTGGAGGGTCCCGTAGGAATCGCAGAATTTTGAAGCATTTATTTCTCACGAAGGTTACGAATCAGGATCCTTCCGAAAAAGGATCCTACGGACTGCGCCAATTATGTGTTCGTGTTTCGTGGTTATTAAAATAACTAAATTTGTTTTTTGTTTGTTTTAATTAATCTTTATTTTTAATCTTACGACCTCTCAAAAGAACGGGAAGAACAAGACTGACTTATCCTAATTACAAGTTTGCTTATCAATTAAAATTATTGTTCTATTTGTTAGTAATTCTATGGAAGAATAATATTGCATTTTCGTGTGGGAACGGAAATGCAATAAAATGCAATTTGACAAATTTTATTAGTGTAGAGTTAGTTAAATTGGGACGTTTGCAATTCTTGGAAGTGCGACCGAAAAATATAATCAGCTACATTTTTCATTTAGTGCTTTAATTAACTAATGGTGGTAATTCTTTTATATTAAATTGGCACGGTTGCAATTCTTGGAATTGCGACCGAAAAATAATTTTGACTTATGAATTTAATCATATATCATTCTTAATGTAAGTTTTAGTATTTGGTTTTATATATATAACTCGCGCGATAAGAAAACAAATTTTGCTTGCGCAGCCCATTCTCTTGTTGAAACATGTATACTGTAAACAACAAATTATTCCTCTCGCGCTCTTTAAGTTTCTTCAAACGGATAAGGTATGTATATTGTTTGTTAATGCGTTAGCTAGTTAGTCTGGTTATATTGATTTAAAACACTTTGTGCCATAAAGTGATTCAAATCAATATATCCAATTTTAACTAGCGTAGGCAGAAATTTTTGTCCCCCACAAACGTATGTTAATGAGTTGAATTATTGTAAAATTTCATAGAATATGAAAAGTAAGACTGTATAGACCTTCCCAACGCTGTTCAGTTGTTTCGCTGCTTCAAATACATTGTATATGTGTTTATGTAGTGGTGCGTAACGCTGTTGTAGACGAACTAAATGCATTCTTTGATATTTTGATACATGCTGATGTTCATAAGTCAAATAGAGAACATTTCAAAGTTATGGAAACCTATTAACTTGCCATTTTTTCGGGCAGCAATATCCTTATCGAGGTTCGAGTTGTTGTTACGTTGCATAAGTTTCGATAACGATGAAACTCGTTTATCGAGATATCTGGAAATGCTAATTTACGCCAAAGTTACAAAGCCGGTGAGTGTATAACTGTAGAGGAGCAGTTATACGGATATCGTGGACGTACTCGCTTTACACAATATATGCCGGCTAAGCCTGAAAGTATGGAATAAAAATATTTTGGGCTTGTGATGCTTCCAATTCCCTTCCCTTACTTGACCAATTGTATACTGGCAAACGGGCAGAAAGTAAGCGCCAGACAAATGTGGGCCTTAGACCTTGTTAGTCCATATAAGAACTCAGGAAGGAATGTCACAACCGATAATTTTTTTGCATTTCTTGATCTGACAAAAGCATTAAGTTCATGACCTCTCACACTCGTTGGAACAGTGAGAAAAAATAAACATTTCATACTAGCTTATATACAGCCACATGAAGATATGAAA
Source organism: Linnaemya vulpina (assembly GCA_963675445.1). Classification (NCBI taxonomy): domain Eukaryota; kingdom Metazoa; phylum Arthropoda; class Insecta; order Diptera; family Tachinidae; genus Linnaemya; species Linnaemya vulpina. The sequence continues at coordinate 61,525,725 of OY776277.1, read as the reverse complement.
GTTTATTATTATTATTTGACAAAATTTTTGAACTTATTCACGTTCATAATTCTATTAGACAGTTATTTTCTGCAAATTTTGTATTTCACAAAGAGGAGACGTTGTGTTCTTACGTTCCAAAAAAAAAAGAAAGCTGTAATAATGTTATCAGCCATACATTTTACCCTGTCAGTCCGAAGCACTTTGACTGCTAAGTCCGAAATTATAAAGTATTATAATAAAACCAAAGGGGATGTTGATAATATGGACAAGTTGTTGGGCGAATATACTTGCAAGCGTAGAACAAGTCGGTGGCCGCTATCCTTATTTTTTAATGTTGTAGATGTAGCAGCATTGGCATCATATATTCATCCCCATTGCGAATGTCAACGTCGACACAAGTGATGTCGACGCCACTGTCATGGCATCATCATTGACAATATTTCCTACTTTCGATAACAACCGATAATATTTTGGCATTATCAAAGGCAACAGAACAGCAATATCGTTTTAGATTGGCTTGGGTTTTATCGACAAAATTTTTTGTTAACGACTTAATGCGTAATTTCAACTGCCACGGTTAAGTACTTGAAAAATATTTTTCAAATGAAAAAAATATTTTTAATTACTATCAATAAACAATTTGACTTGTTAATTCAAGAACTCGAAAGAAAACCAAGCTTAGCCAAAGTGGTAATAATTTTAAGGAAGAATGGGAAGAAATCAAGACGAAGCTAAATTCTATTGGACCACCAATTAGAGTCAGTTATGGTTGGTAAGGATAAAGAGTTCTTCAAAGTATAAATTTTAATGTCATATATTCAGGTTTGGAGAGATTTTATATGTAAATTTAAAAAAAAGTTAACTCACAACAAAGCTGAGCTCAATGCTACAGGTGGAGGCCTATGCAAATTATTACCACTCTCACCTTTGGAAGAAGCTGCTTCTAACTTGCTTCAATTTGAGATGCAATTTAATCCTTAAGGTGTTGCCCAAGGTATACAACAAACACCTGAAGAAACTTCCAATGAAAGTATACCTTCCATAGAACAAACAATCCTCGAGGATTTTTTTGTAGAATTGCCACCAACTTCCACATATGCCATTCAAATAGATGAACAGCCTACTTCTAGAAAAAGAAAATCAAATGACCAACGAAATGAATTATTTCAAAAGCACAATTCGATTAAAAAAGAGGTAGCGAAATTTCTAAAACAATTGTTGAAGTAAAGGACTGCTTAAAATAAATAAGTGAACATCAGAAGAAAATATATGACGATAAAAGAACAATTTTACAAGAAATAAAGATATTTTAAAAGGAAATAAGCCGATACCAGAGAAAATTATTTGAAGTGGAAGAAAAAAAAAATTAAAATGATGGAGAGACAGGAACAAAGACAAGAAGAGCTCCATGAAACGGAAATGCAAATAGCAAATATAAAGTTAGAAATAAAGAAAAAGAATTGGAAGCTCTTAAGAACAAGAATTAGTTGAGTAAATAAAATATTTTAATTTAATTCTGCCTTAGCTGTTAATTTATTTAAACAAATTAATTTAACTTTTGAATAAATAAAACGTATATAGTATATATATGTATATGTGTATTATTATATCTGATTTTTTTAACCTTTTTTTCGTTTATTAATCAATAGATTTGTTTAAGTTTTTAGGTTATTCAATATTAATATATATATTTATTTCGATATTTCGCTAGCCTTCGGTTAGCTTCTTCAGGAAATTATTTTATATTGTCAAAAAATTTTTCTTTTCAATTATATAAATACATACAAATTTTTTAACAACACAAAACAAAAATTTTTTATATATTAAAAATACTAACTCTAAAATGTATAAAAAGTAGAAATTAGTTTAAAACATACTAATTACAAAATTCATAAATATTATAAATATTATTTATATATTATAATGTAATTAAAACTATGTGTATGTGTTAATAAGCAAGTCTTTTAATGTTTTTTAATTGATATTAATATAGAAAATTTTTTAACATAATACAAGATTAACTATGATCAATATGATCTTAATATATAGTATCTTAACACATGCATAAAGGGCAACAATTAAACATAATAATCATTATTAATTTTTAATTGTAAACATGCATGCATATGTTAAAATATTATATATGTATTGTGTGAATAAAATAACATAAACAATTAATTATAATAACTTAATTTCTATGAATTAAATATCTATAATTCTGAGCTAAATTATCTGTATCTATTTTAAAGTTCATTCTTTCTGTAACAGGTACATTAATAATTTCTAACATTTCTAACAGAAGTCTTCGTTTATAATTGTTTTCTGTTCTTAAAACTGATGCATTTTCAAAGTCTGGATAGTGATTAAATTTAAAACAATGAGATGATAATGCAGTTTTTTCAGAATTAATGTTTCTATACTTTTGATTACTCTTATGTCCTGCTATTCTGGTTTTAAATTTATTTTTTGTTGTACCTATGTATACCTCCTTACAATTGACAGATCCATTTCCTTTGCATGGTATTTTATAAACTATTTTTGATCTATCCCATTTTTCTACTCTATCTTTCATTTTACTGAACAGTTTATTGTTTGTGCAATATGTTCTAAAAGCCATTTTATATTTCTGAGTATCAAATATTTTTGATTTCTCTAGTCTCTCTGACATTTCTGGTATATAAATTAAGGATTTATATAATTTTGGTTCTGTGTTATTATTTGTATTATTTGTTATATTTTTCTTATATTGATTTATTAAGCTATAAACTAACTTTTCTGGAAAATCATTCTCAATAAGAATTTCTCTAATTTTCTTCTTATTTTTTATATGAAATATGTTATCACTAATTGTTAAGACTTTCTCTATCAAGTTTTTTGCTGTGTTTAATATAATTCTCTTACTATGTTTAGAGTAATAATTAATTATCCTACTTGAAGCTGTTGGCTTTTGATACCAATCCATTACTATATTGTTATCTCTTCTCATAACTAATGTATCTAAATAAGGCAACTCTAAATTACATTCTCTTTCAATTGTAAATTTAATATTACTATTAAAACTATTTAATATATCTAGCATATCCTCAATTCCATTCTCAGATATAATACAAAACAAATCATCTACATATTTTGTAATAAATTTTGGTTTAATATTAAGATTGTTAATACATGTATTTAACAACTCCTCCATAACAATGTCTGCTACAACTGGTGATGCTGGAGAACCCATAGGTAATCCTTTTTGTTGAAAATAAAATTTCTCATCATATATAAAATATCTATTATCATCTATACAAAATTTCAAAATTCTACAAAATAAATTCTTATCCATCTCAGTAAATGTTTCCAATAAAGTCCACTTTTTCTCTATTGTATTTATAGCCAAGTCTATTGGTACGTTTGGAAACAAAGATACTACATCAAATGAAATAAGCCTATCATTAGTATCTAACTTAATTTTCTTTAATTTTTCTTTAAAATCTAATGAATTTTTTATATTATATATAGAATTTTCATTGATCTTTTTCAAAATATTTGTAATATATCTACTAAGTTCATAAGATGGTGAATTTATAAACGAACAAATAGGTCTCAATGGAAATCCTTCTTTGTGAATTTTAGGTAACCCATATAATCTAGGAGCTACTGCAGTCGTTGTTTTAAGTCTATTCTTCTCTAGTGTTGTTACAATCTTCCTTTTGAAAAGTTCTTCTACTAATTCATTATTCTTCTTCTGTAGTTTTCCTGTCTGATCCCTATTCAGAATTTTGTAACTGAAGTTATCACTTAATATATTTTCAATTCTTAGATTATATTCATGTCTATTAATTGCAACTGTTGTATTACCCTTATCCGATTTAAGAATTAATATATTTCTATTGCTATTTAAAAATCTTTTAGCTTCATTTACTTTTTCTAATGTGTACTTGTCTCTATTATTAATCCTCATTCTATTTAGATGATTATTAATAATTATTGTAAATCTATTTCTTGCTATTTCTTGTTCTTCTCTATTCTCAATAGTTTTAATAAAATCTTCTCCATCAGCTATCATTTTTAATTTTGGAAACTCTTCTTTACTGACTGGTAATGCGTGTTTTTGACCTAGAGAAAGTCAATACCAAAGGGTATACAGTGGATATATATATATATATATATATATATATATATATATATATATTATATTTATTTATATTATACTTATTTAGTTTTGCTTTACAACTTTTAAAATAGTAAGACATTTATATTTTGGTTCATTTCGGCTAAAAGTTTAACGGAATCTTCTTGATATTTTATTTGATTACTAACTTGTACCTGAAGAAGACTATCCTTTGATTGAACTTGTGTTCGTTGTTTTACTGATGGTGGAGAACATGTTGAAATTTGATTGGAATTTGGTATAGTCTCATCGGAAGCTATATTCAAAAGTTTTTCCATAACACTATCTTTTATGAAATCTGAATTTCGTGAAGTTGATGGAGTGTTTTCTGTTGAGTTTACCCCAAAACGGAAAGTTCCATCCTGTTCCTGAAATACTATTTTTATTTTGACGGCACTTAACCTTAGTGTGGTTCTTGTATTCAGCCCATACCTAAATATTAAAAAAAGTCAAATTATCTTAAAAGCTTGATTTTTAAAACTGTTATACACTTTTTTTCATTTTGTGCAATCATGTACCTATACATACTGCTGCATTTAAGCCCAAAGCTAATCTGTCCCACAATTCTTTAGACCTACTTTTTGCATTGGGAACATTGAGATGGCCTTTTGCAAAATCGGGATGTTTTATCAAAAAATCAACCAACACCTCGTATTGCCTTGGCTTTGTATTATATTTTTTTGAAGTTGACTTCTAGTTTGGTGAAAAATTTTTAGATAAATAATGTAAAAACAGTTTGTGGTACAAAAGTTAACGTTAAATGATGTAAAAACTTTATTATAATGATTATTACATATTTGTTTTTCCATTTATATTCTACATTTCATATGATTTTTGTCTTAAGCTAATAAGGCCTTGGTTGTTGTAATGACAATAAAAAACAAGTTTTATTTCATATATTTCCCGGCGTTTTGTTAATTATTTGTTGATTTTATCAAGGGGTTTTTTGGGGAAATCTACTTTATTATTAAAAACATTTATTTTTAAATTTTACATTTATAAAAAATTTAATTTTTTTTTGTTTGAAATTTTTTTACTTACAAACTGTGTCTGTTAAATTTTCATTAATATAAAATGTAAACTCAGAAGTGATACTTTCAAACCAAAATCACAACTAATTAATAAGCTTTCTATTGTGTATCTTTCCAATGTTCTCTTTGTCTAAAAACTTTATTTTTTCAAAATCAGCTGTGTGTCCAGTATGTGTTGTGATAGCGCTGTTGATTGTTTTTTTCTATGTCCTTCTTGTGTTCTTCCATTCTTGTTTCTAGATTTCTTTTTGTTGTTCCAATGTATATCATTTTACCGCTGTTGTTTTCGTTGCCTTTGCACTTGATTTCATAGACTACATTGCATTGTTGTAGTTTTTTAATTGGCGCTTTTATTTTTGAAAATAGTTTGTTTATTGTTGTGTTAGGTTTATATGCGAAATTGATATTGCTGTTTTTTAAAATATTTCTTATGTTTTTATTATCTGTTAATCCAGGGATGTAACTAATGCTGTGATGTGTCTTTTCTTCCTTTTCAGGTATGGATTTATTATCTATTGTATAATTATTAAGTTTTGTGTTAGCTTCGTCAATCATTTTGCTGATGAGTCTGTTGGGGAAACTGTTTTCTGTTAATATTTTCCTGATGCGTTTAGTGTTCTTTTTGTGAAATTTTTTGTCGCTGAGTAGAATTATAATTTATTATTCTGCCGGAAGCGGTATCTTTTTTATACCAGTCTATTGTAAGGCCGTTGTTTTTTCTGTGTATTTTGGTGTCCAAATATGTAATTGTATTATTTTCCTCTATTTCTCTGGTGAATTGTATTTTTGGATGAAAACTATTGAATGCTTTTAAAATTTTTTTTTTCGTCAAATTTTACTATAGCTAATAAGTCATCTAAGTTTCTTTAGAGTTTCGTCTAACAAGTTGTGAAGTACTAAATCTGCGATTGTTGGAGAAAGTGGGTTCCCCATCGGTATGCCAAATATCTGATTGTAGATTTCGTTTTCATATATAAAATAATTGTTTGTACAGAGACAAAATTTCAGAATTTTTTCAAACAGGGACCTGGACATTTTAGTGTAGTGTTTGCTGTGCGTCCATTTTTGTATAATTAAGGTTATTGCTTTGTTCACTGGGATGTTGGTGAAAAGTGAAACGACATCTAGTGAGATCAGTATTTCTTCTTGCTCTATGTTAATATTTTTAATTTGCTCTTTAAACCTATTCGAATTTAATACATTGTATTTTTTCGAGATCGTATTTTTGAGTATTTGTCCTACATATTTCGATAATTTATAGCAAGGGACTTGAATCGAGGACACTATGGTTCTTAGCGGCATTTTCGGCTTATGAATTTTCGGTAGCCCATAAATTCGCGGTGCTGTTGCAGCCGAGAAAAGTAATTGTTTTCTTTGCCAATTATTGATTATGTTCTCCTTGTATAATTCTGATATAAGTTTATTGTTTTCTTTTTGTAATTTTGTTGTTGGATCTGTTCTTATTTTCTTATAAGTGCTTTTTTCGTCCAATAATTTTTCCATTTTTAGGTGATACTCTTCTTTAAACATTGCCACTGTTCTGTTCCCTTTGTCAGCCTATACAAAAATTATGTTGTTTTGTTTTCTCAAAAAATTTTTCGTTTTTTTGTATATAGTCAGAATAAAGTTTTCTTTTGGGGTGTTTTGTAGTTTTCTTTTAAAACGTGTGATATTATTGGCTAATGTAGTTCTTGCTAAATTCTTTTCTTGTCCTTCGACATCATTCATTGTCAAAATGTATTGATAAAATCCATTTGGACTCCATTGGGATTTCTATATTGGTTTTATTTTCAAACCAATTTTCGTTATATGTAAATCCATGTATTCTAAATTGCTTCTCTTTCAGTATGTCTAGTTTTGTGTTTTGTTTATCTCTTATGTATGTGTTTATAGCTTTGCTCCTGTCATATTGTTTGTTAATAAAGGTTTTGTAGTGTTCGAAAGTAAGTGCATTTTCAATGTTACTTTTTAAGCGATTAATATTTTTCTTGAAAGCTTTGATATTGGAATATGTTTGTGTTATCTCTAGATTTAATATTTTTTTGTGGAAGTTGTATTCAATTTTGTTTAATTTTTCCTTTAATTTTATACATTTTAATAAATGTGTTGTCTGTTTTGTTGTGGTTTTTGTGTGGTTCGGAATAATACCATAACTCCTGCATGATAGTATAAATTTTAATATATTTTCTTGTTGTATTAGTTTTTTTGTTTCATTACAGTACTCCTTTAAAGCTCTGCATGTCTCTCTATCATACTTTAAAGTTATGTGTTGAAAGTAACCCTTCATGTTGTGTTTGTTGGTAGTAATGTTTCTTTAAATTAATATTGAGATTTTTTGTTTCGGCAAGCTCTCCGATAACATTTCTTTATTAGTGTTTATATGGCTAATTCGTATTTGTATTTTGTGTGATTTTTGTCTTAAGCTAATAAGGCCTTGGTTGTTGTAATGACAATAAAAAACAAGTTTCATTTCATTTTTTTCCCGACGTTTCGTCAATTATTTGTTGACTTTATCAAGGGGTTTTTTACATTTTATATTTTCGATAATAAAATTGCTTTCGAATGAAATACGAACGTTTCAATGTATTTTTCTATTCGCTTTCGTATTACATAGTTACATTTACGAAAGGCAAATAGTAGTATTTTCGTATGGAAGAAAAAATTTACAGTACCAAAAAATTTCCGTACGTTCGTAAATAAATTTTCATAAGTCGTACTACTTAATACGAATTGTTCAAATACGAATGATTTCTCATTCGAATCGAATTACATAATAAACCCCCTGATCTTTTTCAATGCATTCGTTTTTGATTTTCAAGAGCCCAGAGAAGAAAACATCTCCTGCTTTTTGTGAATTCATAGTTTTTAAGACTGAGTTCATGTTTTTTTTTTATTACCTGTTCATACTGTATTCTCGTTGATATGCTGTGAAGTGCACATCAGAGAAAGAAATAGTGTACAAGAAAATTTAATGTACATCCGCTGTACAATGTACACCCTCAATACATTATAGACATTGCCATTCTTTCGTCGTGTACACTTTTCGTTGTGTACACCCTCGGCCTGTACTTGTGTGGAGGGTTATTTTTCTCTACTGCGCACAAATACACTAATTTTATAAAGACTCAAAAACTAATATTCTCTGCTGCACACACATCCATTACTTTTATGAAGGTAATAAAACAAATATAATGGTGTCATCACCGCAAATGTGTATACGGACATAAAGTGAATTCAATATCTTCACTGCACAGTCCTGTACACTCAAGATGTATTTGTGTATAAACTGTGGCATGTATACATTTTTCAATGTCTTTTTTTTCGATGTCGATGATGTAAACTAGTGTACACAAAGGCTAAAAAAGTACACTATTTCGTTCTCTGGTATATATATACAAATATGCATACATACATAACAACAGAGTGTAAGAAATATATTAAGTTACTTAAAAATTGTGTTTGCAAAAAATATGAGAAAGATAATATATAAGCCTTTGGATTTTTTTATATTATAGAATCTTTGCTTTGGCGTAACATAAATACATACATAATAAGATACACCACTACTTTTAGTAGCATTGACATATCGTTAATACTTTTTCTTCGCTATAGTCACTATGAATGTTTTTCATTATAAATAAAATATATATTGGTTTTGCTAAAATGTAGTGCCAAAATAGTAATATAAACAGTTAGTGAAGTATTGTTACAAAGTTTAGAAATAGATTTAAATAAAACGACAATGTGTCTAATTGTATTTGGCAGCACTGCCAATTAATCTCTAGTTGTCAAAATGTTACAACCCTGGTCAACACAATATAGATAGTATTCAAATTAACGGAAATAGAATACTCCGGAATATACAAGATTATTCGAGGCTGTGCCAATAATAAGAGTAAATAACAACAACGAAAAACCTAGCAACATAAATGGTAAGAGATGTTATTTGTAATGATCTTGTACGCAAGTATTCGCTGCTAATAAAGCTAAACAGGTTCACAAGTATATACAGCCATATACACATAGCAGGAGAAGAAACAAAACTACACAACACACAGAACACTCATACATACAACCACACATAGTTACCATAAGCAAGACACACAAGTCAGCATTGTCATGTATACAAACACATGTATATAGCTACATGTTAAGAAAAGAACAACCAACAACAACCATGCCCAGAAGCTTCGCGAAGTTACCAGACGACGTTATTTTGCTATATAAAGACGCTGCCAGAGCTCAGCGGGAGAGTGTGATTTCAAATATAGACGTGTTAACATCGCTAAGTGTTTAGTAGTACAAATACTCGTGTTAATAAAGTAATAAATAAAGTGTTGCCGCATTATATTTCTAAAATTAATTTGTCTGTGTTTTAATTTGATGCAATTAAACGAATCCTTGAAGGATAAGTAAAAAACCGTTTTTACGAAAAGGTCGAAAAACGTAAACAAAACAAAAATTTTTGTATTTTGTGTTTCTTTTTATATATTCTTTTATGTACGGCACGCTTCTTAATATACTATAAGCGTACAAACGTCCTAACAGTGCGGTTGTTGCTTATCTGTTAAATAAAGTACAACTAAAGCCAATACAGAAGAAAGTACAAACATTAAAAAAGTACTTATGCGTACTTCGTCAAAGGTTATTCAGAAAGCAGTACAACATGTAAAAAAAGGTACGTGTACTGCTGAAAACAGTACGTCTGGCAACTCTAACTTAACTTAGAAGCAATCGAACGCACTTCAATTATCTCATACATGTATTGGGTCGTGTGAATAAAGCTGGATTCACCCATGGTTTCAGAACGATATTGACGTTGGACAACATTTCTAGTTTTTTGAGAGTATGCTCTGAAGCGATTCACCCTCTTCGCGCATTTGTTCTGCAACATCAAGGCTACCATGTGAAATAATTTTGTAAGCTATGTGTGTGAGTTTTAAAATTGGGCAATATCACTATTTATTTAATTTTATTTATAACAATATTCACCAGTTATATATTTTTTAATACAAAACAAATGCTCCGTATTTCATTATATACACAAACAATAAGAAACAAGTGTGTTGTTATAAATACAAAAGTATAAAACAAGTTCTCTATTTTACTATACATATGTACATATAACATGCTGTGGCATCTCAGTTCTACTTCACTTCAGAAATTAAACTTTCTGGCAGCTCAGTTGCAATGTTTAGGAACATGAATTAAAATTAAATCAATTCAGGTTCCGAAACACGTTACTCTCTTTCGCTCTCTCTCTCACTCTCTAAAACAGAAACGTCAAACTACATATAAAAAAACATGTTTCCGAACGTGAAATTCATTCTAAAACCATGGGTGAATCCAGCTTAAAAGAGTAGCTACAGCGAGGGTATTTGCTAGTTATAAATAGTTTTTAGGTGAATAAAAAATTCAGCTAAAGCTAGTTCTTTATGCTACCTAGCAAAATAGTTTTTCCAGCGTTGCCTTGAAAAAGGTGTAAATAAAAACTAGTAAATGCTTAATATTACTTTATTATATTTTATTTTTTTTTTAGAAAATATTTAAAAATTGTACAACTCATTTATATTATTCATAACCTTGCGAAGCCCTTTTGGCTTGTCTACAGGCTGATTTATAACTAAATGATTAGTACTCATTTCAAACATACATAAATTTTTTGTCTTTTTCTTCATTGCAGTTCATAATTCCATAATTAAATAAATTTATATTTATTGTTGGCTAACAAAATAACATTTGAAAGTTTTTTTTCTTTTAAGAGTGTTGGTAGTTTTTGTTATTACTTCTATTGGCAAAGTATTGAAAACTTTCGGTAGCATGACCTTTAAGGTGCTTCTTCCATATAGGTTTTTGAATTTTTGGACATAGTACCTTCCTTTTTAATTTTTTTTGTTCGATATATGTACATATGTGGTCGATTTTCCGTAAGTATCTAGCATCGTTATAAAATTCTGTCGCTAACGTAGTTTTGTATATGTTTTTAACATTGGATACATTTAGAGTTTTGGCAATGTTGGTATTGGCATAATTTGTATTGGAGTCATTTTTCTTTAAGATTTTTAGCACTTGGTTTTGTGTTAGTTGTAGCTTTCTGCAATGTTTGGAGTTTCCCCAGGCTGTTATTCCGTGTCCAAGGTATGATTCGACGAGCGAAATTTATATAATATATAATACAAAGTTTTGCGAAAAAATAACATAGTCTGTGTAACATGTATGAAGCCTTTCTGAGTTTCTTACTAGAGCTGTGCCGAACTTCATCAAACGCTCGTTTTTGACAACAACCTCTAATCAAACCCATGTAAATTAAATGGCGTTTGAGAGCGTTTGATGAAGTTCGGCACAGCTCTACGTAATTCTTCTACGTGCATATTCCATTTAAGATTGTGTTCAACCATCACGCTATTGTCGTTCATATGTCATGTGCGTCAGGTGCAATAGTATTATGCCTGTTGATCGTGAAATTTTGTGTTGATTTCTTTATACCAGAAATGATGGTTTGATGTGCATTAATTTATTTTTGTTGCATCATTCAGTTTTTTGTGCGCGACTACAATCGCAGTATCGTCTGCATAAGCAAATGTTTTACCTATTCCAGGTAAGTTTATTAGTTCGTTTGTGTATATTATGTATAAGATGGGTCCAAGTTTTGAGCCCTGAGGTACGCCAAAGTCTAGGCTAGTTACACCACTTACGTTACTTAATATTTTTACTTGATATTTTCTAAGTGTTAGATAATTTCTCACTAATTCTCGATCTTGTCCTCTGATGCCAACTTTCTGGAGTGCGTTCAATAATTTTTCAAGTGTTATTGTGTCGAATGCTTTACTAAAATCTATGAACATTGTAAGACAATGATGACTTTTACTCAATTCTTCGTTAACATAGTTGGAGAAATTGCCGATGAGCTGATTAATATTTTTACCTTATTGAAACCCATATTGGTTTGCACTTAATATTTTGTTTTTCTTTATAAAATCAGTTAATCTTCTGCATATTACTTTCTCCATTACTTTTTCTATCACAAATGGTATAGCAATAGGTCTGCAGTTATTAACATCCGAACGAGAACCATTCTTATATACTGGACGAATAAATGATATTTTCATGACATCCGTTATAGTTGTTGTGTCAATTACCAAGTTTATTAAGTTTTTTGTGACTGGTACCAGTATACATTTTTTGCATTATTTGTTAAATCTATTGGCCTAATTCTAAAAAAAAAACTTGACTTTTATGGCATTTATTATTTAAAATATTTTTTATTTCTGTATTCGTGGCATTTGGAATGTACATTGAGCTTGGAAGTGTATTTGTGGCGTGCCTAATCGTATTAATGCTACATATATGTATGTAAAATTTTTTCAACGTTCTGTTTAAAGTTTTGTGCGAAGTTGTCACATATGTTGGTAATGCTAGTCTTTTTGAAGTTTCAAAGAATAAATCATCAATGCTATTTGTTTTTTTCCTACCATTTCATGTATAATCTGCCATGATTCGCCAACATTATTTCTATTTTCATAAAATTTTGTTTTGTAGTAGTGATTTTTAGCGTAATATAATTTTTACTTAATATATTTCCATATATTTTATATTCTCGTTCATACAACTTATTATTTCTGTTTTTGTGCCATTTTTTATAAAGTTTATCCCTAATTTCACTGTTTTTTATTAAAGTTTCACTTATTCAGGGACAAGATATTCTGTTTTTCTTTTTTGTAGTTGTTCTTAATGAGTTTTTGTATATATTGTTAAACATATCACAGATTTCATTGTACATTACATTTGGGTTGGTGTGGTTTAGTATTTTGCTGCACATATCTGCATATTGACTTCCGTATTACATATTTTAACACATTTTGATGGGGTTTTGTTTTCTCTGTTTACATTTAAATTTTCAGAAATACAGCATAACCGAGCGCAATGATCAGATATTGTTGTTTCTGAACGTGTCTAGATACCAAAAGAAGGTAATAAGGACTTCCTTATGCCTAAAAATTTAAATATATAACTCAAATTTTATAATTTTATATAGTTTTCTTGGAGAATAATTTAATAAAGACTTTGTTTCAATATTTATTTGTTATATGTATAGACTTAGAAACTTAGAAACAATGTAATCCAGTCGGCCTTCCGCAATGAAGATTGATGCGCGTTATGGTCAAGGAGCACACAGAGAAACATTTTCGCATTTTTCACTTCTAAAGCTGAAAACTAAAGCAGCCTCCTGATTCAGGAAGACCGACTGGATTACATTGTTTCTAAATTGCAGCTATCACAACGGAAATCTGAAGAGCTATTAACGAGGGAAATTATGTTTCATCTGAAATATAAACATTTTAAAGGCACACTCAAACATGAAAATTGAGTTATAGCGTCTGTATGTACATCATTATTGCCTGTGCGAATCTATTTGCGATGAACATTGCAACATATATCTATATGTATCTTCCAAACAAGAATTTTTCTGTAAAGACACTCAAGCTTTAATAAAATTTTTAAAAAACAACGTTTAATTTTTTGTTATACTAATTTTTCCTTATACAAAGTCGTTGAAGGACAATTGCAGTTTTACAGTCTTTAAAAGGTATAAAATAGTTTGGGCTCTATAGCAAGGTGAAGGAGTTGAATTTCTATTATGAAATTTCCAAAATATAATTAAAACTAAAAGTACAAAAAGGTAAAATTGTACCTTATCAGTTCGACGAGGGTTATGTAGAATTTTATGTTATTGTATTCATATCCAGTCGGAAATCCAACATTCTCCCCACGATGGTTCCAACAGTATTTTAACTTAACTTTCAATTGGACGTTTACATAACTTTGTTACCAATCTTTTAAACATGCCTTCAGCAATTTTGACCAACCCAACTCGAATGTGTCAGTTACTCGCCCAAATGGTCACTTTGTTCTTTGCTGCAGCCCTTCGAGATATTCAATGCGCCAGCATTCCCGAAATTCTTGTTTTATCCATCTCAACATATGATAACTTTTTTTAATACAGCTGGATAATCATCGGTTGTTGATGGCTCAAAAATGGTGTGAAGTGATCTGCCAATTAGAAAGTGAGTTGGTGTTAAAGGTTGTAAATATTTGGGATCATTGAATAAAAGAGTGAGAGGTCTGTTGTTGATAATAAGCTAGGCTTGGCGGTAAACAGTGTGAAGTTTATCAAAAGATGTGCACCTATAGCCCTTCGCATAAGCCAGGGAAATTCGGTGTGAGTTGCAATATTCATTAACTTCCACTCAATGCCTTCTCATTGACAGCTTTCATATCCAAGATGTTATGTTGACCTGATAAAAAATGTTCCAGCATATCTATTAATTCTGGATTTGTATCTATAAAATTTATTGCATTGTCGGAGAAAATCGTGGTACACTATCCTCTTTTTGCTATGAAACGTTTTAATGATGCATGAAGGCATTAGAGGCCACACTATGTACTAGTTCAATGTGAACTGCTTTAATAGAGAAACAAATGAATATTGCAAAGTATGTTCAATGTGAACTACCTTAACAGAAAAGCTGATGAATATTGCAACCTATGATTTAAAAGGTGATCTACCGCGTAATTGTTGCGTTATGTTAAATGGACCGCAATAGTCGACACCAGATAATGAAAAAAACGGATGAAGCTGACTAACTCTGTCAGTGCGAAGTTCTTCCAGTACTTGATTCGCGAAATTTATAACAAAACACACATTTGTAAATAATCACTTTGATAATGTGTTTAGCCTTGATAATCCAAACTATGTTACGAAGAGAGTTGTTGAAAGTTTGTGTAAAAGCCTGTAAATTTCTATGATGGCAATAATTAATTATGGTGTGAATAATTATATGCGTTGAGGATAGCACTATGGGGTGCTTTTCGGAGAATGGTAGTTTAGCATTTTTTAATCTTCCACCTCATAGTATGAGTCCGTTGTGCAAAAATTATCACAATATCATCACGATGCATATGTTGATTTGTTTTTAGAGCTTGGAGCTCTTTTTGGACAAACTGGCCTTGAATTAGGCGGCAAATTGTTTTAAATTATTGTTTTAGTTTTTTTTATGATGACATGACCAAATATTCTTAACAGTTTTGGATAATTGTTTATATGTTGTTTGTTTGTTACTTCATATAACAGCTTTGATTATGGTCGTTCTTACTGCAATTAAAGGGACTTTCACACTTCGCAGTGTGCTTCATCAGGCGTAGCGAAGTGTGTACTTGGCCATGCATATTCGTCTTTCAACAGAAATTCTGTTTCATGAAACCATAACTTGTTATTACTTATGCTATTTGCTAGAGCCCCAAGTCATAAGATATCAGCAGGTTTCAGTTGTGAAGGAAAATGTCGCCAGCTATTCAATACAAAGTAATGTTTTGGTGTCAACATGGTAGAGTTTAAAGTAAGGTCTTTAAGAGAAGTGTTAAAAGCAAAGCTGCGCATAATTTTAGCCGAGGTAGCTTGATGGACTTCAAGGGAGCAACAAGTGATTTGGAATACAATAAGGGGGAATATGGATCTACTCACTTATGATATTTTTGGGCATAGATTTATGCTAGTGAAACTTTAGCAAACCAAATGCGTTTACAAGCCCATGTGGGTAAAACAATTTAGCTGTGTGCAAAAGTATAAGTTTTTTAGTGACCTTATTAGCTGGAGCTGTACACATGTAATACGAGTACAAGTAATGGTAGTTGTCTTCTTTGGGTAACCATTTGAGAAAATTCATTTGGATATGTTCGTAGTCATCAACTTTTATAAATTTTTCACGCTCAGAAATTGATATACCGTATAAGAATGCAGCAAACTTTCTTAGAGGAAAACCACTGCTATTCAGTAATTCTCTGACTTGATGTATAATGTGAATGACTACTTGATGCTGTTACCAGCTGTCACCAGATTATCTACGTAGAAATCGCGTGAAGTTATTCTAGATCCCAATGGATAAGTTGATTCTACCTCTTATGCTAAAACTCGAAGCCACTTAACAGCTAAATATGAGTTTCAACTGGTGTCGTAGGTAACCGTTTTTAACACATATGCTGTATATTAACATTTATATTTGCACGCCAAATAATACTCTGTCAATATTTGCATATATTAGTAGATGACATCTGGTGACCATGTGGGTACGACCTAAACAATTTAAACATAGTCTTTATGATAAGAAACCTTTCTGATATATTCATTACAATAAGTTTTTTACAGTGAAAATACGTTGTGGTATGGTGTGGTTTTGCAAAACGGAGAATTCCATGATGATTATTGATATTCCCCAGCGAATGATGAGGCATTACGGATTTTATATTGTGAATATGGTTGTTGTTTGTTAGCCACCCGCGCGGCGCAATAAATGTTTTTTGTGTATTTTTTTGTAACATTTTCTAATGTTTTAAATCTTCTCATCAAGTTTGATGAAATGGAGTTTAAAGCCAGAAGATTGGCATGAAATGAGTCAATCGGATTTCTTAAACTTAAAACATTTGGTTTTTCTATATGAGATTGAAAAAATAAATTCTTATTGTCACACCTTGATAATAAAAGTTCCAGCGCTTGCTCATAGTTTTCTGTTGTGATACCTAACTATTGAATAAGCCTAGCTGCTTTATATAAGTCAAGATCGTAGATACTGAAATTTCAAAATAAATTACAGATCTGGATTGTCATGGACTAATATAACAACATTTTATAAAATTCATTCCAATCATAATGGGTTTTTCTGTTACACTTAGTTATTTGTAATTTGATGTCTTGATGATGGTTGCACAATGGTGGTTCCATGTTGTATGCTTTCCATACAAGGCTTATTCAAACTATGTCCTTAGGTTGGCAAATGCACCAAAATTTGAAATTTTAATTTGAATAAGTATCTTAAAATTCAAAGCGGTGAATCTTCTCGAATGATTAAAAAAGATTCAAAGTTAGTTCCAAGCTAACTTTGAATCTTCTCGAATGATTAAAAATTTCGCCCTAGGAGCGATAGTTTGATGTGAATGAATCCAACATCCACAGAAGATAGCGGAGTATGTATATGAGGACCATCTTCGTCAGTCATTTTGTTGCAAGTTGTGTGCGAAAATTTTAGATTAACCAATAATTCTTCGGAATCCCTATACACATCCGGCTCGAAAGACCGTGGTGAGGAGAAGAGCTTTCTCTTGCCTTTTGGTAACATACCAGTTCACATAATTTTATTGAATCTAAGAACTCATTCAATTAGATTTTACTAAATTGTTATTTCATTGATAGGAAAATCTTTAGTTAAAAACTATATCGAACGACGTTATTAATTGTGTTTCAATTTTCTTTTTACAATTTTAAGGACGTTTCAACAAGAACCACTTTTAGGCACAAGCAAGGTTAATGCTTTTTAAAATTATTTTTTCCATTGTTAGGTACGCATGTTTACTTTTTAATACATTGTCTTTCAGTTAGTATCGCGTGAAGCGATTAGTGTCAGCAATATAATGTTGTACCAAAGTTTTCAGTTTTTTTCTGCATAGATTTTAACTGAGTTCGCGACTAGCTGTAATTCATAATTATATATGTATATGTACGTGTGTTTTTTGTATATATATGTATATGAATGCATACGACTATTAAAGTGCATCTAAATAATTTTAGCATATAATAAAACGCATTTCAAGTGGGCAATTTATTGTTATTGTATACATATCCAGTTGGAAAGTCCAGAGTTCTCCCATCTGTTCCTGGGAATTAATCAGTTACCAGCCAAGTGATCACTTAAGGCCACATAGTGAAGGTGGATTGACATCGGTTGTCGATGGCTCTAAAATGGTTTGAAGTGATCTGCCAATTAGAAAGTGCGCTGGTGTTAAAGGTTGTAGATCGTTTGGATCGTTGAATAAAGGAGTGAGAGGTCTGTTGTTAATAATAGGCTCAGCTTGGCGGCAAAAAGTGTCAAGATTATCAATGGATGTGCACCTATAGACCTCCTCAAGTAGTGTTTTGCTTGCTTTACTGCGCTTTCCTATAAACCAGCAAAATTCGGTGTGAGTGGTGGGATTAACTTCCACTCAATGCCTTCTCATTGACAGCTTTCATATCCAAGATGTTGTGTTGACCTGATGAAACATGTTTCAGCATTTCTTTTATTTCTCGATTTGTATCTATAGAATTTATTGCGTTGTCGGAGCAAATCGTTGCACACCATCCTTTTATTGCGATGAAGGTATTGGAGGCCAGACTATGTACTAGTTCAATGTGAACTGCTTTTATAGAGAAACGGATGAATATTGCAAAGTATGATTTAATAGGCGATCTACCGCCCAACTGTTGCGTTATGTAAAATGGACAGCAATAGTCGACACCAGATCATGAAAATGGATGAAGCTGACTAACTCTGTCAGTGCGAAGTGCTTTCAGTACTTGATTCTCTGTTATAAGGCGAAATTTATAACACAATTGTGTATAATCGTTTCGATAATATGGTTAGCCTTGAGAATTCAAGTTCTGTTACGAAGTATTTTGTTGAGAGTTTGTACATCAGCCTGTTAATTTCTACGATGGCAATAACTAATTATAGTGTGAATACATATATACATTGAGGGTAGCACTATGGGGGGCTTTTCGGAGAATGGTAGGTTAGCATTGTTTAATCTTCCACCTAAGAATATGAGTACGTTGTGCAAAAATTGTCACAATATTATTAGTGTTGATTGACGATTAATTTGTTGATTTGTTTTTAGAGCTTGGAAAAAGTGACCTTGATTCAGGCGGAAAATTGTTTCAAGTTATTGTTTTAGTTTTGGACATGGCCAAATACTCTTAACAGTTTTTGATAATTGTTTATATATTTTAAGTTACTTACTCGTTCTTACTGCAATTTAAGCGACTTGGCGCATTTCGCAGTGTGCTTCATCAGGCGTTGGGTAGTGTGTACTTGACCATGGATATTCACCTTTCAACAGATATTCTGATCCATGAAACCATAACTTATTACTTATGCTTTTTGCTCGACCCCCAAGCTATAAACAAGTTTTAGATGTGAAAACAAATGTCACCATTGTGATGTTTCTACAACTTGTTCAATTTTTCCGCACGATTTTCGACATATGATTCCAATCTTGCTGAGTCTCCAGCTATCCAATGCAAAGTTATTGAGGAATCAGACCAAAAAGTAATGTTTTGGTGTCAACACGGTAGAGTTTAAAGTACGGCGTCTAAGGGATGTGTTAAAAGCAAAGCTGCGCATAATTCTAGCCGAGGTAGACTGATGGACTTCAAGGAAGCAACATGTGATTTGGAACACAATAACGGGGAACCTTTTTCATCAATTTTGTACGAGACTGCATACACACATGCACTATAGCCCTTGGAACTTGCATGAATATTAATATTAGCGTTAAAAATTACGTACCTTGGTATGTGTATTGTTGTGATGATCTGTAACTAGTGAATTATATTTCATATATTAGGTAAAATAATATAAACCAATATACTTTTTTATTACAAAATATTTGACTGCTCTTTATTTTAGTTTTTTATAGATTGATAAGAAAAAAATCCTAGCAATATAACAAAGCAGAATAGTTGTGAATATGGATGTGTGGATGTTTGTTACTTTTTCACGCAAAAACTACTGAATAGATTTTAATGACATTTTTCAATAATACAGCTTATACATCAGAATAGCACATAGGCTATAATTTATAAAGATGTTGTGTAAATTGTCCAAAATATAACGACATGTGTCAATATGTCAGTTTTATACTGATGCAAGTTATGTTTAATTATAATTGCAAATCGTAAAGATAATGAAACTTATTATCATTAATATGTACTTCACTATTATTAAGGGAAAGTAGCCAACCTACTTTACTTTTGAAATAGGAATTTTCAATAGCTATACACAAACATATTTCCAGCTAGAGACAATATATCACTCAACACATAGCCGGGTGAAACCGCGGGGAGCACCTAGTTATATATATGTAGTACAATTTATAAAAATCCGACATAGATTAAAAATATAATATTATTAAAAATTTAATTTCATTGAGTAGTCACAATAGTATATATAATTATAGTAATAATAATTAACAATAGGAGAGGTATTCAAACATTACTCCTGGAATGTACAGACTTATTAAAATACTAGGTGCACCCCGCGGTTTCATCCCCGTAAAGCCCAATTTACACGAAGAATTTTATTCATGAATTTTATTCATTTTTTTGTTTGTTTGTGAGCGGTGTAGAGACGAAGTGGCAGTAGAAAAAACATCACGATTTCTGTTTTTCATGAATTTTTTAATTTTCTTTTGCACTCATTCTCAAATTTCTTGTCTATAAAGCACTAATGTTAAAATAAGACGGATCAAACAAAGAAAATTAGCCGATTACAAGTTAAAAAATTAACACCGAAATAAGAATATATATAAATTATAAAACACCGTTTAAGTGCTAGAGGATTTTAGAAGATGTTTTCAAAGAAAAGTAAAAAATATTCATGAATTAAAATTCTTCATGTAAATTGGGCATAAGTCTAAATCCCATGGGAATATCGGATTAAAAGTAGGCTATGTGTTGAGAGATATATTGTCTCTAGCTGGAAATATGTGTGAAGCTATTAATAATCACGATTTCATATTCACATTTAAATATAACTTGCATAAGTATAAAACTGCGTTATCAGAGAATATATTGCAAAAATTGATACCTACTAACGGCAAATATTATATTCACAAATTTTACATAAAAAAATACAACCTAACCAAAAAAAAATCAATACAATAGGCAACGACAAATATTATTTTTTCAAATTAAAAAAATTAAATATTTTTTCCTTCTTACTTGACGCTTATCCTTATATTTTGGACAATCTACACAACATCTTTATAAATTATAGCCTATGTGTTATTCTGATGTATGAGCTAAATTATTGTAAAGTTTCATTAAAATCCATTCGGTAGCTTTTACGTGAAAGAGGAACAAACATCCGCACTCACAAACATTCTGCTTTATAATAATATTAGTAGTATATATTTTAGATATGTATACACATATATGACAACTACTGTTAAAATTCAACATATAATAATGTTATTTTATTGTATGAAATATAAATAACAAAACAATATTTAAAATTGAAATAGAATTTATGGTTTAGCACAAGTTTTAATTTTTTTTAGCACTATCTCTTCCAGTAATTTTCTTATCAAACTTTATATCAGGTAGATCATTTTGGCATTTATATATGTTTGGTTGTTTGCCTATCACAGCCCCTTTCATCAATAATTATACTTAATTTTCTCTTTTACTTCTTTTAAAATATACTTGGGTTTTTGTTTTAAATTATAAAAACCAAGATTTTTCACCAATTCTCTTTCTATATAATTACAACATTTTTGTCTATTAAAATTAATTTTTTCAGTTCTTTCAATTTTCTTATCGTGAACAAGTTATTTAAAATTTGCCAAACAGATTTATCTACTTTATTATGAAAAAGATCATTTGGCTTATATCCTGTTGTGTTATGTATACTATTGTTATAAATTTGTACCGATTTGTAAATCAATGTTTTATCATTTGTAAATCAGTATTTTATCTTGTAGATAATTTAAACAGTCGAATATGTTCATTCAAAGTAAGGTGGAAACGCTCTATATCAGAGTTACCTGTATGTGTGTTAGGGAAGGTAAAATCATATTTTATTTTTTCAGTACTTAAAAAATTCTTAATATATGCTGTATTAAACTCATTGCCAGCTACAATTTTACATGGTTTACCTAAATTAACAAATCTTTCCTTTACAACTTATACTATAGTTAATGAGTTTTTGTCATTCAAATGATGATTTGGTACATGTTTTGTACGTTTGTCGATACATGTTAAAGGTGTTTCTGTTACGCATAACTTATTTTTTATTGGTCGTCTATCATACTTGCACGTGTTGCATATAATACAATTGTTTCTATATTTGTTTTATTTAAAGGAGAAACAAAAAATAATTTTTTTCAGAGCAGTGTAATTAGATTTATACGAATTGTACCTATGGTTAATATCCAATTAGTTGTAACTCCAGTAATGTTTACTTTCTCATTTGTATTTAAGTTAATATTTGGGCGAATACATGAAATTTTTATGAGGGAAATATCTGCTTGCTACTATATAATTTGTTTGTTTCAGTACATTTCAACTTAATAACATCTGAATAGTTTAAATTAAAATTGTAAATAGCCTTAGTTGATATACTTACGTATCTAGTTACTCAATGTGAATTGTTCTTGTATCCCCCAAAGACTCTTGTTGAAGGGCGTTTAAAGCGTAGGCCCTTGCATTATGATTACTTATATTAGCTCGGTTATAGTTGTTACTATTATTACCACCCCGATTACGTTCACGATTGTAGGTATTATAATCATTGTTAGGATTGTTAAAATGCCTGAATTGTAGTTACCACGCCTGTAGCTATTTCCATGATTAACATTTCTATTATTATAACGATACCTATTTTCATTGGAAAAATTGCCGACACTACTATTTTTAGATTGAAATGCCAAAATTTGTTTTTCATTTGACTCATTGGTTTGTTCTACAACCAATTTAGCTATTACGGTTTTCGGATCAGTAAAAGCTGTAGAAGCAATGATCGATTTTACCAGCTTTGTTTTAGCATTCAGACTTAGACTTTGTGATTCCCTCAACTACTAACGATCTTTAAAGAGCATCAGCTAGATCTTTTACTTGTTTAGCAAATTTAGCGGAATTATTATTTCTTATTTGTAAGGCCGCAATTTTTTCCGCAACAACTTTAGCATTCTCAGGATTTATTTTATTTTTTAAAGCGATTTTTACGTCTTCAATTGTATTTGCATTTTCAGGTAGAGCCTCACGTGCTTTTCCTTCCAATTTAGATTTTATTAATGAGATAAAAGTAAGATTTAGGTTATCATGAGTTAGGTCTTGGATTAATTAAATTTGTCTAAAAATGATTCCAACGCAATTAGGTTCCCATCATAATTTTCCCTAATTATACCTGAGCACAAAAAATTTTCCTGTCAACAGTTTCTTCTATTTCCTTATTTTCTTCTTCAATTTCTAAATTGTCTTTTGAATAAGGATCTGACATTAGTTCAGGGCTAACGAGTTCGAGTAAAAAAATATCATGGGGAACTTTAATTTTTGATTCCAATCTATCAAAGCACTTGACTAAAAGTTGCCTGCAATGTACATATTATCCTTTTAAAAGTATTTGTCTTTGTAGTATCCGATAGTTGTTCAATGCTTAAACTCGTATTTGATACAATTGTATTATAGCTTTCAACAAGTAATGTGACATATTTGTTTCTTTTTGACTTGTTTATAGAAAGTGGCCTTTTTTCTAAAATTCTTTTTGTTACGTTGTTAAATTGTTTAATTAAATCATCCAAAATAGATTAGTTAATCTTTTTTATTTATAAAACAATTAAAATTCAAAATTGCATTTAAAATTTATGTATTTAAATTTTAATACATATTCAATATTTTCTTTTCATCTTTTGTATTCCTTCCCGAAAAAATATGTATAAACATTTTTAAGTTTTCAAAGGTTTCATTATATATATTTTTATTTTGAAGTTCTCTTTTTAAATTATGAAATTAGGTTCTGCAAATAATAGCAATGAGTAAATAATATTGTGTAGTACTAATTTATAAAGATATTATCTTATATACAGTTATATATACAAAATTTTGGATTAAATACATATATTTAAATCAAAAATCCAATATAAATTTTTTTTTTCGCAAAGTTATGTATAAATTTATCTGGTTTTAGCAAATAATATTAACCATAGAGTAATTATTTTAAGGTGTTCACAATATATATGAAATATTGTATTTTTGAAGATTATATTATTATAGAGGTATTATGTATTAAAAATTTAATAATATTATTTAAATTGCCTTATACATGTGACATTTATTATGTTTTTTTTTTAATTTTATTATATTAGTTATAAACACTTTTAATTATATTAGTATATTTTTTATACCCTTCACAAAAATGTGAAAGGGTATATCTAGGTTTGTCATTCCGTGTGCAATTTGTTCGATATCAACATGCGACCCCATAAAGTATATATACTCTGGATCCTTATGAATAGCGATGACGATTGAGCGATGTCCGTCTGTCCGTCTGTCTGTACGTGAAATAACCAATAATTCTTCGGAATCCCTATACACATCCGGCTCGAAAGACCGTGTTGAGGAGAAGAGCTTTCTCTTGCCTTTTGGTAACATACCAGTTCACATAATTTTATTGAATCTAAGAACTCATTCAATTAGATTTTACCAAATTGTTATTTCATTGATAGGAAAATCTTTAGTTAAAAACTATATCGAACGACGTTATTAATTGTGTTTCAATTTTCTTTTTACAATTTTAAGGACGTTTCAACAAGAACCACTTTTAGTCACAAGCAAGGTAATTGCTTTTTAAAATTATTTTTTCCATTGTTAGGTACGCATGTTTACTTTTTAATACATTGTCTTTCAGTTAGTATCGCGTGAAGCGATTAGTGTCAGCAATATAATGTTGTACCAAAGTTTTCAGTTTTTTTCTGCATAGATTTTAACTGAGTTCGCGACTAGCTGTAATTCATAATTATATATGTATATGTACGTGTGTTTTTTGTATATATATGTATATGAATGCATACGACTATTAAAGTGCATCTAAATAATTTTAGCATATAATAAAACGCATTTCAAGTGGGCAATTTATTGTTATTGTATACATATCCAGTTGGAAAGTCCAGAGTTCTCCCATCTGTTCCTGGGAATTAATCAGTTACCAGCCAAGTGATCACTTAAGGCCACATAGTGAAGGTGGATTGACATCGGTTGTCGATGGCTCTAAAATGGTTTGAAGTGATCTGCCAATTAGAAAGTGCGCTGGTGTTAAAGGTTGTAGATCGTTTGGATCGTTGAATAAAGGAGTGAGAGGTCTGTTGTTAATAATAGGCTCAGCTTGGCGGCAAAAAGTGTCAAGATTATCAATGGATGTGCACCTATAGACCTCCTCAAGTAGTGTTTTGCTTGCTTTACTGCGCTTTCCTATAAACCAGCAAAATTCGGTGTGAGTGGTGGGATTAACTTCCACTCAATGCCTTCTCATTGACAGCTTTCATATCCAAGATGTTGTGTTGACCTGATGAAACATGTTTCAGCATTTCTTTTATTTCTCGATTTGTATCTATAGAATTTATTGCGTTGTCGGAGCAAATCGTTGCACACCATCCTTTTATTGCGATGAAGGTATTGGAGGCCAGACTATGTACTAGTTCAATGTGAACTGCTTTTATAGAGAAACGGATGAATATTGCAAAGTATGATTTAATAGGCGATCTACCGCCCAACTGTTGCGTTATGTAAAATGGACAGCAATAGTCGACACCAGATCATGAAAATGGATGAAGCTGACTAACTCTGTCAGTGCGAAGTGCTTTCAGTACTTGATTCTCTGTTATAAGGCGAAATTTATAACACAATTGTGTATAATCGTTTCGATAATATGGTTAGCCTTGAGAATTCAAGTTCTGTTACGAAGTATTTTGTTGAGAGTTTGTACATCAGCCTGTTAATTTCTATGATGGCAATAACTAATTATAGTGTGAATACATATATACATTGAGGGTAGCACTATGGGGGGCTTTTCGGAGAATGGTAGGTTAGCATTGTTTAATCTTCCACCTAAGAATATGAGTACGTTGTGCAAAAATTGTCACAATATTATTAGTGTTGATTGACGATTAATTTGTTGATTTGTTTTTAGAGCTTGGAAAAAGTGACCTTGATTCAGGCGGAAAATTGTTTCAAGTTATTGTTTTAGTTTTGGACATGGCCAAATACTCTTAACAGTTTTTGATAATTGTTTATATATTTTAAGTTACTTACTCGTTCTTACTGCAATTTAAGCGACTTGGCGCATTTCGCAGTGTGCTTCATCAGGCGTTGGGTAGTGTGTACTTGACCATGGATATTCACCTTTCAACAGATATTCTGATCCATGAAACCATAACTTATTACTTATGCTTTTTGCTAGACCCCCAAGCTATAAACAAGTTTTAGTTGTGAAAACAAATGTCACCATTGTGATGTTTCTACAACTTGTTCAATTTTTCCGCACGATTTTCGACATATGATTCCAATCTTGCTGAGTCTCCAGCTATCCAATGCAAAGTTATTGAGGAATCAGACCAAAAAGTAATGTTTTGGTGTCAACACGGTAGAGTTTAAAGTACGGCGTCTAAGAGATGTGTTAAAAGCAAAGCTGCGCATAATTCTAGCCGAGGTAGACTGATGGACTTCAAGGAAGCAACATGTGATTTGGAACATATTAACGGGGAACCTTTTTCATCAATTTTGTACGAGACTGCATACACACATGCACTATAGCCCTTGGAACTTGCATGAATATTAATATTAGCGTTAAAAATTACGTACCTTGGTATGTGTATTTTTGTGATGATCTGTAACTAGTGAATTATATTTCATATATTAGGTAAAATAATATAAACCAATATACTTTTTTTATTACAAAATATTTGACTGCTCTTTATTTTAGTTTTTTATAGATTGATAAGAAAAAAATCCTAGCAATATAACAAAGCAGAATAGTAGTGAATATGGATGTGTGGATGTTTGTTACTTTTTCACGCAAAAACTACTGAATGGATTTTAATGACATTTTTCAATAATACAGCTTATACATCAGAATAGCACATAGGCTATAATTTATAAAGATGTGTAAATTGTCCAAAATATAACGACATGTGTCAATATGTCAGTTTTATACTGGTGCAAGTTATGTTTAATTATAATTGCAAATCGTAAAGATAATGAAACTTATTATCATTAATATGTACTTCACTACTATTAAGGGAAAGTAGCCAACCTACTTTACTTTTGAAATAGGAATTTTCAATAGCTATACACAAACATATTTCCAGCTAGAGACAATATATCACTCAACACATAGCCGGGTGAAACCGCGGGGAGCACCTAGTTATATATATGTAGTACAATTTATAAAAATCCGACATAGATTAAAAATATAATATTATTAAAAATTTAATTTCATTGAGTAGTCACAATAGTATATATAATTATAGTAATAATAATTAACAATAGGAGAGGTATTCAAACATTACTCCTGGAATGTACAGACTTATTAAAATACTAGGTGCGCCCTGCGGTTTCATCCCCGTAAAGCCCAATTTACATGAAGAATTTTATTCATGAATTTTATTCATGCTGTTTTTGTTTGTTTGTGAGCGGTCTAGAGACGAAGTGGCAGTAGAAAAAACATCACGATTTCTGTTTTTCATGAATTTTTTAATTTTCTTTTGCACTCATTCTCAAATTTCTTGTCTATAAAGCACTAATGTTAAAATAAGACGGATCAAACAAAGAAAATTAGCCGATTACAAGTTAAAAAATTAACACCGAAATAAGAATATATATAAATTATAAAACACCATTTAAGTGCTAGAGGATTTTAGAAGATGTTTTCAAAGAAAAGTAAAAAGTATTCATGAATTAAAATTCTTCATGTAAATTGGGCATAAGTCTAAATCCCATGGGAATATCGGATTAAAAGTAGGCTATGTGTTGAGAGATATATTGTCTCTAGCTGGAAATATGTGTGAAGCTATTAATAATCACGATTTCATATTCACATTTAAATATAACTTGCATAAGTATAAAACTGCGTTATCAGAGAATATATTGCAAAAATTGATACCTACTAACGGCAAATATTATATTCACAAATTTTACATAAAAAAATACAACCTAACCAAAAAAAATCAATACAATAGGCAACGACAAATATTATTTTTTCAAATTAAAAAAATTAAATATTTTTTCCTTCTTACTTGACACTTATCCTTATATTTTGGACAATTTACACAACATCTTTATAAATTATAGCCTATGTGTTATTCTGATGTATGAGCTAAATTATTGTAAAGTTTCATTAAAATCCATTCGGTAGCTTTTACGTGAAAGAGGAACAAACATCCGCACTCACAAACATTCTGCTTTATAATAATATTAGTAGGATATATTTTAGATATGTATACACATATATGACAACTACTGTTAAAATTCAACATATAATAATGTTATTTTATTGTATGAAAAATAAATAACAAAACAATATTTAAAATTGAAATAGAATTTATGGTTTAGCACAAGTTTTAATTTTTTTTAGCACTATCTCTTCCAGTAATTTTCTTATCAAACTTTATATCAGGTATATCATTTTGGCATTTACATATACGTTTGGTTGTTTGCCTATCACAGCCCCTTTCATCAATAATTATACTTAATTTTCTCTTTTACTTCTTTTAAAATATACTTGGGTTTTTGTTTTAAATTATAAAAACCAAGATTTTTCACCAATTCTCTTTCTATATAATTACAACATTTTTGTCTATTAAAATTAATTTTTTCAGTTCTTTCAATTTTCTTATCGTGAACAAGTTATTTAAAATTTGCCAAACAGATTTATCTACTTTATTATGAAAAAGATCATTTGGCTTATATCCTGTTGTGTTATGTATACTATTGTTATAAATTTGTACCGATTTGTAAATCAATGTTTTATCATTTGTAAATCAGTATTTTATCTTGTAGATAATTTAAACAGTCGAATATGTTCATTCAAAGTAAGGTGGAAACGCTCTATATCAGAGTTACCTGTATGTGTGTTAGGGAAGGTAAAATCATATTTTATTTTTTCAGTACTTAAAAAATTCTTAATATATGCTGTATTAAACTCATTGCCAGCTACAATTTTACATGGTTTACCTAAATTAACAAATCTTTCCTTTACAACTTATACTATAGTTAATGAGTTTTTGTCATTCAAATGATGATTTGGTACATGTTTTGTACGTTTGTCGATACATGTTAAAGGTGTTTCTGTTACGCATAACTTATTTTTTATTGGTCGTCTATCATACTTGCACGTGTTGCATATAATACAATTGTTTCTATATTTGTTTTATTTAAAGGAGAAACAAAAAATAATTTTTTTCAGAGCAGTGTAATTAGATTTATACGAATTGTACCTATGGTTAATATCCAATTAGTTGTAACTCCAGTAATGTTTACTTTCTCATTTGTATTTAAGTTAATATTTGGGCGAATACATGAAATTTTTATGAGGGAAATATCTGCTTGCTACTATATAATTTGTTTGTTTCAGTACATTTCAACTTAATAACATCTGAATAGTTTAAATTAAAATTGTAAATAGCCTTAGTTGATATACTTACGTATCTAGTTACTCAATGTGAATTGTTCTTGTATCCCCCAAAGACTCTTGTTGAAGGGCGTTTAAAGCGTAGGCCCTTGCATTATGATTACTTATATTAGCTCGGTTATAGTTGTTACTATTATTACCACCCCGATTACGTTCACGATTGTAGGTATTATAATCATTGTTAGGATTGTTAAAATGCCTGAATTGTAGTTACCACGCCTGTAGCTATTTCCATGATTAACATTTCTATTATTATAACGATACCTATTTTCATTGGAAAAATTGCCGACACTACTATTTTTAGATTGAAATGCCAAAATTTGTTTTTCATTTGACTCATTGGTTTGTTCTACAACCAATTTAGCTATTACGGTTTTCGGATCAGTAAAAGCTGTAGAAGCAATGATCGATTTTACCAGCTTTGTTTTAGCATTCAGACTTAGACTTTGTGATTCCCTCAACTACTAACGATCTTTCAAGAGCATCAGCTAGATCTTTTACTTGTTTAGCAAATTTAGCGGAATTATTATTTCTTATTTGTAAGGCCGCAATTTTTTCCGCAACAACTTTAGCATTCTCAGGATTTATTTTATTTTTTAAAGCGATTTTTACGTCTTCAATTGTATTTGCATTTTCAGGTAGAGCCTCACGTGCTTTTCCTTCCAATTTAGATTTTATTAATGAGATAAAAGTAAGATTTAGGTTATCATGAGTTAGGTCTTGGATTAATTAAATTTGTCTAAAAATGATTCCAACGCAATTAGGTTCCCATCATAATTTTCCCTAATTATACCTGAGCACAAAAAATTTTCCTGTCAACAGTTTCTTCTATTTCCTTATTTTCTTCTTCAATTTCTAAATTGTCTTTTGAATAAGGATCTGACATTAGTTCAGGGCTAACGAGTTCGAGTAAAAAAATATCATGGGGAACTTTAATTTTTGATTCCAATCTATCAAAGCACTTGACTAAAAGTTGCCTGCAATGTACATATTATCCTTTTAAAAGTATTTGTCTTTGTAGTATCCGATAGTTGTTCAATGCTTAAACTCGTATTTGATACAATTGTATTATAGCTTTCAACAAGTAATGTGACATATTTGTTTCTTTTTGACTTGTTTATAGAAAGTGGCCTTTTTTCTAAAATTCTTTTTGTTACGTTGTTAAATTGTTTAATTAAATCATCCAAAATAGATTAGTTAATCTTTTTTATTTATAAAACAATTAAAATTCAAAATTGCATTTAAAATTTATGTATTTAAATTTTAATACATATTCAATATTTTCTTTTCATCTTTTGTATTCCTTCCCGAAAAAATATGTATAAACATTTTTAAGTTTTCAAAGGTTTCATTATATATATTTTTATTTTGAAGTTCTCTTTTTAAATTATGAAATTAGGTTCTGCAAATAATAGCAATGAGTAAATAATATTGTGTAGTACTAATTTATAAAGATATTATATACAGTTATATATACAAAATTTTGGATTAAATACATATATTTAAATCAAAAATCCAATATAAATTTTTTTTTTCGCAAAGTTATGTATAAATTTATCTGGTTTTAGCAAATAATATTAACCATAGAGTAATTATTTTAAGGTGTTCACAATATATATGAAATATTGTATTTTTGAAGATTATATTATTATAGAGGTATTATGTATTAAAAATTTAATAATATTATTTAAATTGCCTTATACATGTGACATTTATTATGTTTTTTTTTTTAATTTTATTATATTAGTTATAAACACTTTTAATTATATTAGTATATTTTTTATACCCTTCACAAAAATGTGAAAGGGTATATCTAGGTTTGTCATTCCGTGTGTAATTTGTTCGATATCAACATGCGACCCCATAAAGTATATATACTCTGGATCCTTATGAATAGCGATGACGATTGAGCGATGTCCGTCTGTCTGTACGTGAAATAACCAATAATTCTTCGGAATCCCTATACACATCCGGCTCGAAAGACCGTGTTGAGGAGAAGAGCTTTCTCTTGCCTTTTGGTAACATACCAGTTCACATAATTTTATTGAATCTAAGAACTCATTCAATTAGATTTTACCAAATTGTTATTTCATTGATAGGAAAACGACGACGTTATTAATTGTGTTTCAATTTTCTTTTTACAATTTTAAGGACGTTTCAACAAGAACCACTTTTAGTCACAAGCAAGGTAATTGCTTTTTAAAATTATTTTTTCCATTGTTAGGTACGCATGTTTACTTTTTAATACATTGTCTTTCAGTTAGTATCGCGTGAAGCGATTAGTGTCAGCAATATAATGTTGTACCAAAGTTTTCAGTTTTTTTCTGCATAGATTTTAACTGAGTTCGCGACTAGCTGTAATTCATAATTATATATGTATATGTACGTGTGTTTTTTGTATATATATGTATATGAATGCATACGACTATTAAAGTGCATCTAAATAATTTTAGCATATAATAAAACGCATTTCAAGTGGGCAATTTATTGTTATTGTATACATATCCAGTTGGAAAGTCCAGAGTTCTCCCATCTGTTCCTGGGAATTAATCAGTTACCAGCCAAGTGATCACTTAAGGCCACATAGTGAAGGTGGATTGACATCGGTTGTCGATGGCTCTAAAATGGTTTGAAGTGATCTGCCAATTAGAAAGTGCGCTGGTGTTAAAGGTTGTAGATCGTTTGGATCGTTGAATAAAGGAGTGAGAGGTCTGTTGTTAATAATAGGCTCAGCTTGGCGGCAAAAAGTGTCAAGATTATCAATGGATGTGCACCTATAGACCTCCTCAAGTAGTGTTTTGCTTGCTTTACTGCGCTTTCCTATAAACCAGCAAAATTCGGTGTGAGTGGTGGGATTAACTTCCACTCAATGCCTTCTCATTGACAGCTTTCATATCCAAGATGTTGTGTTGACCTGATGAAACATGTTTCAGCATTTCTTTTATTTCTCGATTTGTATCTATAGAATTTATTGCGTTGTCGGAGCAAATCGTTGCACACCATCCTTTTATTGCGATGAAGGTATTGGAGGCCAGACTATGTACTAGTTCAATGTGAACTGCTTTTATAGAGAAACGGATGAATATTGCAAAGTATGATTTAATAGGCGATCTACCGCCCAACTGTTGCGTTATGTAAAATGGACAGCAATAGTCGACACCAGATCATGAAAATGGATGAAGCTGACTAACTCTGTCAGTGCGAAGTGCTTTCAGTACTTGATTCTCTGTTATAAGGCGAAATTTATAACACAATTGTGTATAATCGTTTCGATAATATGGTTAGCCTTGAGAATTCAAGTTCTGTTACGAAGTATTTTGTTGAGAGTTTGTACATCAGCCTGTTAATTTCTATGATGGCAATAACTAATTATAGTGTGAATACATATATACATTGAGGGTAGCACTATGGGGGGCTTTTCGGAGAATGGTAGGTTAGCATTGTTTAATCTTCCACCTAAGAATATGAGTACGTTGTGCAAAAATTGTCACAATATTATTAGTGTTGATTGACGATTAATTTGTTGATTTGTTTTTAGAGCTTGGAAAAAGTGACCTTGATTCAGGCGGAAAATTGTTTCAAGTTATTGTTTTAGTTTTGGACATGGCCAAATACTCTTAACAGTTTTTGATAATTGTTTATATATTTTAAGTTACTTACTCGTTCTTACTGCAATTTAAGCGACTTGGCGCATTTCGCAGTGTGCTTCATCAGGCGTTGGGTAGTGTGTACTTGACCATGGATATTCACCTTTCAACAGATATTCTGATCCATGAAACCATAACTTATTACTTATGCTTTTTGCTAGACCCCCAAGCTATAAACAAGTTTTAGTTGTGAAAACAAATGTCACCATTGTGATGTTTCTACAACTTGTTCAATTTTTCCGCACGATTTTCGACATATGATTCCAATCTTGCTGAGTCTCCAGCTATCCAATGCAAAGTTATTGAGGAATCAGACCAAAAAGTAATGTTTTGGTGTCAACACGGTAGAGTTTAAAGTACGGCGTCTAAGAGATGTGTTAAAAGCAAAGCTGCGCATAATTCTAGCCGAGGTAGACTGATGGACTTCAAGGAAGCAACATGTGATTTGGAACATATTAACGGGGAACCTTTTTCATCAATTTTGTACGAGACTGCATACACACATGCACTATAGCCCTTGGAACTTGCATGAATATTAATATTAGCGTTAAAAATTACGTACCTTGGTATGTGTATTTTTGTGATGATCTGTAACTAGTGAATTATATTTCATATATTAGGTAAAATAATATAAACCAATATACTTTTTTTATTACAAAATATTTGACTGCTCTTTATTTTAGTTTTTTATAGATTGATAAGAAAAAAATCCTAGCAATATAACAAAGCAGAATAGTTGTGAATATGGATGTGTGGATGTTTGTTACTTTTTCACGCAAGAACTACTGAATGGATTTTAATGACATTTTTCAATAATACAGCTTATACATCAGAATAGCACATAGGCTATAATTTATAAAGATGTGTAAATTGTCCAAAATATAACGACATGTGTCAATATGTCAGTTTTATACTGGTGCAAGTTATGTTTAATTATAATTGCAAATCGTAAAGATAATGAAACTTATTATCATTAATATGTACTTCACTACTATTAAGGGAAAGTAGCCAACCTACTTTACTTTTGAAATAGGAATTTTCAATAGCTATACACAAACATATTTCCAGCTAGAGACAATATATCACTCAACACATAGCCGGGTGAAACCGCGGGGAGCACCTAGTTATATATATGTAGTACAATTTATAAAAATCCGACATAGATTAAAAATATAATATTATTAAAAATTTAATTTCATTGAGTAGTTACAATAGTATATATAATTATAGTAATAATAATTAACAATAGGAGAGGTATTCAAACATTACTCCTGGAATGTACAGACTTATTAAAATACTAGGTGCGCCCTGCGGTTTCATCCCCGTAAAGCCCAATTTACATGAAGAATTTTATTCATGAATTTTATTCATGCTGTTTTTGTTTGTTTGTGAGCGGTCTAGAGACGAAGTGGCAGTAGAAAAAACATCACGATTTCTGTTTTTCATGAATTTTTTAATTTTCTTTTGCACTCATTCTCAAATTTCTTGTCTATAAAGCACTAATGTTAAAATAAGACGGATCAAACAAAGAAAATTAGCCGATTACAAGTTAAAAAATTAACACCGAAATAAGAATATATATAAATTATAAAACACCATTTAAGTGCTAGAGGATTTTAGAAGATGTTTTCAAAGAAAAGTAAAAAGTATTCATGAATTAAAATTCTTCATGTAAATTGGGCATAAGTCTAAATCCCATGGGAATATCGGATTAAAAGTAGGCTATGTGTTGAGAGATATATGCTGGAAATATGTGTGAAGCTATTAATAATCACGATTTCATATTCACATTTAAATATAACTTGCATAAGTATAAAACTGCGTTATCAGAGAATATATTGCAAAAATTGATACCTACTAACGGCAAATATTATATTCACAAATTTTACATAAAAAAATACAACCTAACCAAAAAAAATCAATACAATAGGCAACGACAAATATTATTTTTTCAAATTAAAAAAATTAAATATTTTTTCCTTCTTACTTGACACTTATCCTTATATTTTGGACAATTTACAC
The DNA here is from genome assembly GCA_963675445.1 of Linnaemya vulpina. NCBI lineage: Eukaryota > Metazoa > Arthropoda > Insecta > Diptera > Tachinidae > Linnaemya > Linnaemya vulpina. The sequence continues at coordinate 61,490,615 of OY776277.1, read as the reverse complement.
AACATCTTTATAAATTATAGCCTATGTGTTATTCTGATGTATGAGCTAAATTATTGTAAAGTTTCATTAAAATCCATTCGGTAGCTTTTACGTGAAAGAGGAACAAACATCCGCACTCACAAACATTCTGCTTTATAATAATATTAGTAGGATATATTTTAGATATGTATACACATATATGACAACTACTGTTAAAATTCAACATATAATAATGTTATTTTATTGTATGAAAAATAAATAACAAAACAATATTTAAAATTGAAATAGAATTTATGGTTTAGCACAAGTTTTAATTTTTTTTAGCACTATCTCTTCCAGTAATTTTCTTATCAAACTTTATATCAGGTATATCATTTTGGCATTTACATATACGTTTGGTTGTTTGCCTATCACAGTCCCTTTCATCAATAATTATACTTAATTTTCTCTTTTACTTCTTTTAAAATATACTTAGGTTTTTGTTTTAAATTATAAAAACCAAGATTTTTCACCAATTCTCTTTCTATATAATTACAACATTTTTGTCTATTAAAATTAATTTTTTCAGTTCTTTCAATTTTCTTATCGTGAACAAGTTATTTAAAATTTGCCAAACAGATTTATCTACTTTATTATGAAAAAGATCATTTAGCTTATATCCTGTTGTGCTATGTATACTATCGTTATAAATTTGTACCGATTTGTAAATCAATGTTTTATCATTTGTAAATCAGTATTTTATCTTGTAGATAATTTAAACAGTCGAATATGTTCATTCAAAGTAAGGCGGAAACGCTCTATATCAGAGTTACCTGTATGTGTGTTAGGGAAGGTAAAATCATATTTTATTTTTTCAGTACTTAAAAAATTCTTAATATATGCTGTATTAAACTCATTGCCAGCTACAATTTTACATGGTTTACCTAAATTAACAAATCTTTCCTTTACAACTTATACTATAGTTAATGAGTTTTTGTCATTCAAATGATGATTTGGTACATGTTTTGTACGTTTGTCGATACATGTTAAAGGTGTTTCTGTTACGCATAACTTATTTTTTATTAGTCGTCTATCATACTTGCGCGTGTTGCATGTAATACAATTGTTTCTATATTTGTTTTATTTAAAGGAGAAACAAAAAATAATTTTTTGCAGAGCAGTGTAATTAGATTTATACGAATTGTACCTATGGTTAATATCCAATTAGTTGTAACTCCAGTAATGTTTACTTTCTCATTTGTATTTAAGTTAATATTTGGGCGAATACATGAAATTTTTATGAGGGAAATATCTGCTTGCTACTATATAATTTGTTTGTTTCAGTACATTTCAACTTAATAACATCTGAATAGTTTAAATTAAAATTGTAAATAGCCTTAGTTGATATACTTACGTATCTAGTTACTCAATGTGAATTGTTCTTGTATCCCCCAAAGACTCTTGTTGAAGGGCGTTTAAAGCGTAGGCCCTTGCATTATGATTACTTATATTAGCTCGGTTATAGTTGTTACTATTATTACCACCCCGATTACGTTCACGATTGTAGGTATTATAATCATTGTTAGGATTGTTAAAATGCCTGAATTGTAGTTACCACGCCTGTAGCTATTTCCATGATTAACATTTCTATTATTATAACGATACCTATTTTCATTGGAAAAATTACCGGCACTACTATTTTTAGATTGAAATGCCAAAATTTGTTTTTCATTTGACTCGTTGGTTTGTTCTACAACCAATTTAGCTATTACGGTTTTCGGATCAGTAAAAGCTGTAGAAGCAATGATCGATTTTACCAGCTTTGTTTTAGCATTCAGACTTAGACTTTGTGATTCCCTCAACTACTAACGATCTTGCAAGAGCATCAGCTAGATCTTTTACTTGTTTAGCAAATTTAGCGGAATTATTATTTCTTATTTGTAAAGCCGCAATTTTTTCCGCAACAACTTTGGCATTATCAGGATTTATTTTTATTTTTAAAGCGATTTTTACGTCTTCAATTGTATTTGCATTTTCAGGTAGAGCCTCACGTGCTTTTCCTTCCAATTTATTTATTAATGAGATAAAAGTAAGATTTAGGTTATCATGAGTTAGGTCTTGGATTAATTAAATTTGTCTAAAAATGATTCCAACGCAATTAGGTTCCCATCATAATTTTCCCTAATTATACCTGAGCACAAAAAATTTTCCTGTCAACAGTTTCTTCTATTTCCTTATTTTCTTCTTCAATTTCTAAATTGTCTTTTGAATAAGGATCTAACATTAGTTCAGGGCTAACGAGTTCGAGTAAAAAAATATCATGGGGAACTTTAATTTTTGATTCCAATCTATCAAAGCACTTGATTAAAAGTTGCCTGCAATGTACATATTATCCTTTTAAAAGTATTTGTCTTTGTAGTATCCGATAGTTGTTCAATGTTTAAACTCGTATTTGATACAATTGTATTATAGCTTTCAACAAGTAATGTGACATATTTGTTTCTTTTTGACTTGTTTATAGAAAGTGGCATTTTTTCTAAAATTCTTTTTGTTACGTTGTTAAATTGTTTAATTAAATCATCCAAAATAGATTAGTCAATCTTTTTTATTTATAAGACAATTAAAATTCAAAATTGCATTTAAAATTTATGTATATAAATTTTAATACATATTCAATATTTTCTTTTCATCTTTTGTATTCCTTCCCGAAAAAATATGTATAAACACTTTTAAGTTGTGAAAGGTTTCATTATATATATTTTTATTTTGAAGTTCTCTTTTTAAATTATGAAATTAGGTTCTGCAAATAATAGCAATGAGTAAATAATATTGTGTAGTACTTATTTATAAAGATATTATCTTATATACAGTTATATATACAAAATTTTGGATTAAATACATATATTTAAATCAAAAATCCAATATAAATGTTTTTTTTTCGCAAAGTTATGTATAAATTTATCTGGTTTTAGCAAATAATATTAACCATAGATTAATTATTTTAAGGTGTTCACAATATTTATGAAATAGTGTATTTTTGAAGATTATATTATTATAGAGGTATTATGTATTAAAAATTTAATAATATTATTTAAATTGCATTATACATGTGACATTTATTATGTTTTTTTTTTAATTTTATTGTATTAGTTATAAACACTTTTAATTATATTAGTATATTTTTTATACCCTTCACAAAAATGTGAAAGGGTATATCTAGGTTTGTCATTCCGTGTGTAATTTGTTCGATATCAACATGCGACCCCATAAAGTATATATATTCTGGATCCTTATGAATAGCGATGACGATTGAGCGATGTCCGTCTGTCTGTACGTGAAATCGGTTTTCCCAAGCCCCCAGAAGAGCTAGAGACTTTATTCTTGGACTGAGCGATTGGAAGTGAGCTAACTTAGAGTGGTATTGAAATTCAGAAAAACCGGAAGGACGGTTCCAGAGCTGGGAAGCTTACACCTATTTCTCGACGCAAAATTAACACCAAAAACCGATTATTTTTTTGCGTATCTGAAAATTGAAATTATTTCATGCTGTGGGACTCCTCAATTGTCCATTTAAAGCTAAAAAAAAAAATTTCCAGGGATGGGAAATTAAAAAAAAAATTTTTTTGGCACATTCGGTATTTTGAGGTACATATAATAATTAAAATGTTTAAAAATTTTAAGTTTTTCTTAAATAAAACAATTTTTGGTGTAATGAAATAACGAAATTTTCATATATTATACCCTTCACAAAAATGTGAAAGGGTATATCTAGGTTTGTCATTCCGTGTGTAATTTGTTCGATATCAATATGCGACCCCATAAAGTATATATATTCTGGATCCTTATGAAAGCGATGACAGTTTAGCGATGTCCGTCTGTCTGTACGTGAAATCGGTTTTCCTAAGACCCCAGAAGAGCTAGAGACTTCCTTCTTGGACTGATCGATTGGAAATGAGCTAACATAGAAATTTAGAGAAACCGGAAGGACGGTTCCAGAGCTGAGACGCTTACACCTATTTCTCGACGCAAAATCAACACCAAAAACCGATTATTTTTTTGCGTATCTGAAAATTGAAACTATTTCATGCTGTGGGACTCCTCAATTGTCCATTTAAAACTAAAAAATTTTTTTTTTTCAGGGATGGGAAATTAAAAAAAAAATTTTTTTTGGCACATTCGGTATTTTGTGGTACATATAATAATTAAAATGTTTAAAAATTTTAAGTTTTTCTTAAATAAAACAATTTTTGGTGTAATGAAGATTTGCATCGATGAAAAAAAAATTTTAAAATTTAAAGTTCCCATCCAGGGTTAGGAAATTTAAATTTTTTTATACTGTAAACTAACCAAAAATCAACTGACGTCGTTTTTTTCTGGTTAAAATTACTTTATATTTCGGCAAAACAAAATTGGTATCAAAAATTAAAAAGAACGTCAAAATTTCTATTCCAGGGTTCGGTACTGCAATATTTTGTAGTACATGAAAGTAATGAAAGTAGTAACAAATTATTAGTTTTTTAAATAAAACCGCTTTATACATCAGGAAGACTTCCATTGGTAAAAAATAATTAAAAAAAAAATTAAATTTTCGATTGCAGGGATCGGAAGTTGAATTTTTTTTACACATTCGGTATTTCGTGGTACATATAATAATTAAAATGTTTAAAAGTCTTAGGTTGTTCTTAAATTAACCATTTTATACATCAGAAAGATTTGCATAGATGGAAAAAAATTTTAAAAACTAAAAATTCTTATCCAGGGTTAGGAAATTTTAATATTTATAATATTAAAATAACTAAAAATCAACTAACTTCGTTTTTTCCTGGATAAAATTATTTTTTGTCCTGGCAAAATAGAACTTGTATTAAAAAATTAAAAAAAAAAAACAAATTTCGATTCCAGGGTTCGAAAACTGATATGCATTGTAGTACATGACAGTGACAGAAATGGTTACAAATTTGTAGTTTTTCTTAAATAACACCACTTTATACATCATGGTGACTTGCATTGGTAAAAAATAATTTTAAAAAGTTTTAATTTTCTCCTCCAGGGATGGGAAATTTAAATATTTTTTGGGCACATTCGGTATTTTGTGGTACATATAATAACTAAAATGTATAAATATTATAAGTTTTCAATAAATAAAACCGTTTTTGGTAAAATGAAGATTTGCATGGGTGAAAAAAAAAATTTAAATTTAATGTTCCCATGCAGGATTAGGAAATTAGAATGTTTTAATACAATAACATGACAAAAAATCAACTAACGTCGTTTTTTCTTGGTTAAAATTATTTTTTAATCTATCAAAACAAATTTGGTATCAAAAATTTAAGAAAATCAAAATTTCGTTTCCAGGGTTGGATACTGAAATATTTTGTTACAAAAATTGTTAAAAATTTTAGTTTTTCTTATATAAAACCGCTTTATATATGCATTGGTAAAACATTATTCTAAAAAATTTAGTTTTCGTCTCCAGGGGTGGGAAATTAATTTTTTTTTTTTGCATATTCGGTATTTTGTGGTACATATAGTAACTAAAATGTTTAAAAATCTTAAGTTTTTCTTAAATAAAACCATTTGTGGTATCATGAAGATTTGCTTTGATGAAAAATAAATTTAAAAATTTAAAGTTCCCATCCAGGGTTCCGAAATTTAAAATTTTTTTATACAATACATAACCAAAAATCAATTAACGTCGTTTTTTTTCAAGTTAAAATAATTTTTTATTTCGGCAAAACAAAATTGGTTTTAAAAATTGAAAAAAAATTAAAGTTTCGATTCCAGGGTTGGACACTGCAATATTTTGTGTAACATAAACGTTACCAAAATGGTTAAAAACTTGTACTTTTGCTTAAATAAAACCGCTTTTGCATTATGAAGACTTTTGTTTTTGAAAAATTAAAATTTTTTTTTCCAGGGTTGAGAAATTTTGAATATTTTTTTTTAAGTAACCATAAATGCAACTGAAGTTGTTTTTATTTTTTGATAACTGAAATTTTTGTATAAGTTAGAAAGCAGACATACGTTAGTGAAGGGTATATAAGATTCGGCACAGCCGAATATAGCAGTTTTACTTGTTTTCTAATGGGCTTTAAAGTAAATAAGTACTGAAATATATTATTTATTACTCTTAATATTATTATTAAACATATCAAGAACTCGAACAATGATTTTCTCTTTAAAAAAAAATGTTCAAATACGTTTCTCAATGATGTTGCTGCATTAGATTGCTCCTGCACTGTTGTACTTTTGCTGCATTGTTTGACTGGTTTCAACGCGTTGAACTTGTGCTGACTATTTTGACTGTTTTTATTGTTTCTTTCCTTTTTCACTGCTTTTGCTCTTCCTTTTAAAACTTATGAAGATGTTATACAAACCAAAATAAATTAAAACGGGACAACGCAAGAGTCATTGAACAAAAAATATCTCTCCAAATTATATGTAATAAGTAAGAACGATATTTTTTGTTGATTGTTGGTATGTACATTAGCATGTACATACATATGTAGGTACGTACATAAGAATGCATTGCGTTAAGGCTCTTTAATAAATGCAAGTTTAAGCAAAACGCTAAATAATATTGAATAAAATAATACAGGGGCGGATCGGCGGTTAACATTTTCCCCCCGTTGAAGGATTAGGGCCTTCAACAGATACTTCTATTGGCAGAACTGCAAGTTTAGTGACTGCCCGTTTGACTAAGCCATTATTTGTTCGAACAATCGCCACGCGAGCCACGCCATCGTTCCCAAGTACAACATCGGTGATGCGACCAACATGCCATTTTAAAGGTGGTTAATTTTCATCCTTTAAAAGCACCAATGCACCGCACGTAACATTATTGCCTTTTTCACGCCATTTTGTGCCTTCCTGCAAATGAGACAATTTGAGTAATGTCAGGCTCAATTATGGAAACCAGAGGACCACCTACCAAAAAGTGTCCAGGAGTTAGAATATCAAGATCGTCACAATTTTCTGAAATTGGAGAAATCGGTCGAGAATTTAAAATTGCAGAAATTTGGCAGGCCAAAGTACGTAGCTCATCATATGATAGCTTATTGAGTCCTACTGTACGGTAAAGGTGAAATTTAGCAGATTTTACTGCAGGCTCCCATAAACCTCCGAAGTGTGGCGATCTCGGCGGAATGAATTTCCATTCTATTTCATCTTCAATACATTTTCGTTTAATTGATTGCTGGTATGATGTGTTTAGAAATAGCTGTTTTAAATCAGCCAGCTCGTTTTTAGCGCCAACAAAATTAGTGGCGTTATCGGAACAAATCGTTTTAGGTTTTCCTCTAATTGCGATAAAACGGCGCAGAGCTGCCAAAAATGCTGATGTAGATAAATCTTGAACCAACTCTATGTGAGTGGCCTTTGTTGAAAAACATACGAAGGTAACATTTAACAGGAGGACGATTTCTCACCTCAGACTTAAAGTAGAACGGACCACAAAAATCTACTCCGGTAGTATTAAAGGCTTTGCTCGGCGTTACTCGTTCAGCAGGCAAGCTTCCCATAATATGTTGACTTAATATTGGTTTTATTCTAAAACAACTTATGCATTTTGAGATTACACTGCTGATTAATTTACGGCCACCTATGGGCCAGTACTGCTGCCGAATTGAAGCCAATAAAGCCTGCGGGCCAGCATGCAACAGCTTTTTATGAAAGTGCATTATCAGAGACGAAGTCAATAGATGACGCTTAGGCAGGATAATAGGATGTCGTGCATTAAAGTCTAGAGCCGAATGTTGAAGACGACCACCAACCCAAACCAAGGCGTCAGAATCAATTATGGGCATCAATGAACGAAGTTTACTTGATGATGAAACGCTTTTATTTTCCTTTATGGCTTTATAGTCAGAATTCATTGACATGTCCGACAGTGGGGTCATTACCAAAATATGACGACGTCGCTCAGGTAGGTCATCTAAAAACTTTTCATTATTAGGCCACAATGATGAATCAAGACGCAAGAAACTAGGTCCATTCTTCCACAAAGTTGAATTAAGTAATTCCTTAGGCGAGGTACCCCTTGAAAGTATGTCTGCAGGATTCATATTAGTTGGAACATAATGCCATGTCATTTTTTCTGTGATTGTTTGTATGCGAGAAACTCTATTTGATACAAAAACGTTTCAATTTGTTGGCTGCTGCTTGAGCCACGAAAGTACGACCATAGAATCGGACCAGCAATGTACGTCACAATGTAGAGTTTTAACAACCACTTCAACAAGTTCTGCTAAAAGGTAGGCTGCGGCCAGTTCCAGTTTTGGGACTGTTATGGCCTTTAAGGGAGCGACTCTCGATTTAGAGCACAGCAGTAATGACTTGACAACATTTTCTACTTCAGATCGTATGTATACACATCCACCATAGGCAGATAGACTAGCATCACAAAAGGCGTAAATTTGCACCCTTAAGTTTGATATCAAAGCGCAGCGAGGAAATCTAAAGTGCTCAATGTTATCAAACTGAGAAATATAATCCAGCCACGAAGAAGGTAATGATTGGGGAAGACTTTCACCCCACTTTAGCTCTAGCTTCCATAAATGCTGCATGAAAATTTTTGCCTTTGTGACGACCGGGCCAATTAAGCCCAGGGGGTCATACAGACGAGCAATTGAAGACAGAATTGAGCGTTTTGTAAACACTTTACAATTATCAACGGCGCTGAATGTGAAAATAAAGTTGTCATCAGTAGGATCCCAAATGAGCCCAAGTGTTTTTGTGATGTCGGTACCATCGTCAAATTTCAAAAACTTCTCACACTCTTCCGGCGGTACTCCATACAAAATTGCCAGATTATTAGAGCACCACTTTCTTACCAGAAAATTGCCACGCTGTAGCAATGCAGTAACCTGATGCCTTATCTCTATGACCTCTTCAATGGAATTACCACCGGATAACATGTCGTCTACGTAGAAATCCCGTTTCACAATATTCGCACCGATTGGGAACGTACTTTCTTCGTCCGTAGCTAGTTTATGCATTGATTGAATTGCTAGGAATGCTGCAGGTTTTGTACCGTACGTCACAGTATCTAGCTTATATGTTTTAATCTCGTCCTCTTTTCTGTCTCTCCAGAGTATACACTGCATGTAGTTGTCTGGGGAAGCAACTCGGACGCATCTGTACATCTTACAAATGTCACCACTAAGAACAAACTTGAAACAGCGATATCTCAAAAGCTTATTGAAAAGCTTAGGTTGTATGGTTGGACCGGCATGCAATATGTCATTGAGCGACAATCCAGTTGTTGTTTTTGCGGAGCCATCGAATACAACCCTTAGTTTGGTCGTTGTGCTGTCAAGCTTGTGTACACAGTGATGTGGCAGAAAATATTTCTTATGTCCGACCTGCGGGGAAACTAGTGACATATGAAAAAAGTAATCATATTTAAAATAATGATATCCAGCTTGAGGCTTGTTTTTATAAAAAATAATTATATATTTAGTTTTTTCAATATTTCGATATTCTCTGGATATCTTCTTCAGGAAAACAAACAAGATTAAAAATTAATTATAATTGATTAATAATAAAAATTTTTGATTATATAAATTTTAATATTTTTGTTGTTTTGTTTTTTCATATAAATATTAAAATTAATGAAAAATTTTTTTATTTTCTATACATATTAAAAAGCATTTCAAAATATTGAAAACATTTTTTTTCATGCCTACATTATAAAATTTTTTTTTTTAAATGAGAAAATTAGTATAATAATTAATGAAATTTGATTGTACTATGATCTTTTTCATAATCTATTCTTGTAAATCAAATGTCTATAATTCTGTGCTACACTATCAGTACCAGCTTTAAAATAAATTCTTTTTCTAATGGTACATTTATTATCTGTAACATTCTAACATATAGCGATGTCTATACCTACTTTCAGAATTTAAAATAGATATAAATCAAAGGCTGAAAAACTAAAACAATATATTCAAAAAGTAAACATGGTTCAATTTAAAATAATTGTAAATATATATTTAATAATAGAAATGATACATTAGAAATAGACGAAGAAACTATTTTATAAAAAAACGCTAGAAAAATAAAACTAAAGCAAGCTTCTGACAATGGATTTTTAAGTTTATCTGGAAACTATTTAATATATTTTAACAACTGCAGTATTAAATTTAATGATCAAATATATATTTTTTTAAGCAACGCAGATTCTTAAAATAAACCAAATCTTGAATTTGATGCTATTATTTTAAAACATACACAAAATATTAAGGAAATAGAAGAACTAAAATTCCATAACAATGTATTTTGTGGCGTAAATGTAACATTGATAATTCTTTCCACAGTGGCGATCAATATATTTTATTGTTGTATGAGAAGAAATTATATTAAAATAAATATTAAAGAAAAGCAAACTAAAAAAAAATATTATAATGAACCATAATGTAAATGATATAATAAGAAGGTATAAAACTCAAGGTATATAAACAAAAGTCATGTTTTTGCGATGTAACTAATGATGAAAAGAATGATTAATATATAGAAATATTGTATTAGAACGGTATTGTTACGTTCCGATTATATTGGCTGACAAAGTGCAGGGATACATTTTGCATTTTATTCCCACATTTTGCTAGAGAGTAGCGTAAGCATAAGATTCTTACGTTGTTTACCTTAAGCTTGTACATATTTCCACATTTTGCTAGACTGTAACGTAAGCATAAAATAATTACGTTGCTTAGCTTATATTATTATAAAACATAGCTCGCGCGGTGCAATAAATGGTTTTTGTGTATTTGTTTTAGTAACGATCTCTAATATTTAACATCTTATCCACAATTTTGAACGTTAAAGGGTAGAAAATAATTCCATATGATATTTGGTTTTTTGGAGGAATAGAGGTTTAAGCCCGAAGATGGGCATAAACTGAGTCAACCAGATTTCTTAAACTCAAAACAAGTGGTTTTATATGTGAGATTGAAAAATTTAATTCCTACTGTCATACCTTGATTTTAAAAGTTCCAACGGTTGCTGATAGTTTTTTAGTGCGATACCTAATGATTGAGTAAGTCTAGCTGCATTATATCAGACAATATCGTATATACTAAAACTTCAAAATTAATTACAGATCTGAACTGTTATGGACAAATATAGAAAACATATTATAAGATTCAGACCAATTATTTTGAATTCTGGTAAACTGGGTTAATAGTATTGTGATGTCTTTATGATGGCTGCACAAAAGGGGTTTCATGTTGTGTGCTAGTCATACAAGGTTCATTCAAACTGTGTCTTGGAGTTGAAAAACGCTCCAAAATTTCAGATTTTAATTTGAATAAGCATCTTAAAACTCAAAGCTGTGATCTGTTTCTAATTGTGACTCATCAAGCGTTTCAAGCTGACTTTGAATATTCTCGAACGATTAAAAATTCCGCTCTAATAGCGATAGTTTAACTTCTGCTCCTTGCAGGAACTTAGTGCGTTGTGGTTTTTGATGTGAATAAATCCAACATCCACAGTAGATAGCGGAGTGTGCATATCAGCATCATCCTTGTCAGCCATTTTATTGCAAGTTTTATGAGGAAATTTAAGATTTACCACATAACTCGTCGGAATCCCTATACAAGTCCGGCTCGAAGGACCGCGTTGAGGACAAAAGATTTTTCTTTCCCTTTGATAACATACCAATTCACAAAATTTTAAAGAATCTTAGAACTCATTTAATTAGATTTTACCAAATTGTTATTTTGTTGATAGGTATATATTTAGTGAATAACTATATCGAACAACGTTAATAATTGCGGTTAAATTTTCGTTTTACAATTTTAAAGACCTATTAAATTATTTATTCAAAAGATTTCAACAAGAATAACTTTTATACTCAAGCAAGGTTTTGAATTTTTAAAATTATTTTTACGATTGTTATGTACGCAAGTTTACTTTTTAACACATAGTATTTCAAATAGTGTTGCATTAAACGATTAATGTATGTAAATTTTGTGTACTTTTTACTTTTAATGTGGTTATATCTGATTGTGGCATATCTGTAACAGAATCTGAGGCCAAAAATATGGGTAGTCGTATATATATATATATATACATATATATATATATATATATATATATATATATATATAATCTTTTTTTATATAGAATCTAATTTAGTAGCTTCTATTTGTTCATTTTAAAGATGATAAATAATTTATTTGAGCAAAAGATGTTTATTCCAATATTTCGCTACATATTTGTATAGTCCCTGAAGAAGAATTTTTGCTCAAATAAATCTAATAAATTAATAAAAAATGATAGCGAATAAATTTATAAAATAGATTATAAGCAATATAATAAAAATAATGTGTTTTGAATTATGGAATTTTTTTTTACCGGTTAGAATGGCCAAATAAAATTTTTTATATGCGGTAAGTAAGGGAGAGTAAACAAGGGACTTAGTTTTGTAGAAAATATTTTCAATAAGCATGAACAACAAATAACTTGTCCAACATTTTGCTTTATAAGCACCCAAAAAATTTCCTAAATCAATTGTTTTTAAATACTTTAATTGTTGCACAGGCTTCTAGCAATAATTTGGCTTTTACAGATTTAAGAAATGTCAATTAGCCGACGAGTTATAGCCAAAAATCCATATAAAGAATATGCTGAAAATCGGCGTTTGACTGCAAAGTTCGAAGGTCGATTAAAAAAAATTCTAACTAATATAAGCAAAGGCCGCAATATGGTGTTTTTAATTTAGCCTCTATTTTCACCCCTCACTCTCAGAATCGACTTAACTTTTGCTAACTTGAATCTGTTCCACAGTGTGATCCTAGCCATATTTAAGGCCCTATTTATATGGGAAAGAGTTTTACTTGGAAAGCGACTACCAACCCTTAAAATGGCTTATAAGCAAATATACAGGCAGATATGTATATCTTATTGATTAAGGCGAATACCAATTTAAGATAGAATACATGAAAGGAAAGTTCAATTATATTGCCAACTTTTTTAGTAGAACTAACGTTAAGACAAATGAAATATATACAACAAAACCAATTCAAGAGGATTTTGTATATAATAGGGAAAGAAACAGCGGAAGTACATGCACTTACATACAAAAGAGTATGACGACATTGTAGGAATACTAGAAACTGTGGTTAATCGGTTCAACATTTAGATGATTGTTGTAGAAGAAAAAGAAAGCAATGTCAAGACAAGTTTGGGCAATAAAAGAATTTTTATAGATAGAAACGAAGTTTGAGCAGGATAATATTTCTAGTATATTAAGAAGGTAAGTTACATAAGGAAAAATTTAATCCAAGGCTAAAATCTTAATGCCAGTATCAAATAGAAAAATGGGGTTTTAATGTAGGAGGAATATTATACACATGGCTTTTCGGGACAGATATATCAGTTGTTTAACGTCAGTTCCTGCCTTGCGGCCCAACCTGACGGTGCTCTTAACACCGGGTGGAATCAATGATTCTACCAACGTTCCCACACGCAACAGACTGTTGCGCATGAGTACCAATTCGAAACCATGTATTTGGACGTGGCCTCCCCCTTGGTCAGGAGCGGAGCCTATCTAAAACTCCTTCCGATCTTTGGGTCACAGCACACGGTTGCAATGCAACTCCACACCGAGCGAAACACTTTTCCCGCGATTTGGACTTAAACCACAGCCACCACGAAGCTCCCCGAAAGGCTTCTCTATTGCCAGGCTGGAACCGAAGTTCCAGGAGCTCCTGACACCCGTGGTACCACAATTAAGTCTCCGGTCAGACCTCGTAGCCAGAGAACTACTTCCACTTGAACCCCAAACAGTTCGGGACTGGTAACCCACAAAACAAAACATACGACAACACAAACAATGAACAATCGCCCTCAAGGGCGACTCAATGGGCACACATGCAATGACAAAACACGAACAAAAACAAGACGTAACCACCCTCACGAGTGACGCTACAAAAAAACAAACAAAATGCAACACAAAACAACAACCCAGGCAGCAGGGGAAGCAGCAAAAAGATACAACAGCATAGCAAAACACGAAAATCCAGAGAGAAGATCGGCAATCACTTCATGCCCCAAGGGGCATAAGCAGCAGTAACAGCGAGTGGAAAGGCAAACAACAGCGTTGGAAAGGCAAGCAGCAGCGGTACCCACTAACGTCCAGTCCTTCTCCTAATAAACAGAACGCGTACAAAATCGTCCATCCTCTGAAATGCCCGACTGTTCTCTAAGGCCCTACTGACATCCCAAACGCCCCCCGAAAACACGACGCCTATATCCGCTAAGCTCCTTACGTCATCATAGTAATGGCATGCCGTCAGTACATGCTCCCAGTCCTTTGGTCCACCTCCACATCGGCAGCCCGGAGACTCCAACAGACCTCTCTGATGTAAAAACTTATTCAGTGAACCATGTTCCGTCAGTAAAAAGCCCAAAAACATCCCAAAGTATAAATCTGGACAGTCACGTACAAACGTCGCATCCCGTATAAAACGGAATGTAACCCTCCCATCCCCGCTGTGCACACACCTGTCCCTCGATTCCCTATCAACCCGAGTACCCAAAAGAGACCTAACCTGACTTAGATCAGCCCCCGCAAGGTCCTCGGCGGAAAACCAATCATGCCCTGCTAGAGGTAAACCCCTCTTCACCTTAAAGAGGCTGTTCGGGACAATGGACGACGAGGACAGACAATAAATTTTAGAACACCTTACGGTTGCCTACCGAAATTCTCACAAATCTATTAACGCTCTAAACAGCCAAGTAGTAGTTCATTCAAAAAATCACTGCATTGGCTGAAAACTGCAGTGGAATATGATAGGAGGAAAATCAGCTTACAAAACTAAAGATCTAAAATATATCATATTCAGGACAACATAGTTTCAGCGAAAGGTAATATTATACATGCAAGTATGTTTCCTGTACAGGAAATAGAACAGTTTAAAATCAATTTTTAAAAGTTGAAAATGCTAAGGATAGGCATAATGCCTACATAATCATTGCAGTATTGAATCCTCAAAATTATATTAAAACAGATTTCAAAATTATTATACCAATACCGAACAAGACCTAAATTGAAATATTGGCAAATGATGAATACATAGTTGAAATTGATCATATATCTTTTACATATCAAGAAAACGTACCTTCAAGAAAATTTAAAATAAGTAATCATTATGCTTATATTAACACTTGTAAGCTCAATTTTATCAAGTATCACACACGTATTAAGCCTTGTCGAATAAACAATTATTGTAAAGAATGCCTTTTTCGAAGAAGTAAAGCCAGAGTATGATGACAGAAAATTTAAATTAGAATGAAATTTTTTATAACTCTTAATCATTGCAGCATAACAATTTTAGAATATTAACCACATAGAGGAACTAAAATTCCATAAAAATGTAGCCTATGGTTATTAATTCCATTCTACCAATTACTGTACGATATTGTTTTATAAAAAGAATTAGCGTTAATATTAGTTATAAGGAAAAGAGAATTACGGAAAATTATCCGACGGGAAGTAATGATGACCTAATATCGGAATAAATTTGCTTAAATGAAATTATAAAAAAAAGCACAACAAATTGAACAAAATTATGCGAATAAAAAATATATACACATATATACGTTTAAGATTTATTAAAAATATATATGTAATTAAAACTTAGAAAAGGGAAAATATTAGTCAAAGTGTGGAGGAGTTACATCCTCCCAACACAAACAGTTATTACCGCCATAAATTGTAGGGTGACAACAAAATATTATATAACATTTTTGTTACCACATTTTGTGGAGTGCAACGTTTGGAGTTCGGAGTTTTTGCGAACATTGCATAGCTTAAGAATATTTTTTTATAAACATTTAATTTAGTCTTTAGAACTTGCGCATTTATTTCTCGCGTTACGTATGACAAAGCAAAACCTATTGACAGTACGCCATAAAGTGTACACGTTTCTTTTCCCCTCGTCTTCCTCGCCAATTACCTAACAATCTAAAACTGTTAAGGACTTGCCAATCGTTATGCTGTACAAACTACTGCCGTACTTGACGCCATTTTATTTTTCTACACCTCCATAAAATTAGAAATCCTCTGGATAACAATAAAAGTGGTTGAAGTCTACTGATGATTTGGTAAAAGCGCCAATGAAATGCATATATAGACATTGCTTAACCACACAATAAATACATTTCATATTATAATAATACAATCACAACAATATGTCAAATAGTAAATATATGTTTTAACAGAAATTTTTTTATATATTATAAGAGTAAAACTACAACTGTCATGCTTACATATCGTTTAATTTGCTTATTATAATTATTGGTAATATCAGACTTTTTCAATCTTATATAATGGTAAACATCTTCTAACCCAAAATAATTTTGCTGTATAATTTAACATAATATCAACAAAATTAATGTAAGGTTATGATTGTTGTCAATAAAAATATATAAATACAATACGTGATATATCTAGCGCTCAACCATTGCTTGGAAATCTCACGTCTTCAATTCATTCAGCGGTGAGAATAAATGCTTATAAGGTAAGTTCTAGATTTCGATCAGGTATGAATAAGCTGAACGAAATCTAGAATTTACGAGATTTTGGGCCAAATCTAGTAAACTTTGATTAAATATCCCATTCTACGCATATATAAGTCCGTAACTAGATTTCGTCAAATATATAGAATGATGACGAAAAATAATGCCTTTTAATAGAAATACTAATTAATATATGGAAAATTTAAGAACATTGTTAAAACGGAAAGGATAAGATTCTAGCAAGGCGAATTAATAGAGGTGACCTAATTCTCAGCTGTTTGATTCGCTTTGAGCCCTAAGAAACCAAACCTTCAAAATTTAGTGACTTCATTCATAAATATTTTTGCGAGCAATCTAAGATTTTATGTTGAACAATTTAATGTTTAGTTAAGTAATATATGACTGTGTACTATAATTGGTTTTTTTCTAATTTTTCGACCACTTTTTTTATAAATAATACAGATTTTCTTGAGCTTAAGTTTTGCATATTATATATATATATATATATATATATATATATATATATAAATATATATATATATATATATATATATATATATATACATATATATATATATATATATATAAATATATATATATATATATATATATATATATATATAATTTATTTTCAATATTTCGTTAACCTTTGGTTAACTTCTTCAGGAAATTCTTGAAGAAGTTAATTCTCAGAAAGACATGATGATAAATATTCCTAGGCACAAAGGAAGTCAATATCAGTTTTATTCAATTTACACAGCAGAGCAGAACAGCTGTTTTCGAAAGTCGCTACACTTTCATCTTCAGTGCTCATGTGTATATTGTGTTTATCACCACTGTTTAGGTGGCTTAGTTGAATGTGATAACAGTTTTCTATTTACACAAATTTTATTGTGAAAAACAATCCGAGAACTGTGTCAACCTGATGTTAACACTTGTGTGTTATGATACCTGTGTTACCATTTGATTATTTTCTTCATGTCCCTTTTTTCTGAATTTTTTGTTCCATTATACATTAAGTCAAACTTTTATGGTTTGAATTTTATACTTAAGTATATGTGAACGTTTTTTCCAATTTTCATTGGTAGCTCAAGCCAAAGCTTAAATTGTATGTGATTTTATTTTTATTGAACATTTTTATTTTGCTATATTAATATTTATATAGGCTAATTGTTCTAACTTAGTTAAAATCTCAGAAAGACATGATGATAAATATTCCTAGGCACAAAGGAAGTCAACATCAGTTTTATTCAATTTACACAGCAGAGCAGAACAGCTGTTTTCGAAAGTCGCTACACTTTCATCTTCAGTAATCATGTGTATATTGTGTTTATCACCACTGTTTAGGTGGCTTAGTTGAATGTGATAACAGTTTTCTATTTACACAAATTTTATTGTGAAAAACAAGCCGAGAACTGTATCAACCTGATGTGAAGATGAAAGTGTAGCGACTTTCGAAAACAGCTGTTCTGCTCTGCTGTGTAAGTTGAATAAAACTAATGTTGACTTCCTTTGTGCCTAGGAATATTTATCATCATGTCTTTCTGAGATTTTAACTAAGTTAGAACAATTTAGCCTATACAAATATTAATATAGCAAAAATCAAATATTTTTTTTTAATTTTCAGACAAATATAATTGTTCTTCACATCACAATTATAATTTTTTTTTTACAATTGTTTTTGAAGGATTGGTTTTTGAAATAAGGCGAATTACGATGTCACCTTTATCAATGCGCCTTGAGTTTCTAGATTGATGGATGCAACTCTTATTAGCAGAGCTCACATTGAACTTGATATTTGTTTACTTTATAAAATTAGAAAATTTACAATACATTTTGTTGTGTAATATATAAAGGAAGTCTCCCCAGACACCATTAGCAACGTTATAGCACCCCCAGTCTCCTTCGCACAGTTCACTACCACCACCGCACAATTATTCACCAAATATATATAAACATATTGTCATTATCCTAGTAATATTATAAAGCAGAATGTTTGTGAATGGGGATGTGTGAATGTGTTGGATGTGTGGATGTTTGTTCCTCTTCCACGCAAAAAGTACTGAATGGATTATAATGAAACTTTACAATAATATAGCTTATACATCAGAATAGCACATAGGCTATAATTTATAAAGATGTTGTGTAAATTGTCCAAAATATAGCGACATGTGTCAAGAAAGAAGGAAAAAATATTAAATTTTTTTAATTTGAAAAAATTATATCTGTCGTTACCTATTGTACTGATTTTTTTTTTTTTTTGATAGGTTGTTTATTTTTAAAATTTGTATATATAGTATTTGCCGTTAGTAGGTATAAATTTTTGCAATATATCCTCTGATAATGCAGTTTTATACTTATGCAAGCTATGTTTAACTATAATTGCAAATCGTAAAGATAATGAAACTTATTATCATTAATATGTATTTCACTACTATTAAAGGATAGTAGCCAACCTACTTTACTTTTGAAATCGTGATTATTAATAGCTATACACATACATATTCCAGCTAGAGATAATATATCTCCCAACATATAGCCTACTTTTAATCCGATATTCCCTCGGGATGTAGACTTACGCGGGTGAAACCGCTGGGGCGCACCTAGTTGTATATAAAAAACAATCTTTGCGTTTACTTGTTGTGTCAGAAATCACGGTTGCCAGAAAGGCAGGTTAATCTGGATTTTGCGTTTTTCCACTTCAAAATTCGAAATCCAGATATGAAGATTTTTGGTCCAAAAACGCAGATATTTTAACTCAAATAATATGGAAATTTCTTTTTTTCTTATATTGGTAGTACCTTTTGTTTCTTTTACGTACATAGATATGAAAGAAAATAACAACCGTTCATGTAAAAAAATACAAAATAAAGTTGCAAACACCAAAAAATTTAAGCAATTAAGTGTTGATATTTTCGCTGTAAAGTAACATTCAACTAAAATTACTTTGGAAAAAAAGTAATAACGGTTGTTGATACGCAAATCAAGTTCAAAAAGACGTATGTGTATACATAGGTACATAATTTTCAGCAAAAAGTAAATTAATAACACTGCTTAGAAGCCAAATCCGCCTTTGAATAAAACTATATTTAAAGGCGCGACAAAAAGTTATATTTTGCAGAGCAGTGTAATTGATAAAATGGTTAGATATTTACAAGGCCGCGGAAATCTTTTTGTGTTATATTGTGAAAAAAAAAAAACAAAATTTATGAGCAATATTTTCTAAATCTATATGGATTTTCATTCCTACTCATGGATATACATAAATCGATACAAATGTTTGTACGTATATGCAGACAGCAAAGAGTCCACTGAAGATGCGACATCGGTATTTAATATATTTTGTTTAATTTCGCTATATATTTCAAGTTATCAAAGTTTACACAAATCATAGGAAAAATCGTAATATAAGAAAAGATTGGCTGAAGGATCCGGATTTCAATTCTTGGGCGGAAAAACGTATCCAATCCATTTATTGCAAAATTTGTAATACGAACCTTAAGGCAACTGCAGGTAAACGTGATTTGATGGCACATTCTTAAACAAAAAAGCATATTGAAGCATCGAAATCCATTGCTGATCAATCAAAAATCAGTGAAATACTTTTATCAGAACATTCTAGGAGCACAACTTGCTTTTCGCAGTGGCAGATCATATGCGCAAAGTATGCCAAAGTACATACTTACATACGTAATTGCTTTGCATTTAATTATGCTTAAATAATAATTAATATCATTTATTATTAAATCATTTTAAAATATGTACATACTTGTGTATATACGATTGAATTTGTTACTTGTTTCGTTATTTTATTTATTTAAGTTCGCAAATGTACACACGTATGCATAATTTTTATTAAAAAACCATAAGTTTGTTTGAGTGAAATATAAAAAGTTGTGTTGAAAATTGCTTTGAAGATTTTAAAAATAAAGTGCAGATTTTTTCTTGAAATATTTTTCAATTTTGCAGATTTTGTCACTAAAAATTCTAGAAGCACTGTCAGCAATACAGCAGGGCACCTTTGATTTATATGTATTATATACTCGTGTTGACATACAAGTGGGACAATGTTTAAGAATTTCAAAAGTAACATAATCATTCTAAGATAAATTTATTATATGTACTTATGTTATTATCTCTACACCCAACGAGCGCCCTGCGTGTTTCGTCCGTTTTTAGATAAAAACTGGGTTTGCTCTATAGTATCTTCTCTGTACTGAGTACATAAGTTAATGTAGAAATCGAAAATATTTTTGTAAACCTAAGGATTATTTGGAACAAGTTAACTTAAGGATTTTATGCTATTTCTTGCTAGTAAAACAGTGCCCAAAGCTTTCTGAATGCAATATGATACAAAAAGCTTTGTTTGCATTTGCCCACAATAAACTTCAGGTTGGCCCTCTTTCTTTATGGAACAGGAAGTAAATTAATTAGAGGACTTCGAAATATTCCAAAATACATGCATATTTTTCAAAATATAAACTTCATATATAATACATAATAAGTACCCTTTACGGGGGACGACTCATCAGGCCCAAGGTGTAATCTTTATTCTATTATTCATGGTATTAGCTTGCGAGATGAAAAAGTTTTTTGATTAGCTGTAATCAGCTCCAATGAAATCCGTTTATTTTATATAAACTTGGTAACAATTTAACATAAGATTTTTTCATATATTTAAGGTAATGAAATCGTTGGAACCTCACGCGAATGTAGTACGATTTTTGGGTTGTTGTACTGACAAAGATCCCATATTTGTAATCATGGAATACATTAATCGAGGAAAGTTGCAAACATATTTGCGTAACTCCAGAGCTGAACGGTAAGTATTATCTCTGTGTCATATATAATATTAACTAATATTAGTTATTTTTATATCTCCTCACTTATCAATGAACAATGACAATGTTTTATATATATATATATATATATATATATATATATATATAACCAGCGAACACCCTGCAAACTTTGTAGTGCAAAAAAGAAAATAAAAAATTAATTTAAATCAGTGATAAACTGCTTTTATTGTAATGTTCTGTGGTAAACAATATTTGTTTTTCGGTGTAATTATACAAAACCGATAGTTTGCCAACGCACGAACAGGTTACATAGGACTGTCCATGTGAGAAAACTGGATACACTAAATTCAGTCCACAAATTTCTAAAGATTGGCCTTGCGCCTTATTAATGGTAATCGCAAACGCAAGACGAACAGGAAACTGAAGTCGTTTAAATTCTAATGGTATATCAGATGGAATCATTGGGATACGTGGAATGAATACATCTTTGCCTTATAATTTTCCAGTTAAAATAATTACTTCAATTACATAAGCCATGAACCTTTTAATAGCAAGTCTTGTACCATTACACAAACGGGATTGATTGATATTACGAAGCATAATAACAGTGGCTCCGACTTTCTATTGGAGATAATGCGGAAGCAATCCTGGTAGTCCAACGAATTCTAAAATTCTATTAGATAATTCAAAACATCTTCTTCATTGGTAACAGTATCGACAGACTTGTACAACACCACTTCGCCAGGAATCTTTGATTGTATAAACAGGTTTGATTCAGTAACATCTTTGTTCTTTGCCGCTAAAATTGCTCTGGCACTCAACCATGCATGGTATGTATATTTTTGTGTTATGTAAGTGAAAACACATTCAATAAATTCCTCTTTTGACTGTACGAAACAGCAAAAATAATTTGGCAATGTTATCGATCCAGTGTCATCAATAGGCATTGCACCGTTCCCAATTTTCGGCAATTGCTTAGAGAACTTATCAGCAGATGGATCATTCTGCAACTGAACACGAACGTTGATAGTGAGTTTCGATAGTTTAACAAATCTCCATAAATATGAAGACTTTAAGCAAGCGTTAATTTCATCGGCAGCTGCCGATCTAGGAATGACGGGCAATGTTTGCCTAAAATCGCCTGGCAATAAAATGAACGCACCACCAAACAACTCAGAGTTATCTCGGAGATCTTTCATTGTTCTTTCCAAAGCTTCAACAGATTTCTTATTCGCGTACTCAAGCATATGACGTGGGCTGTGCATGGACCGTGTATCATATTTTGCACAACAACATCATATAATTCAGGATCACTTATTTGATCTGGAATTTCAGAACATATAAAATTGTCAACTTCATGCAATATGATTTTATTCACCAACCATATTGAAATGTGAGCGTGTGGCAAACCAAGGTTTTGCCACTCCACAAAATACATCCAGAACTTCACTTCACCAAACACTTTAGATTTTACGCTAAAACTTATAAGCGCTTTCAATTTCTGTTTAAAAACACAGGAAATGATTTCCTGGCGGTCGGTAGGACTTTGGCCAGCGAATAAATTATCTTTAATGTCACTCCATTGCTGATTACACGTAAATGTTATAAATAAATCTGGTCGACCATAATGACGCACATAAATTATTGCATCCTGCGCGTACTCATGCATATAACGTGGGCTGCGCATAATGTATTTAAATATTTATGTTTTTAGTATTGTATTTATATGTAATCTATTTCATAGATCTCCGAAGTGGTGATTTAGAAAAGCTATGTATATAAATTAAATTATTGGTTTGACCAAAATTTAATTATAATGAACTTAAAAACGAACTGTATTTCAGTTTTTCAAAATATTAACTCAAATATTTAGAAATGATTGCAGTGTTTCCAAAAATGGCTATAACTTATAAACCAATCCACATACAGAAACTATATTTACAAAAAAACCTTGGTATTGACGTCACATATCATATAAATTTTGCAGAAACAAAATCGGTTCACGCGTTCCGGAGAACATCAATTACTAGCACAATGCAACTCATTTATATACATATATATATATATATATATATATATATATATATATATGTAGATACCTTATGTATTATTCTGATGTATAAGCTAAATTATTGTAAAGTTTCATTAAAATCCAGTTAGTAGTTTTTGCGTGAAAGAGGAACAAACATCCACACATCTACATGTCAATGTCCTTTCTAATATTATTGCTCAATTTACCAATTACTGCTCCAAAAAACGAAATAAATTGTCTTTGCGGAAAATTTTGGTTTTTATATAGCACAGTCAAATACAATTCTTTAAAACGAAAAGCTATTAATTGTGGAGCATTGTCATTGATAATATGTTTTTCCTTACCACTTCTTCTTCTATACCATTACTCTGCACGTATGCCATTATTCCTTATCTGTGACGATGTCTTATTTTTCCTTTATCAGTGTTATAGCAATTGAGTCTACTTAGCTAAAACTTCCAATAAATAACATCAACTAGCAGTATAGTAGGATCTGTTAAAATATCTTCGTGATGTGCATTAAGACTTTGTATCATCATATCATCAATCATAATGTTTGTAAAAAAAATTTTCCGATCTTAGATCCTCAAGTTCTTTTTTGATGGGATCCGAACTGCTGAATGGATTAGGAGGATTAAAGTTTCCACAAATATAAAGTCCTGCTGCACTTGTGGCTCTGGTACAAGCTACATACAGTGCAGATCTATTTATTTTTTACGTATATGGACAATTAATTTAGAATAAGAAGCGCCTTGACTTATATGAAGTGGTATTCCTTCTGTTATTATTAACGGGAACTGAGTTCTTTCAATTGTGACGCTAGTATTTGCCTTAAATTGGAAAGTTCTTATACATTTTTAAATTGGCGTTCAGTATGGGTCATTTCTATGAGTATTTTTACCACGGACCTCAACATCCAAAGTTTCGTCTGAAAATAACATCCACAATGTTGTTAGATTTTCTGCCTGTCCACTTGTTTCTACATCCATACGATTGCTGCTGCCCCATTTGCAAGACCATAGTTCGTATTTATGTTCACTGCCATCATATATTTAGCATTTATCCTTAATTTCAATTCCCTACAAAGTCCTTTTGTTTCAGATGTTTTAATTCTTAAAACCATATTTAAGATTCTATTACTTTCTTCAGATGGTAAAATGTCAGATATTATAAGGTCAAAGATTTTGACAAGTTCTCAGGTGTCGAAATTTGTCTTAATCTTAATAAATTATATTGCTCTGCTTTTGCATTAGACCAAAAAATGAATAGCGTCTGGTGGTAAAATTACATTATTATCAACAACTCTCAGTCTGATCAGCTCATTTGAGACTCATCCATTTCACCAATAGCCATTTCATTTAATACTTCATTTATACATTTGAGTCATTACTAAGAGGGCGAATTTCTCCAGAAATTCGACCTATGAGAGAAGACCTATGCCGAAGGAAGTCTTACCAGTTGGCGCGCTTAATAAAACCTTTATTAAATTTGGGTTACAACCGGGAACTGAATTAAATCGTTCGGTATATCGATTTTATCAGTCGGCTTTTGCCTACACTTGCACCACCACTTACAAATTCGGTGAATTGAGTATTGTGCAAAATATTTCTTAATAAATTATGCAAATATCCTCTTTGCTCAACATTTATTGTTCTAACGGTCTCCATTTTACTATTTTTGCTCAGCAAAGGTTGTAGTCTAATTGTTCGCTTGTCTTCAGAATTTCCATCATCATTATTGACTGCAGTAAGGTTTAATATATTAACGTTCTTATCTATTATTGGAACCGCTAATGCCCGTTAACAACTTGATTTATGATCCTGTTGTCTTTATTTGTGGGATGTCCTCTTCTTTCTCTTGAATCTTTAATTTTTCGACAATATCCTGTTATTTTCTATGACATTTTTGTAAAGATTGCATGTGTGCTCGTTATTCTTTTGTAATATTTCTTCGTTCCCATTCCGCCATGATAAATACAGCATAACTAGAGATCGAAAACACTCTTCGCTTGTGGTATGAATATAAAGTTTAGGAAATCATACAATGGCTGGATTTTTACGCTTATATATACATATATATATATATATATATATATATATATATATATATATATATTATAACATTAATCAAGCTTATGGTCGTTTTTTATCAAATTATATTTGGTCTAATTTTTATTCGATATTTCGTTAACAGCTTGTTAACATCCTCAAGAATATAAAGATAAATCAACATGTATATATATATATATATATATATATATATCCGAAGTTGTTTATTATTTGCAAAGGTTTTCCCACTTCATCTAAATCAAGTACTCCATCTTCTTGATAATCATTTTCTTCTTCTTGAAAATTCGCATTTCTACATAATTTTTTGAAATACGTGCAGAATCTGCGTGTTGCTTAGCAACACTATTAATTACATCCGGTCGTTGAATGTAATGACTTAAGATGTTGCTTTTAATACATTAGTTGAGTCTTCAGGGAAAGTTTGTATTTCGGCTCTAGACTTCGGGATCCTACCACGTTTTTCTGGCCGCAAAATATATATGTATATATCTGCGTGGCTGTATTGTGACAGATGCATTCCAAGGCTATTGTATGCAGCTTCTTGTCCCGAAATCTCAGAAGCGGAAATAAATATATTTCCAATGTGCTGAAGTCTTTCTGTAACACTGAAATTTCCTGTCTGTATTTCCATAATTGCTTCCTGTAGTAATCTTGATACAACTCTGATTGATTTATTTATATAATTTGCGATATATTATACACATGCATATGCGTCTATTACAAATTGTATATCCATATTCGCTGTCTGCCTTGTTAATATTCTGACATTAAAGGTATTAACATTTCTATCTCTAAATGATCTTTTTAGAAAGACAGACGGATTTTTTAAAGAAGATCTCATAAAATAATTGTTTCATCTGCCAAAAATTATTCAGAGGAAGATAATATTTCTATATTTTCATTTGAGTGGTTGCCATTCAAAACATTATGAATTTTCTCCAAGTTCAACTTATGTCTTTGTAACAAACCATTGTCGTCTTCATCCGACAGTGGTAAAAGAAATTCCGTATTTGCCATAAGAGGATGAGGAATGTGAAATCTGCAAATTTTATATCCGTTAATTTTCCCAGCTATGATTATGTCTTTGATATGAAACATAAATCGGTACTTACAATATTGATGAGTCCGTCTTTATAAATTCATCAATAAAATTTATTACGTCTGGAAAAGTGTTTGCATCACCTACATTTGTATGTATATTTAATATTAGTGCATCATCCAACCAGTATATACCATATATGTGAGGCGATCCTCCTTGTTGAAATTCTATTCTTCAATAAAATCTTATAACTTTATGATCATTAATAATTTCCCCAGATGCTTTGAAATGACGGAAAAGATGTCTTATTCGCTAAAATTACTAACTGCTCAGGCCATTGACATTGCTTGCAGAGTTATGAAAAACGTTGGCAGTCCAAATTGACATATAAAAATATTTTTCTCTCCTTCCCAGTAAGCTGGAGAAGATCGTATTTTTTTAAGATACGGTAGCCTTTATCATGCTGTACTAAACTTTGAACATAACTGTCATTAAGTATGTTACCCACGGTAAGTTGATTAGATCCCACTTTCTTCTGTAGACATGTACATACATATCCGGAAAGGTATCCGTCTAACCTCCTCTCCAAAACGCCTCAGCAAACAAAAATTTTTTTTGCTAGTTGCCATAAAGTATTAACTTTTAAGCATTTATGTCGATGTTAATAAAAATATATATTAATAATTTACGAACGGCTTTTGTAGACGTTTTAAAGACGAACTGCCCAGAACAGGTATAGCCACTGTTCCTTCCAGCCATGTGGCATGCATGGTTAAAAATTGGTCCGTTTTTCGTTGTACTGAATGCCAATATATTTTAAAATTATATTTGAAACTGTGTAAACACTGGTTTACTGCTGCTTTATAATCATCTCCTTGAAATTTTGAGATTTCACACAATTTCCTGAATAAAAATTTAAATTTCTCTAGAACGGGCGTAGTATTCGATTCCTGTAATATTTGAAATAACTCTAATCTTGTATACACTTTTTCCATTTTACTTTCCAAGCTTCAAAAGGGTTCTGAAAAGTTATTTTGCGCAATAACCACAATATATAGCAAAAACCGAGTACCTCCAGGCTAGATTTGTTTATTTTTATATATTTTTGTTTCTCATAATAATAATAATAGTGTCAATTGAAACAGGTGCATTCATTTTGCTCTATCAAATAACGTCATTTGCAATGCAGGCGCACAGGTAGCTAAAAACCGCTGGGCGTGGAAAAATTACTAGTTCGAGCATTTCTTCTTTCAGGCACCCACAGTTATTTAAAACCAAAACGTTTTGTGATGTACAAAACGGTTTATCACTCAAAAGTACCAAGGTGACCAAAAATAGAACAAAGGTGAAATTAATTAAAAAATCCCCCAAAAAAGGTGCAAAAATGCGGAAGGTTTTTTCGTTTTAACTGAGAGTAGAGATTTCATATATTATAGTGGATTATAACATTTTTACGAACTCGACTCAAGTCACTTTCAAAAACTTTTTGACATTTTTTTTACAATATATTGAACAAAAAAATTATTTTATTTTAATTTCGCAAAAATTTTCTTATCATAAAAATTGTAAATAAGATTTTACTAAAAAGTTAATGTAAGCAGGTAATAATACAGCTTTTCCCAAAAAAAAATTATGTAAAGTCTTTATTCAACTAACCACATATATATTCAATTAGCCACATATATTGTAAATATTCAATTAGTAAATGTATCAAAATCGTAAAAATTCAGTAAAAGCGCATGCAATCTATTCAACTTTCCTGCTTAAAAAGTGTCGCAAAACGACAAATCGCAAGTAAATGCCTTGAAAATTCACTATATAATGCAGATTTTTGTTGTCTGTCCAGCTGCGAATTTAGATCTTTACATTTCGTAAGTTTAAGTCTTAGGCTTATTCTGAAATTTCAGATCAAATAAGTGATCCTGAATTATATGATGTTGTTGTGCAAAATATGATACACACTCCAAGCACAGCCCACGTCATATGCTTGAGTACGCGAATAAGAAATCTGTTGAAGCTTTGGAAAGAACAATGAAAGATCTTCGAAATAACTCTGAGTTGTTTGGTGGTGCGTTCATTTTATTGCCAGGCGATTTTGGCAAATATTGACCGTCATTCCTAGATCGACAGCTGCCGATGATATTAACGCTTGCTTAAAGTCTTCATATTTATGGAGATTTGTTAAAATATTGCAACTCACTATCAACGTTCGTGTTCACTTGCAGAATGATCCATCTGCTGATAAGTTCTCTAAGCAATTTCCGAAAATTGGGAACGGTGCAATGCCAATTGAAGACACTGGATTGATAACATTGCAAAATGATTTTTGCCGTTTCGTACAGTCAAAAGAGGAATTTATTGAATGTGTTTTCACTTACACAACACAACAATATACATGCCATGCATGGTTGAGTGCCAGAGTAATTTTAGCGGCAAAGAACAAAGACGTTACTGAATTAAACATGGCTATACAATCAAAGATTCCTGGCGAAGTGGTGTTGAACAAGTCTGTCGATACTGTTACCAATGAAGAAGATGTTTTGAATTATCCAACAGAATTTTAGAATTCGTTGGACTTACCGGGATTGCCTCCGCATAATCTCCAATAGAAAGTTGGAGCCACTATTATTATGGTTCGTAATATCAATCAACCCCATTGGTGTAATGGTACAAGACTTGCTATTAAAAGGTTGATGGCTTATGTAATTGAAGCTACCATTTTAACTTGAAAGTTAAAAGGCAAAGATCTATTCATTCCACGTATCCCAATGATTCCGCTGATATACCATTTGAATTTAAACGACTTCAGTTTCCTGTTCGCCTTGCGTTTGCGATTACCATTAATAAGGCGCAAGGCCAACCTTTAGAAATTTGTGCACTGAATTTAGTGTTTCCAGTTTTCTCACATGGACAGTACTATGTAGCCTGTTCGCGCGTTGGCAAGCTATCGGTTTTTTATATTTACACCGAAAAAGGAAAAACAACAAATGTTGTTAACTACAGAGCATTACAATAAAAGCAGTTTATTTTATTTAAATAAGAATTAAATAAAAAAGTTTATTTTATTTAAATGAATTCGAATTAATTTTTTTATTTTCTTTTCTGCACTACGAAGTGTGCAGAGGGTTCGCTAGTTTTTGATATAAAAGAAACTTCCTCGTGTTGACTTACACTAGGATTCTGGTACTTCTCCTTGATTCCCGACCTGATACTGTATAAATATTTTGCTCGGCGAAACTAAAGAGGACCAGATCTTCTTATTGAATGAGTTAAAGCGTCCTGCTCATGCTCTGCTTCTCTGAAACCTGGATTTTCCCGTCTAAGCGAGTGCTCGGCTGTATTTTACTCTTGTTCAGCAGCATGAATAACAGGATCAGATCTTCTTATCGAATAAGCTAAGGCGTCGCGGCCACGTCTGTCTCTCTAGAATGAGGAATTTCCCGTTGCATTGAATGCTTAGCGGTGTTTTGCTCTTCCTTAGAAGCACGAACAAGAGGATTAAACCTTCTAATTGAATGAGCTAAACTGTTCTGCTCACGCTCTACCATTCTTAACCCTACAATTTGCTGTCGAAGTAAATATTTCATCTTCTAATGAGCATAATAAAATAGTAATCAGATCTTCATTAGTACAACTTCTAGAAATTTTTCTTGTATAGTGCTCGCGAAAAAATCTGTAGTCTTTATTTCTTTTTTTTGCGCTTCTTCAGATAGATCTCCTATTGGCCTATATTTTTTTGCATTTATTTTCTGCTGCATGCTAGAACTTGAGATATAATGTTGAATCGCCTTATTAGTTTCAAATCTACACCTGATGATACATGCTGCAGTTTCTGGATCTGAAAAAAATATCCTTGCAGTATTTCCATCATTTGTGTTTCCTTCTATGTTTCATAAATGAAGAATTGGACATCTTCAATTATGACCTCTTTTGTTTCTGTTTTGAATGTAAATTTTATTGGTCTGCAACACTTTGTTGATGAGGGTATTTCATTTTTCCATACTTCAATTTCTTTTGCTCTGCTGGTTGATGGCTCTAACCCGGTAAGCGCAATGGAACGAAAGATACTATAAATAAGTCAGCATCTGATTCGGCCTTACGTTGCTTGTATTGTCTTTGACCAGAGAACCCATTACATTCCCATTTAGAAATTAAAGTAATGCTGACATTTCCAAGTTTTTCCAAGCGATCAGCTGTTCGGCAGTGTGCTCAAGAAGATTTAATTTCTGCTGAAGTGGAAGTGACAGTTATGTTATATGAGTTTGTGGAGGTAAACATTCTTTTTTGACTGAGACTAAATCCCTGTACTCTGGGAAAATCCCAGAATTCTTTTCATTGGCCCGTTTCCTTAATTCATTATACTGATTTTTAGATAACTTCACAATCAAGAAACGAACACGCACACACGCGCGCATATGAAGAAAGCGAAGGCCACAGCAGAAACAATAGACGTGTACCCATGCACCCTTGAAGTATCGTTTTTCCAGGAATTTCCCTTTTAAATTTTAATGGGTTTTATGGTTTAATGGATGTTGCAGGACTTTTACCTGCAACAGCGCTTGTTAAAGTCAATGGTTTTTGCCATAATTTGTTGAAATAAAAAAAAACTTTTTATACCTTTATAATAAGGGTAAATGAAATTAAAAACCAAACTACTTTTCCATCCGAAATCCGTTTTTCAAAAAAACCATCTGATAAAAAAATAATTCAAAATTGAGCAGAACAGGATATATATTTTTTATTCTAAAAATATATGACCTTGCTTTAGAAAAATTGCTCTGGTGCTCACGGTCGGATCGTGCCGGGTGTACAATGGGGTATAGGATTGTAGAGGAGAGTTCAGACTATAAGATAGTACTAGTCTCTAAATGAACTTTTACCAAGTTATGCTCTATTAAGTGGGAGGATTTAGGAAAATTTGGACATGAAGAAAAACATTTTTAAAAATTTAATTTCAAAAAGTTTCAACAATTTTTTTGCTGCAAGCTTAGCTAACAAGCTAGGCAATTATACAAAATATTTTTTGTTTAGAATTCTTTTAAAAGAAAAAAGTTATAGATGTTTAAGAATTAAAAATTTATTAGGAAATTTCTCATTTCAGCAACATTATGAAAATGCACATTTTGAATCAGCCTGTTCACGGCGATATAGTTAAAATAAAGTTTCAACTTTTCGGTTCCCGAGGTATACAAGTGTCTCCTTTTGAATGAACCTTTACATTTTATAATTGGTGATAGTCAAAAAATGAGTTTTAGCCGCCTTCTCGCGAAATGGTCCTCTGTGCGACGGTGTTGTGTTCTTGTTCTGCAGCTCTAGTAACAGGATCCGCTCTACTTAGCGAATGAGCTAGGCTATCCTCTGACGTTCGACATCCACTAGTCCTGAAGATTTTTGTCGCAGGCATCACTTGTACGTTCCCATTCACGGTAATATGAATCTGATCTATCATATCTTGTTCTGTTTAATTCCCTTACCCTCAAATCCTGAATTTCTTCTTGTAAAAATTAGCCCGAATTTCGAACTCGATTATATTCAGTATTTCTTTCCCGAAAATTTTGTAGGCTCTGCCGTTAGGCACGTCTACGTTGGTCTTGAGATCACTTGCGAAGTCTTGGCATTAACAATTTATAGGTTTAAATGCTAAGAGGAAATATAATTTGTACAAAATATGTAATCACTTTTACATAAACAATAATTAAGTATTTATTACATACAAGTCGCTACAGAAAATATACATTTTGTCTTCCCAAACGTTTTCGTAGGTTTTCGGGTGAGTGCAGATGTATACATTCTAGTATCCAAATAAAAAATATTATTTGGAATTTTTTCCTGTTTCGTCTTGTTATTACAACATTATTTACAATTGAGTAAAAACAAAAAAGTTTGGGAAAAATACAATTAGCACATTGTTTTATTTGCAATTCCTACATATTAACTTAATAATGATAATAATATTAGTAAATGAAATTAAATAATGGGAATGATATCGTCCTAGCAGAATTATCTAATTACACGCTAAGGCCGCAAACACAATTTGATATTCAAAAGATAGAAAACGTCACACTTATGCAGAACATTCTTATAAAGGATGATACTAATATTGAAAGTTTACTATTGAGAACATCCTAAATAGAGTATAACTCAATACAATAGTATTCTAATTATGACATATTAAGTTGCACCATAAAAAAAATTGTTATGTGTATATGCTTCAGTTGTAATATAATTCAATTTCATTCAATATTATTTGAGTTGTAGCAAATAAAACCCAAAATTTTGGTTAGATACTTCTTTTTCTTAAGCATGAAAATGTGATGAAAATAAAATATCAGCTCCAGAAAAGCCCTACTGGTAAGTGGCGTCAAAGTCGTACCTACTGAAAATAATAATTAAACCATTAAGCTTTCAGTTTTTATACCCTTCACAAAAATGTGAAAGGGTATATCTAGGTTTGTCATTCCGTGTGTAATTTGTTCGATATCAATATGCGACCCTATAAAGTATATATATTCTGGATCCTTATGAATAGCGATGACGATTGAGCGATGTCCGTCTGTCCGTCTGCCTGTACGTGAAATCGGTTTTCCCAAGCCCCCAGAAGAGCTAGAGACTTTATTCTTGGACTGATCGATTGGAAGTGAGCTAACTTAGAGTGGTATTGAAATTCTTGTTTCTTACTGCATTATGCAATAACAAACAAGTAAAAGTGCTATATTCGGCTGTGCCGAATCTTATATACCCATCACTAACGTATGTCTGCTTTATAACTTATACAAAAATTTCAGTTATCAAAAAATAAAAACAACTTCAGTTGCATTTATGGTTACTTAAAAAAAAATATTCAAAATTTCTCAACCCTGGAAACGAAATTTTAATTTTTCAAAAATAAAAGTCTTCATAGTGCAAAAGCGGTTTTATTTAAGCAAAGGTACAAGTTTTTAACCATTTTGGTAACGTTCATGTTACACAAAATATTGCAGTGTCCAACCCTGGAATCGAAACTTTAATTCTTTTTTTAATTTTTAATACCAATTTTGTTTTGCCGAAATAAAAAATAGTTTTAACTTGAAAAAAACGACGTTAATTGATTTTTGGTTATGTATTGTATAAAAAAATTTTAAATTTCGGAACCCTGGATGGGAACTTTAAATTTTTAAATTTATTTTTCATCAAAGCAAATCTTCATGATACCACAAATGGTTTTATTAAAGAAAAACTTAAGATTTTTAAACATTTTAGTTACTATATGTACCACAAAATACCGAATATGCAAAAAAAAAAAAAAATTTCCCACCCCTGGAGACGAAAACTAAATTTTTTAAAATAATATTTTACCAATTCATATATAAAGCGGTTTTATATAAGAAAAACTAAAATTTTTAACGATTTTTGTAACAAAACATTGCAGTATCCAACCCTGGAAACGAAATTTTGATTTTCTTAAATTTTTGATACCAAATTTGTTTTGATAGATTAAAAAATAATTTTAACCAAGAAAAAACGACGTTAGTTGATTTTTTGTTATGTTATTGTATTAAAACATTCTAATTTCCTAATCCTGCATGGGAACATTAATTTTATAATTTTTTTTTCACCCATGCAAATCTTCATTTTACCAAAAACGGTTTTATTTATTGAAAACTTATCATATTTATACATTTTAGTTATTATATGTACCACAAAATACCGAATGTGCCCAAAAAATATATCAATTTCCCATCCCTGGAGGAGAAAATTAAAACTTTTTAAAAATTTTTTACCAATGCAAGTCACCATGATGTATAAAGTGGTTTTATTTAAGAAAAACTACAAATTTGTAACCTTTTTCTGTCACTGTCATGTACTACAATGCATATCAGTTTTCGAACCCTGGAATCGAAATTTGTTTTTTTTTAATTTTTCATACAAGTTCTATTTTGCCAGGACAAAAAATAATTTTAACCAGGAAAAAACGACGTTAGTTGATTTTTAGTTATTTTAATATTATAAATACTAAAATTTCCTAACCCTGGATAAGAATTTTTAATTTTTAAAATTTTTTTCCATCTATGCAAATCTTTCTGATGTATAAAATGGTTAATTTAAGAACAACTTAAAACTTTTAAACATTTTAATTATTATATGTACCACGAAATACCGAATGTTTAAAAAAAAATTCAACTTCCGATCCCTGCAATCGAAAGTTTAATTTTCTTTTTAAATTATTTTTTACCAATGGAAGTCTTCATGATGTATAAAGCGGTTTTATTTAAAAAAACTAAAAATTTGTTACTACTTTCATTACTTTCATGTACAACAAAATATTGCAGTACCGAACCCTGGAATAGAAATTTTGATGTTCTTTTTAATTTCTGATACCGATTTTGTTTTGCCGAAATAAAAAGTAATTTTAACCAGAAAAAAACGACGTTAGTTGATTTTTGGTTAGCTTACAGTATAAAAAAATTTAAGTTTCCTAACCCTGGATGGGAACTTTAAATTTTAAAATTTTTTTTTTCATCGATGCAAATCTTCATTACACCAAAAATTGTTTTATTTAAGAAAAACTTAAAATATTTAAACATTTTAATTATTATATGTACCTCAAAATACCGAATGTGCCAAAAAAAATTTTTTTTTAATTTCCCATCCCTGGAAATTTTTTTTTTTTAGCTTTAAATGGACAATTGAGGAGTCCCACAGCATGAAATAATTTCAATTTTCAGATACGCAAAAAAATAATCGGTTTTTGGTGTTAATTTTGCGTCGAGAAATAGGTGTAAGCTTCCCAGCTCTGGAACCGTCTTTCCGATTTTTCTGAATTTCAATACCACTCTAAGCTAGCTCACTTCCAATCGATCAGTCCAAGAATGAAGTCTCTAGCTCTTCTGGGGGCTTGGGAAAGCCGATTTCACGTACAGACAGACGGACAGACGGACATCGCTCAATCGTCATCGCTATTCATAAGGATCCAGAATATATATACTTTATGGGGTCGCATATTGATATCGAACAAATTACACACGGAATAATAAACCTAGATATACCCTTTCACATTTTTGTGAAGGGTATAAATAAGTTCTTTTATTTCATATTCGAAAAAAAAACAATAGTTATGTATGTTCTTGACCAACTTTCTATATTGACTCTACGAATAGGTGAAATCATACCATATTTCTTATAATAAACACAAAATTAAAAGTATTCACAAATTGCTTAATACAAAAATTAGTTTACAAAATATATGCAGTTGTAAATTCTTAGAAATATTTCATAATGATTTTGTATATTAATGATTTTAGGGGTTCTAGCCAATTAAGTCCAAATCATTAACAGCTAAGTATTTTAAGAAATCATTATTTTTGTCAACGCTAAAAGAACTTACGTAATTATTAATAATGCACGTATGAATGTTTGTATGCAATGTTGCATACAAACATTTGTATCCTTAAAAAAAATAAAAGAAATGTATATTTCAAGTGCATACATTTCTGTGTGTTTGTATTAATTTAGTTGGTTAATAAAATAATTTTATTTATAAGAATTGAAAATAATTTCAATTATTAATATGTATGTATATTTATTTTATTATTTTATGTGGAGATATCGTTGATATCGTAACTCCCCCTCTGTTAGATTGAGCCTCCCATGAAAAACCGATGTAAGCAACAATACAGAAGAAATTATTAAGATTCCTATATTGCTTCCAGTTGTTATTATAGTGTTTGCAAATTATTTATGTATTACAGTTTTTATTTTATTATTCAAGTGTATTTCATCAAAGTTTAAATTTGGAAATATTACATTATATTCTTTGACTCTTAAAATTAGCTTATTTAAGATACAAATTTATTTTATATATATTTTATAGTTTTCATACGCTCTTAAATTAGTTTCAGTAAAGTCATTTTCGCAACTAAAAAAAAATGTTTCGAAATTTTTAATATTAAGTGAATATTTACAATTTGTAACAATTTTGTCTCAACAATTCTTAAATATAAGAAAGCCTGGGTAGATTTATTTTTCTTCTTGAATATTCATTAAAGTCATATTACATTTACGTTCTACATTTTTCACAATATTTGTAAAACAATGATCATTTAATCTTGTTAATTTCTTATATCGGGTGTTTTTTATAGAGTGATACAACTTTGCGTTAGCATAACTGTTTTTTCTGACCGCCTATTTAACAACTGATAGCTGTTTTTTGTTTAGTTTGCTTTGAAATTTTATCATAGATCCACTCACACCAGAGCAACGCGTGCAAATTGTGGAATTTTTTTTCAAAATAATGGTTCTATTCGTCAAACTCATCTAATCAACATTTTTTTTTAGATGAGGCCGATTTTTTTTTGAATGGGTACGTAAATAAACAGAATTAGGAGTAAGGAGAATCCACAAGCTTTTGTCGAAACATCATTAAATCCACAGAAAACTACTGTTTGATGCGCTGGCGGAGTCAATGGCCCATATGTGTTCAAATACGATGATGGTCAGAATGTTACTGTCAACGGTGAACGGTATAGGAACATGATTCGAAGTTTTTTCAATTAGCTGGAAATAATCTTGCTGATACGTGGTTCCAACAGGACGGAGCCGCATGCCACACAGCGGGCGCTACAATTGATTTCCTCAAGGAAACTTTTGATGGAAAAATCATTTCACGAAATGGTCCAATTAATTGGCCCCCAAGATCGTGTGACTTAACCCCATTGGATTATTTTCTTTGGGATTATGTAAAGTCACTTATGTACGTCGATAAACCAAAAACAAATGAACACCTGGAAATCAACATTCGAAGAGTTATTATTGTTTGATGTATAATGAATTTCTACGATCTTGTAATATTTTAAAGCCTAATTCGTTATCAATAACAAGTATTTGTATTTTTCCTGTAGATAACAGATATTAAGCCAATACGAATTTGAATTCTATCCACGACCTGTTTTTTATTCTGATTGCTTGTGCGTATATGAAGAATTTGTCGATGAATGTTAAAAACATTGTTTTCTCTAAACTGTACTAAGCGTCTGCGTGAATAATTTCGCCTGGACTTCCGGGAGTTTCAGTTAATTTATATTTTTGTTTGATTGGACGTCTTTCATATTTTTCTTTATTTCAAACGCCACAATTGTTTATAAATTGTGTGATTCGTGGTTTCAGTTTTGGGTTCAGTTCTTGACTCAGCAAAATTCTCGTTAATACCTCTGTGGCTGTTCCTTCTAGGTTCTTTTTTGTTTCCATCTACAATGTCTCTTAAAATTTCCTGAGTCAAGAGGACTTTAAATCCGTTCTTGGATTCAAAGTATTTACTAAGAGCATTTTTAAATTTCCGAAGAATAGTATCATCGCGAATTAGAACCTCATTAGTTCTTTCTGGGTCAAAATGGTGTAGCTTCATCGAATTCCTTAGCAGAAACTGTTTTTCTTTTATTCTGGAAGATATTTTCATTTTTATTCTCATTGAACCGGAATTACACTTATTTAAAGTTATTTGTCTCTTGTAAAAATTCAGGGGGTTGTCTGTTTCTAAAATTTGTAGTAGCGTTATCCTCTACATTTATGTTTATTTCTATACGACTTCTATAAAACTATAAAACTTCTTTTTTAAGTTTTATTTCATAGTCGAATTCTTGTAACCGCAATCTACATCTTAGTAATTTAGAATTTGATTCTTTTATTGAAAATAGCCAGGTAAGCGAACTATTTTCGGTTTATATAATAGAACGCCTTCTGAAAAGGTATGGTCGTAAATGTTGTGTTACCCACACTATTGCCAGTAGTTCTTTTTCTATAGTACTGTAGTTCTGTTCGTGGTCATAGAGTGTTCGGCTCGCATAACATAACGGATGTGCTTCTTGTGAGAGTACCACGCCTATCGCATAACTACTTGCATCTCTTTGTAAGGTAAATGTTTCCGTTAAAGCAGGATATATCAAAACGGATGAGCTAACAAGCAATATTTTTAAGTTTTCGAGGTCGTTTAAATCAATGTTACTATCTTTTTTCAAAAATTCAAAATCAGTTAAGACGTGTCCTAGAAAATTTGTTTCTTTTTTCAGGAATTCATCTTAATCTCATTGTACTTTTAGATTCGCGTCGTTAAGCCGTTTAGTGAGTGACTCTAAGTATTCTTGGAGCGAAGTAGAGAAGATGACGTCTTCTAAATATATCAAACAGATTTTGTTAATAAATTCGGCAAAAACGTTGTTCATCAATTGGTGAAATGTGTCAGGAGCAGTTTTCAGCCCAAATGGCATACGAAGGAACTCGTAGGGGCCCCCTTCCACGCTAAATGCCGTCTTAGGTATATCTCTCTCGTGTATTTCGATCTGGTGGAAGCCCTTAACAACATCTAATGTTGTAAAATATTGGCATCTTTCTAATTTTATATCGTCTTTATTGATATTTAATCATGACTCAGGCACCGTCTATTACCCTTGACCCAATTAAAGATATCAAAACTCTACCTGAGTTTAGCGGAAGTAGACACGATTTATACAATTTTATTACTTTAATAGAACAGATACACTCTATACTGACACAGTACTATGCAATTTCCCAACTAGTTTTTTCCGAAGCCAATGAAAACAATACTAGCTTGTAGAAATCCAGATAGTTTGGAAGAGTCAACAGATATACTTTTTAAGTCAGGATAAGCTAATTATGGCAACAAAGTAGTAAAAACTCCAAACTATTCGCGAAACAAAAATTACAATTATAAAAATGATGAAATAAGTAAGCCCTATCAGCAAGAATCATATTCAAACCCAAAATACATAACCAATTTTAACAAAAATAATTATCAAGGATCATACCCAAATCATCAATATAGAAATAATTTTAACAAAATTAAATATCAAAATAACCCACAAAGATCGAATATAAATCCACAATTTTAACCCACTTATAACTATGAACAAAGAAACTATGGACCAAATTTGGATACAAATTACCAGCGACATGATCAACCAAAGCCTATGGATGTAAATACTATCCAGAGAATACAGAAAAACAAGAATATGAAAATTGTAAATTTCCAGCTTCACAGGAAACTTTCACATATAGCCGTAAAGACTAAATTAGGATATTTAAAATGTTTAATCGATACAGGTGCTTCTCATTCAGTTATCAATACGGGTATATGTCATCCAAAATGGAATGTACCTACACAGGAAACCAATATAAAAACCTTACAACATTTAATTAAAATAAGTCAAGTCAAAACTTCCACATTTTGAAGACCTTAGCGTTAAAAAGAAAACTAGTTAAATTTTTTATTTGCAATTTTTACGATGGACTAATAGGAAATAATATTTTGAAACCATTGGGTACAATAATAAATTTGAAAGATGATGAAGTAATCAAAGGGGAAAGAAAGGTGCCATTAAAATTTTACCAACCCCAAGTAGAACACTACTTTCAAAAACAAGGATTGTACCAGGTTCAATTACCAGTTGAATGTAAGGAGAGATTAGTATATAAAACAACTTCAATTGATAACGAATTAGAAATACTATAAGGTGTGTACGAAGCAAAAAATTTTAAAATTAATGCTACAACAAACTTTAACGGAAAAACTCCAAGAAAAGTTAAATTTAACCAATTTAAAATCGAAAATGTCACCACAAAACTTTTTGTATTTATTGATGAGGACATTCCACAAATTCCAACTTGGGAACAAATACGAATTGATCACCTTAACAATGAAGAAAAGATGAAACTGTTACAAGTAGCAAATAAATTTAAAAATATATTTTACACGGAAAGTAAAGAACTTACTTTCACCAATGCTATTAAACATGAAATAAGAACTGTTAACAACATTCCGATAACAGCAAAAACATATCGCTATCCATATATTCACAAGGAGGAAGTGAAGAAGCAAATTCAAGAAATGCTAGACAGATAATTAGGCCTAGGCATTCGCCGTACTCAGAACCAGTTTCAACAATGCCCAAAAAACTGGATGCCAGCGGTAAAAAAAAGTGGGACTCGTAGTTGACTATCGTAAGTTAAACGAAGTCATAGTGGACGATAAGTATCCAATACCCAATATAGACGACACATTGAAAAAATTAGGAAGATGCCAAAATCTTGCAACAGATGTTGCTAAGGGCTTCCACCAGATCGAAATACACGAGTGAGATATACCTAAGACGGCATTTAGCGTGGAAGGGGGCCCCTACGAGTTCCTTCGTATACCATTTGGGCTGAAAACTGCTCCTGACACATTTCACCAATTGATGAACAACATTTTTGCCGAATTTATTGACAAAATCTGTTTGATATATTTAGATGATATCATCTTCTCTACTTCGCTCCAAGAATACTTGGAGTCACTCACTAAAATATTTCAACGGCTTAACGACGCGAATCTAAAAGTACAATGAGATTAAGATGAATTCCTGAAAAAAGAAACAAATTTTCTAGGACACGTCTTAACTGATTTTGAATTTTTGAAAAAAGATAGTAACATTGATTTAAACGACCTCGAAAACTTAAAAATATTGCTTGTTAGCTCATCCGTTTTGATATATCCTGCTTTAACGGAAACATTTACCTTACAAAGAGATGCAAGTAGTTATGCGATAGGCGTGGTACTCTCACAAGAAGCACATCCGTTATGTTATGCGAGCCGAACACTCTATGACCACGAACAGAACTACAGTACTATAGAAAAAGAACTACTGGCAATAGTGTGGGTAACACAACATTTACGACCATACCTTTTCAGAAGGCGTTCTATTATATAAACCGAAAATAGTTCGCTTACCTGGCTATTTTCAATAAAAGAATCAAATTCTAAATTACTAAGATGTAGATTGCGGTTACAAGAATTCGACTATGAAATAAAACTTAAAAAAGAAGTTTTATAGTTTTATAGAAGTCGTATAGAAATAAACATAAATGTAGAGGATAACGCTACTACAAATTTTAGAAACAGACAACCCCCTGAATTTTTACAAGAGACAAATAACTTTAAATAAGTGTAATTCCGGTTCAATGAGAATAAAAATGAAAATATCTTCCAGAATAAAAGAAAAACAGTTTCTGCTAAGGAATTCGATGAAGCTACACCATTTTGACCCAGAAAGAACTAATGAGGTTCTAATTCGCGATGATACTATTCTTCGGAAATTTAAAAATGCTCTTAGTAAATACTTTGAATCCAAGAACGGATTTAAAGTCCTCTTGACTCAGGAAATTTTAAGAGACATTGTAGATGGAAACAAAAAAGAACCTAGAAGGAACAGCCACAGAGGTATTAACGAGAATTTTGCTGAGTCAAGAACTGAACCCAAAACTGAAACCACGAATCACACAATTTATAAACAATTGTGGCGTTTGAAATAAAGAAAAATATGAAAGACGTCCAATCAAACAAAAATATAAATTAACTGAAACTCCCGGAAGTCCAGGCGAAATTATTCACGCAGACGCTTGTACAGTTTAGAGAAAACAATGTTTTTAACATTCATCGACAAATTCTCCATATACGCACAAGCAATCAGAATAAAAACAGGTCGTGGATAGAATTCAATCTCGTATTGGCTTAATATCTGTCATCTACAGGAAAAATAAAAATACTTGTTATTGATAACGAATTAGGCTTTAAAATATTACAAGATCGTAGAAAATTTTTATACATCAAACAATAATAACTCTTTGAATGTTGATTTCCAGGTGTTCATTTGTTTTTGGTTTAGCGACGTACACAAGTGACTTTACATAATCCCAAAGAAAATAATCCAATGGGGTTAAATCACACGATCTTGGGGGCCAATTAATTGGACTATTTCGTCAAATAATTTTTTCATCAAAAGTTTCCTTGAGTAAATCAATTGTAGCGCCCGCTGTGTGGCATGCGGCTCCGTCCTGTTGGAACCACGTATCAGCAAGATTATTTTTAGCTAATTGAGGTACGAAAAAACTTCGAATCATGTTCCTATACCGTTCACCGTTGACAGTAACATTCTGACCATCATCGTATTTGAAGACATATGGGCCAATGACTCCGCCAGCCCATAAAGCGCATAAACAGTAATTTTCTGTGGATTTAATGATGTTTCGACAAAAGCTTGTGGATTCTCCTTACTCCTAATTCTGTTTACTTACGTACCCATTCAACCAAAAATCGGCCTCATCTAAAAAAAATGTTGATTAGATGAGTTTGACGAATAGAACCATTATTTTGATAAAAAATTTCCACAATTTTCACGCGTTGCTCTGGTGTGAGTAGATCCATGATAAAATTTCAAAGCAAACTAAACAAAAAACAGCTATCAGCTGATAAATGGTTGTATCACTCAATAAAAAACACCCGATATAAGAAATTAACAAGATTAAATGACCATTGTTTTACAAATATTGTGAAAAATGTAGAACGTAAATGTAATATGACTTTAATGAATATTCAAGAAGAAAAATAAATCTACCCAGGCTTTCTTATATTTAAGAATTATTGAGACAAAATTGTTACAAATTGTAAATATTCACTTAATATTAAAAATTTCGAAACATTTTTTTTAGTTGCGAAAATTACTTTACTGAAACTAATTTAAGAGCGTATGAAAACTATAAAATAAATATAAAAGAAATTTTTATCTTAAATAAGATAATTTTAAGAGTCAAAGAATATAATGTAATATTTCCAAATTTAAACTTTGATGAAATACACTTGAATAATATAATAAAAACTGTAATACATAAATAATTTGCAAACACTATAATAACAACTGGAAGCAATATAGGAATCTTAATAATTTCTTCTGTATTGTTGTATCGGTTTTTCATCGGAGGCTCAATCTAACAGAGGGGGAGTTACGATATCAACGATATCAACGATATCAACGATATCCCCACATAAAATAATAAAATAAATATACACACATATTAATAATATAAATTGTTTTCAATTCTTATAAATAAAATTATTTTATTAACCAATTAAATTAATACAAACACACAAAATGTATGCACTGGAAATATACATTTCTTTTATTTTTTTAAGGATACAAATGTTTGTATGCAACATTGCATACAAACATTCATACGTGCATTATTAATAACTACTTAAGTTCTTTTAGCATTGACAAAAATAATGATTTCTTAGAATACTTAGCTGTTAATGATTTGGACTTAATTGGCTAGAACCCCTAAAATCATTAATATACAAAATCATTATGAAATATTTCTAAGAATTTACAACTGCATATATTTTGTAAACTAATTTTTGTATTCAGGAATTTGTGAATACTTTCAATTTTGTGTTTATTATAAGAAATATGGTATGATTTCACCTATTCGTAGAGTCAATATAGAAAGTTGGTCAAGAACATATATAACTATTGTTTTTTTTTTTCGAATATGAAATAAAAGAACTTATTTTCTTATATTCTGGTAACAGTTTTATTGCTGCCGTACATTTTTTTTTTGTATTTACCGTTTTTCTTATATATCTTATCATTTTGTGTTTTTACAAGTAAAATATCAAAAAGTATTAAGAATGTTGCTGCTCCTATTTTATTATTATTTGCAAAGGAATTCACATAGATGCGCATGACAGATGATTTCATTACATACAAAGAACTTTACTTGCTAGTTTTACAAAACACGAGTTGAAAAGGATAATTTGCATTCAACGGACATGTTAACAGTGCTATTGTTGTTTTCAAAGATATTTAGTATTTGCCATGGACGTGTGTGTTTTGGTACTTGATATATTTGGTAAAAATCAGATCACCGAAATTTTTCTTTGGAAATGATATATAAGCTCGGGAAAATGCGGCAGTGTTATTGAATATATTAATTTTATTATTGTATGCATAATGCAATAACAAAAAATTGGTTTAATTATTATTTTCTGTAGGTACGACTTTGACGCCACTTAGCAGTAGGGCTTTTCTGGAGCTGATATTTTATTTTCATCACGTTTTCATGCTTAAGAAAAAGAAGTATCTAACCAAAATTTAGGGTTTTATTTGCTACAACTCAAATAGTATTGAATGAAATTGAATGATAGTACAACTGAAGCATATACACATAACAATTTTTTTTATGGTGCAACTTAATATGTCATAATTAGAATACTATTGTATTGACTTATACTCTATTTAGGATGTTCTCAATAGTAAACTTTCAATATTAGTATCGTCCTTTATCAGAATGTTCTGCATAAGTGTGACGTTTTCTATCTTTTGAATATCAAATTGTGTTTGCGGCCTTAGCGTGTAATAAGATAATTCTGCTAAGACGATATCATTCCCATTATTTAATTTCATTTACTAATATTATTATCATTATTAAGTTAATATGTAGGAATTGCAAATAAAACAATGTGCTAATTGTATTTTTCCCAAACTTTTTTGTTTTTACTCAATTGTAAATAATGTTGTAATAACAAGACGAAACAGGAAAAAATTCCAAATAATATTTTTTATTTGGATACTAGAATGTATACATCTGCACTCACCCGAAAACCTACGAAAACGTTTGGGAAGATAAAATGTATATTTTCTGTAGCGACTT
Source organism: Linnaemya vulpina (assembly GCA_963675445.1). Classification (NCBI taxonomy): domain Eukaryota; kingdom Metazoa; phylum Arthropoda; class Insecta; order Diptera; family Tachinidae; genus Linnaemya; species Linnaemya vulpina. The sequence continues at coordinate 61,445,681 of OY776277.1, read as the reverse complement.
GTATGTAATAAATACTTAATTATTGTTTATGTAAAAGTGATTACATATTTTGTACAAATTATATTTCCTCTTAGCATTTAAACCTATAATTTGTTAATGCCAAGACTTCGCAAGAGATCTCAAGAGCAACGTAGACGTGCCTAACGGCAGAGCCTACAAAATTTTCGGGAAAGAAACACTGAATATATTCGAGTTCGAAATTCGGGCTAATTTTTACAAGAAGAAATTCAGGATTTTAGTGTAAGGGAATTAAACAGAACAAGATATCATAGATCACATTCATATTACCGTGAATGGGAACGTACAAGTGATGCCTGCGACAAAAATCTTCAGGACTAGTGGGTGTCGAACGTCAGAGGATAGCCTACCTCATTCGCTAAATAGAGCGGATCCTGTTACTAGAGCTGCAGAACAAGAACACAACACCTAAACACAACGGATAAAACTCATTTTTTGTATCACCAATTATAAAATGTAAAGGTTCATTCAAAAGGAGACACTTGTATACCTCGGGAACCGAAAAGTTGAAACTTTATTTTAACTATATCGCCGTGAACAGGGTGATTCAAAATGGACATTTTCATAATTTTGCTGAAATGAGAAATTTCCTAATAAATTTTTAATCCTTAAACATCTATAACTTTTTTCTTTTAAAAGAATTCTAAACAAAAAAAATTTTGTATCATTGCCTAGCTTGTTAGCTAAGCTTGCAGCAAAAAAATTGTTAAAACTTTTTGAAATTAAATTTTAAAAAATGTTTTTTCTTAATGTCCAAATTTTCCTAAATCCTCCCACTTAATAGAGCATAACTTGGTAAAAGGTCGTTTAGAGACTAGTACTATCTTATATTCTGAACTCTCCTCTACAATCCTATACCCCATTGTATACCCGGCACGATCCGACCGTGAGCACCAGAGCAATTTGTATCCCAATTTATATTAGATTTTTGTTGGTTATTTTGATATTGATTTTTGTTAAAATTATTTCTATATTGATGATTTGGGTATGGTCCTTGATAATTATTTTTGTTAAAATTGGTTATGTATTTTGGCTTTGAATATTATTCTTGCTGATAGAGCTTACTTATTTGAACATTTTTATAATTGTAATTTTTGTTTCGCGAATAGTTTGGAGTTTTTACTACTTTGTTGCCATAATTAGCTTATCCGGACTTAAAAAGTATATCTGTTGTTTCTTCCAAACTATCTGGATTTCTACAAGCTAGTATTGTTTTCATTGGCTTCAGAAAAAACTAGTTGGGAAATTGCATCGTACTGTGTCAGTATAGGGTGTATCTGTTCTACTAAAGTAATAAAATTGTATAAATCGTGTCTACTTCCGCTAAACTCGGGTAAAGTTTTGATATCTTTAATTGGGTCAAGGGTAATAAACGGTGCCTGAGCCATGATTAAATATATATATATATATATATATATATATACATATATGTATATATATATATATATATATATATATATACATATATATATATATATATATATATATATATATATATACATATAACAAACACAAAAAAAATTCACTTAAAAACATCAAATATTAAAAAATTTACAATTTATAAAAAATATCTACACACATATACTACATATACATATATGTATATATATATATATATATATATATATATATATACATATATATATATATATATATATATATATATATATTTATATGTATATATATATATATATATATATATATATCTATATATATATATATATATATATATATATACATATATATATATATATATATATATATATATATATGTATATATATATATATATATATATATATATATATAAATATATATATATATATATATATATATATATATATATATATTGAACTTACATAAAAAAAAATTTTGTTGATCTTGTTGAACAATGCTGTCTTCTTAAGTGAATACTCTCCTATTGGTATTGTTTTCTTGTGTTGTTTACGTAGGTTAATTTTTTTTAAACTTCAGCTGGTTCTAGTGTTGTTTCGCTGTTCACTTCACTTTTAGCTTTGATGCATATTATTTTTCAGTCACTCCTCCGTTAGGGATTTTATTCTTTAGACACAAATTTGTTAAGGATTATAAAACTTTATACATATATATATATATATATATATATATATATATATATATATATATATAAGTATATATATATATATATATATATATATATATATATATATTATTTTTTTTTTTTTCTTCCAGTAACTTTAAATGAAGCCTTAATTTTTTTAAGGTCTTAATTATTTAGTCGCTTTTTTCAATGAACCTTAATATTTTAAGGACTTAAAAAACAAAATTTTATTTTGTCACTTTTCTTTATATATTACCTTAATATTTCAAGGATCTAAAAAGAAATTATTTTGTCACTGTTCTTTTAATATAGAACCTTAATATATTAAGAACTCTTGTCACTTCGCGTATTATTAGTATAAATAAAAAATAGAGCCTTAATGTTTTACATACAATACTTATGTTTTTAATCAACTTTCTTTATTGCCTCCACGAATAAGTATGATTTCATTTCTATATTTCTTAATTATAAATACAAAATTTAAAGTGTTTACTAAAACTAGTTTACAAAATATATGCATTTATATTCTTAGAAATACTTATTTCATAATGATTTTGTATTTTAATGATTTTAGAGTTTCATTGGCCACAATTAAGTCCAAATCATTAACAGCTAAGTATTCTAAGAAATCATTATTTTTGTCAACGCTAAAAGAACTGAAGTAGTTATTAATAATGCACGTATGAATGTTTGTATGCAATGTTGCATACAAACATTTGTATCCTTAAAAAAATAAGAGAAATGTATATTTCCAGTGCATACATTTCTGTGTGTTTGTATTAATTTAATTGGTTAATAAAATAATTTTATTTATGAGAATTGAAAACAATTTCAATTACTAATATGTATGTATATTTATTTTATTATTTTATGTGGGATATCGTTGACATCGTAACTGTTAACATCTTCCTTGAATCATAATTATTTTATTGAGGGCGTTTATAGTTGAAAAATTAGAACAAAAAAATTCTTGGTAAGTTATAAAACAATCCCTTAAAAACATATATGCTCCACTATGTGAATTCGTATTAACAAATTTTTCACCAAAGAAATGGGAAAAATGCATCTCATTAGCAAAAATCAATTAAAAAATGTTAGCGATGAATAGTTATAAAAATAAACCATAATAGAAAACCAAACACAAATTTAGGAGCTCATACTTATACTTGGAATCCTCTTTTCTACATTAATCTTCCTGGGGTACTTGGACATTGTGCATTTATAAATTTTATTAGAAACGTTTTTTATGGATGAGATGGTAGTTATTATACTCCAGGCTATGTTCTATATTCATAACATGATGGTGAAATTGAAAAAATGTATGAAAATAATATGTTGACGCACTTCTTAATGTTTTCTACAATCACGTTACTTATTTTTGCAAACCTAATATTTAACGCAAAAACGGTAATAAGAATAAGGGATTTCCACAAGCCTTCTTAGGAGTTATACGAAAATTATTTGGCTTAAGAGGAAAATATTGCGGTATATCCTTACTAGGATAGCGATAAATACTTGTGTAGAAACTTATTTATGCACGATGTTAAAAAATTATTTATTTTATACAATTGCATTTAAAATAAAAGTAAAATTAAAATTTTTTAAGTCGTTATTTATAAGAAATATTTTATATTATGATAATACTTTTTATTTGAACACAAGTTCAAATGTGCAGTCTGCAAATAATTTTTTAAAGAATTTTTACTAATTTGAAGTTGTGTTTATTAAAATATTTGAATTTTTTCTAATCACTAAACTTACGGAATGGAGTTAGGTCCAAATAAAAATTCTCATCTTAATAAAATTAATAATTTCGACAAATAAAATTTACTTTCAATTATTTCATATTTTATGAACTGCCTTCCTTAACGAATTTCTATAAAAAATTTTTAATATATTTTGTTCTCAAATAAAAAGTTTGCAATCAAAATAGTTTTTACAAATTAGGTTCTTGGTTTTTTAAAGCGTCTAAAGATCTTTTGAATACAAAAATATATAGAGAAAACAGTACCTAATAAATACCTAATAAAATTGAACAAAATGAATAAGATTTCTCTATGGGTTTTCTTTAAGAAGAAGTTCTTATTGTTTTAATAAGAAAAACCTAATTGAAAAAATCAAGAAGAAAATTTATGGTTCTTACTAGGTATTCTTCTTGTTTTTTTCAAAAAGATTTTCTTCTTGATTTTATTAGGTTCTCTTCTTGTTTTTTTCAAAAAGATTTTCTTCTTGATATTATTAGGTTTTCTTTTTTTCAAAAAGAGTTTCTTCTTAATTTTATGAGGCTATCTTCTTCTTTTTTTAACTAGCACTTCTTGAGTTTGTTTGATATTATGGATTTTTATTAATAAGTTCACTTATAAGCATTTAAAAGGATATTATATAAGAATAAATAATAATAATTCTATAGAAACTAATTCTCAGTAAATAAATATATAATAAAAAATATTAAATTTATTTGTTGGTTGGATATGCAATGTCTATATGCATTTCATTGGCGCTTTTTACCAAATCGTCAGTAGACTTCAACCACAGTTTCGAAAAGTTTCAAACTTCTCAATTATTAAAAGACTTTTATACACCATCTAAGAAGTATGTTAATAAGTTAACTATAAAAATTCACAAATGATTTCAAAAAATCACATTATAATAAGTGCAGTAGGCTATGAAACTTATACAAACCAAAACCCAACAAACAACTTTTATTCGATATGACTCTATTTTATATTTTATGGTTTTGCAATTACATTAATTGATAGGACTTCACTGGAAGACATGCTTGGTATATCTAGACGACATAATCGTGATGGGGAAAACTTTTGATGAACACCTCAAAAACAAGGCAGAAGTTCTTCAACGGATATCATCAGCTGGATTGAAACTCAGCTTGAAGATATGTGCATTGTTCCAGAAAGAAGTAAAGTATTTGGGGCATCGTGTTATAGCAGACGTAACCTCAACAGATGAAGATAAAATAAAAGCAGTAAGAGACTGGCATCAACCTAAAAATCTTCATGAATTGCGCAGCTTTTTGGGCCTTTGTACATACTACAAACGAATTTTGCCAGTGTAGCTGCAAGCCTGCATGAGCTGACAAAGAAGTCGAGACCATACCATTGGGGCGAGCCACAGAAAAATGCATTCCGGAAACTCAAAGAATTATTATGTACGTCACCAGTGCTAGCGTATTCCATAGCTGGAGAAAAATTTGTGCTGGATACTGATGCGAGCGGTTATGGCATAGGAGGTTTGCTATCCCAAGTAGTTAATGGCACTGAGAAGGTCATAGGGTACTATAGCCGTGTACTCTCAAAACCTGATAGGAACTACTGTGTGACACGACGTGAGCTTCTGGCGGTATTGGAATGCATTAAACATTACCATAAGTACCTGTATGGTAAACACTTTACATTAAGGTCCGATCATTCTGCACTGAGTGCAGTTTAAAAATCCTGAAGGGCAACTGGCAAGGTGAATTGGGCGCCTGCAGAGCTACGACTTCAGTGTTGAGCATAGAAGGGGCACAAAGCATAACAATGCGGATGCTCTTTCGAGAAGACCCTGCTGTTAAGAGTGTAAACATTGTGGTAGAACCGAGCAAAAGAAAGGCGTTGTGGATGTTTGCCAACCCGGAATGAAATTTCGGCTGAAAGCCCACTCGCCAAATCTTATTGGACTCAGTGGAACAGCCTCAAGGTAATAAAAGGGTGTATATACCGCGTATGGGAAAGTGTAGATGGCAAAACAATTTCAAATTTAATTATTGTGTCATACTCCAAGATAAGTAAAGTCTTACAAGAGTTTCATAATGGATCTAGTGGCGGTCATCTTGGAGTAACAACAACACTTGAGAAACTGAAGCAGCGTTTTTATTGGGTTGGATGTCAACAAGCCATAGCCGACTTGATAGCAAACTGCCCACAGTGCATAGTAGCCAAAGGCCCAGTAGGAAGAAGTCGAGGACAGCTACAACAATACAGGTCAGGAGCACCAATTCGAGCAGATAGCAATGGATGTAGCAGGTCCCTTTCCCGTCACTGAAGCCGGAAATCGTTATGTACTTGTGGTAATGGACTATTTTAGTAAATGGCCAGAGGTATATGCTATTCCTAACCAGGAAGTAAAGATAATTGTAAATGCATTCGTCAACAACTGGGCATGTCGTTATGGTATCAAAATAGAATTACATTCCGAATATGGAAGGAATTTCGAGTCTGCCATATTCAGGGAAATGTGCGTGTTATATGGGATAAAGAAAACCAGAACGACTCCGTTGCATTCACAGTCTGATGGCATGGTAGAAAGGTTCAATCGCACCTTAGAAGAGTACCTACGAAAAGTAGTAAACCACCATCAGAGGGATTGGGACGAGCACATCCCAAATTTTTGATGGCATATGGGTCAGCTGTACACGACTCAACATCGAGAACGCCAGCCAAAATTCTCTTCGGGACGGAATTAAAACTACCTGGTGATTTGGAATTTTGTGTTAAGCCAACTGTAGAAGAAGGAGCTATTACGTCGCAAGAGAAGGAGGACTTAAACGAACTGCATGAGTTCGTGCGCAATAGAATCAAGATGGTCAGTGACAAGATGAAGGCTAGGTATGACCGCGCAGCAAACTCGGAGGGATTTATGGAAGGACAATTAGTACTTTATAACCCACAACGGAAGAAAGGATTGTCCCCAAATTTACAGACTCACTGGGATGGCCCGTATAAAGTGATTAAGAGAGTGAATGACGATGAATACCGGATACAGAAGCATAATATCCCAAAGTGGAAAATGAAGATGGTACATCTCGAACGATTGGGGCAATATGGAAAAGGTGATTGTATGCCTATTCGGGTCGAACAGGCTTAAGTGGGCGGCAGTGTTACAAAGATTAGAAATAGATTTAAATAAAACGACAGTGTGGCTATATGTACTTGGCAGCACTGCCAATTAATCTATAGTTGTCAAAATGTTGCAACCCTGGTCAAAACTATATAGATAATATTCAAATTAACGGAAATGGAATACTCCAGAATATACCAGATCATTCGAGGCTGTGCCACTAATAAGTATTAACAACAACAACGAAAAACCTAGCAACATAAATGCTAAGAGATGTTATTCTTAATGATCTTGTATGCAAGTATTCGCTGCCAATAAAGCTAAACAGGTTCACAAGTATACACAACCATATACATATAGCAGAAGAAGAAACAAAACCACAGAACACTCATCCGTACAACCACTCATAGTTACCATAGGCAAAACACACAGAACACTCATACATACAACCACAAATAGTTACCATAAGAAAAACAAACAAGTCAGCATTGTCATGTATACAAACACACTTATATAGCTACATGTCAAGTAAAGTATAACCACCATGCCCAGAAGTTTCACGAACTTACCAGACGACGTCATTTTTCTCTATATAAAGGCGCTGCCAGAGCTCAGCGAGTTAGTGTGATTTCAAATATAGACGTGTTAACCTCGCTAAGTGTTGAGTAGTACAAATACTCATGTTAAGAAAGTAATAAATAAAGTGTTGCCGCATTATATTTCTGAAATTAATTTGTCCGTGTTTTAGTTTGATGCAATAAAACGAATCCTTGAAGGATAAGTAAGAAACCGTTTTTACGAAAAGGTCTAAAAACGTTACAATATATATATATATATATATATATATATATATACATATAAATATTGATATATATATATATATATATATATATATATATATATATATAAATATATATATATATATATATATATATATATATAAATATATATATCCGCTTATCCGCTAATTTTGTTTCAAAACGCATGTGTACAGCGAACGACAAATAACACCAAATGAACAAAGAAATACTAACACACTCAAAGCTGTGTATACGTATACAATTTTATGCCAGATGAATTCATCCCGTGTATTTTGAAAAGAACAAAAAATGTGCGGACTAAAAAATATGGTCGTGCATAAATGCGTATAAGAAAACACAAATGATTCTAAAAAAACTCGAATCATAGAATTGACAATTGTCATTTGTTCTTTAGTTGGAAAGAAATTTATAAGTAAGAATAACAATTGTTTATAATAAAAATTATTTTGAGTGAAAAATATATTAAAATTATAATGTATGTATGAATATAAACATAAATATATGTATTTAAATATATGTATAAGATATTTTTTTGTTAAAAAGTTTTTAGTGTTGATTCACAAAACATTTCGTTATATATATATATATATATATATATATATATATGTATATATATATTATATATATATGTGTGTATATATATACATATATATATTATATATTTTTTATATATTATATTAAAATATATTTTTTTGTATCTAAAAGAGACTTTAGACGCGTAAACAATACCAAAAACCTAATTTTTTTAAAACATATTGATTGTACATGTTATACTCGTAGTTAATTAAAGTTGTTTACAGCCAAAAAATACCAAGAACGCCACGTGCCTAGATAAGTTAATTGGGATCTTCTGAAAATGAAAAATGTTGTAGTTTTTTAGATAACGGTACTTTTGTGTTTTTCGGTGTATGGTCCCACTCAAACCCTTGTGGAGCCCAACCGAAAAGTCCGATCGAGATAGATCGCATATCGTTGAATGGATTTTCCGTCGATTTGCTACAAAATTCGCCTTATTTCTACGATTGTTTTAAAATTTTTTGTTTCCTAATGAACTTATCTAGGCATGTGGTGTTCTTGGTGTTTTTTCAAATTAAAAATTTGTAAAGCTGTGTTATACATAATGTTCAACTTTTTTAAGTTCCATATACTTTCAGTTCAAATTTAAAATGTCTGTTTGGTAGCATTATTTTCCTTTGGTAGCGTATTTATTTAGTTTTAATAAAAACTTTTTGTTTAGTTTCAACAATTTTAAAATGTAACCTTGCACCACAGGTTCGAAAAATGCTAAATTGTTCAACTATTACAATTCCTTCAAGACACGCTCTACAGGAGTCAGATTTTCTGCTCAAATTTCGATTTTATAATGAACAAGATAGGTATAGAAAATGTTAGCAAAAGAAAAAATTCTGAACAAAAGAGAACACAAAACTTGTGAACGCAAGTCCAAGTACAACTGCCATCGTACTGTATTGAAACCGCAAGAAAAAGAATCACTTACAATTTTTGTTCTATCTCCGTCTTTCTCATAAATTAAAACTGTATGCACTGGCGCACTAAGCAAAAAGTTTCTTTGTCCGTAAAGGTGCGGTCACATTGAGCTAATATTTGTGTAAAATATGTTAAATATGTTTGCTCATTTTTGAGAAAACAGTATTTAAATTCATATTATTTTTTTTTTTTGTCACATAAGCCACATTTGCGTGCCTTTTTTGCTAGTTCAGATATCAGTAAAACAACAGACATATTTTATTTGACAGCAAATGTTTTTCCCACATTGAATAGTTTGTTTGCCATTCAAAGTTATTTACTCAAAGAGTAAAAAAACAAAAATGTATTTGCTTAAGAAAAATATTATATTATGGAAGATATCGAAGGTTAAGGCCAAATCAATAGCGTCGTTGATAAAATTTTTTGGGTATAAACATATAACACATAAGCATAAGACAAGTTAAACTAAACATAAAACTAAATATTAAGATCCTAAAACAATAAGGATAAAAATTGTAAACAACCCTAAAGATAAGAAAGACAAAAAGTTCGAACCAAACATGATATCAATATCCACGTCGATAACACGTTTTGGATATACTTCACTTTGTTCAATCTGAACAAAGAAATAGTCTAAGTAATATTTGTATTTAAGAGAACGAAAATGCGGAGATTAGACAGTTAAGAAAAAATATTTTAAGAGGACTCGTAGCCGTCAGTATTCTTAATTCACAAAATATGATAATAAAAAAGATGCATAGTCGTCGAAAAAATTTTATTTTATTTTGAAAAACGGAAAATATTTTTTAACTGGCGATCCTGCCAGGAGCAACATACATTTTGTTGTTCCAGAGAGCGGACCAGTAATCCTTGACGCAACAAGAATAGCAACCTCATAAGAAGGAATTTTAAATATATCAAGATTAGTGATAAGTTCAATGAAAAGAATCAACAAAATTAAAACATATGTTAACGATAGACAAAGAAATTAGGAACCCATAGAAGAAATGGGGGAAGCGAACATGAATGCAATGATTCAACAAATTGCAAATTTACAATTGATGATGCAGAAGATTCCATCCGTAAACGCATCTCTCAGAGAAAGACTAGAACAGACTCCCATTAATCCAAGTATATCACCCCTGACAGCTAATAGATTAGAACCAGTCATTGTATCTTAAGCCACCCCACAAAAAGTTAACCTAATTGTGTTCAAGGCTTTACCCGTGCTTGATGGAAACCCAGCAAGGTATAGAATATGGAGAGAAGATGTTTCAAGACTAATGGATGGAATTAGTAACCACCAACGATCCAACAGATATGTAGAAGCCTTGTCCATAGTTAAATCAAAAATTCAAGGAGATGCAGCTGACGTATTAACCAATCATAATACTATATATAATTTCGAAGCCATAAGGAACAGACGCGGTGTACACTTACACTGATCAAAGACCTTTATACATTCTACAAGATGAGATGAGGAAACTGGTAGAAGGTAGACACAACCTTTCAGAATTTCATGATGAAATTAACAAAGCTCTCACCTTAATAATTTCGAAAATTGCCATGTCCGGACACTCATTAGTAGTAATTCATGTAATGACGATGGAAGCCGTACGAGTTTTCAAAGATGGAATAAATAATCAGATCCACACTCTATTGTAATCCAATAAAAGATTTGGAACATGCTTTCGCTGTAGCATGTACCGTCGAACATGATGACGAGCATAGAAAACTGCGATTGTCATACCCCAGCAACGAACAAAGACATCAAGCTCATTCTACGCGAAAACATCATCACTATGCCCACCATAGAAAACCATCTCATCAACAAATGCATCAACCATGACATGAACCTATGGATATATCATCAGGTAACACCACCCTCCGCCAGGGGACATTTTTTCAGACCCAACAACATCGCCCTTGGAAGAGAATTAGAGAACCAAGCAGACAGTTTTATAAAAAAAAATTATGAGAATCATAATTGTAGCACTACTATGGAAACAGGTATCACAAATAATTTAGTTACTAAATACTTAAACTGAAAAATGGGTTGCCCTTTTTTATAATGAATGACGGTGATAGAGACTTTGACTTTTCAATAGATACAGATGCAACCCATAATTATGTAAAAAAAATCTTTGAAGTTTAATTATACACAAAAAATTAAGCCCATGCAAATCATAAGTATGCATGGTAGATCAATAGTGAATTCTAAGCAAACTATTTCATTTATGGGAAAAGACATAGATTTCTTCAAAAGAGATTCAATAGAAAACTTTAATTTCATATTAGGATGGAACGGGATAAAAAATTTAAGAGCAGTAATTAACATAAACATAATGACATTTAAGATAATGAAGGAAGAAGACAAAACTTTTGTAAATTTCACCATAGGAAGTGAAGAATATAAGGAAGAAATTGAAAAACTCATGTTAGATAATAATAGAGTAGAACATTTAGCCTTTACTACAACCATTGAGGCAAGCAATAGGACAACCACAGATGATACAATATGGACGAAACAATATCCATGCAATATGAAGGACATGGAATTTATCAATAGGAAAATAGCAAAACTGTTATGAGATGGACTAATTCAGAAAAGTTTTAGTCCTTACAATTCACCAATGCTAACTGTACGTAAAAAGGGAATTGACGAAAAAGGAAATCCAAAATGAAGAATGGTTATTGATTTCAGAAAATTGAACCAAATACGATTACCGGTAGATACATGATACCTGATGTTAATACAATTTTGCAGAATTTGGGAAATGCTAGATATTTCACTGAGCTCGACTTAGAATCAGGATTCCATAAAATCAGGATAATTGCAAAGGACAGAGAAAAACCTGCCTTTTGCGTAAATGGAGGTAAGTACGAGTTTGTTCGTATGCCCTTTGGCTTAAAAAATGCTCCTTCGATTTTCCAAAGATGTGTGGATGATACTTTACGGGAGTTTATAGCGAAATTTGTTTATGTATATATTCATGATGGAATCATATACTCCTCTTCCCCGGAGGAGCATATGCATCATATTAACATTGTCGTAAATTTTTTAAAGAAGGCAAATCTGAAAATATCTGACGGGAAATCTAAATTTTTTATGGAGCAAGTGATATATCTTGGACACATAGTTAAACATAACAAAATAGCTACAGATCCTGAGAAAATAAAAGCCATAGAAAACTTTCCTATAACAGGAACTCTTAGAGCATTCTTAGGACTGACAGGTTATAGAAGGTTTGTAAAAGACTATGCACTAATATTCAAGCCATTGACTTTATATCTAAAAGGAAGTTGTTTCTCCACATTGGGAAAAATAAGAGTAAAAACAAATCAGCTAGTATTTAGTTCTTATCACGTACCCTGAGTACAAAAGAATTATAGTACCAACGAAAAGGAATTGCTCGCTATTATTTGGGCATTAAAAAAACTATGTAACAAAAAAACCCCAATCCTAAATTGAAAAGATGGAAGGCCATCATTTAGGATTACGGTGCCAAATTTATAAGCCAGGTGCACAAAACGTAGTAGCATATGCTTTATCAAGACAAATTATAAATACGTCATCCATAGAAACAGTACATTCAAGCGACAGCTCAGCCGAAGAAATTATAAAAACTTTACCACAGCCAATTAATACATATGGAATACAAATCAAACTTATACCAAATACTCTAATTAATGAATCATTAACGCATATAATATTCCGAACCAAAGCATGCCATATTATAAAATTTACTGATGAAATAAGCCTTGTCAACAAGTTAAAACAATTTCTTCAAACACAGAAAATCACCAATTTACATGCTACACCAGATTTTTATAAATACAAGCAAATCATAAAAAACACATTAAGTAACATTAAATTCATATATACACCAACAATACTAAGGGATGTAACACAAAAAGAAGACCAAATTAAATTAATACAACAAACACACGATAACATCCGTGAACTGATGGAACAATACTATTGGCCTGATATATGGAAAATACGAACGCAATCCCACAAGAGAACCATTACAGACTTCGGATATACCTAATAGCCTATTTACACTTACTCACATCTTAGAGATGTGTGTGGAAGATGTTGAAAATTTACATTACATTTTCAACATCTTTCATCTGTCAATTATTACATCACGTATTTTGGTTTGGGCAAAAAACGAAGTATTTTTTCTTTCTTACTATAAACACAGAGACATTTATTTCAATGAGCACAAATCTTATCTAGTTGGTATAGACAAATTCTCTAAATACCTAGCAATCAAAAAATTAAACTCAAAAATTGAGATGAAAAGGAAACTAGAAGAGATAATTATTAACAATTACCCGAAATGTAAACAACAAATGACTGATAACCAAGCCGCTCTAAATACACCAATGGTAAAACAATTTTGCATAAAATACGGCATAACAAAAATTCAAACACCAGTTTTCACATTAAAGGCAAACGGGTAGATAGAACGCGCACACAACTTAATATCAGAATTATCACCAATATTGAAAAAAAAGAACTCAACATCGGCCACAGAAGAAATATATTTGTCGATTAAAGAACTTAATAATACAACACACTCAGTCACGGGATATAAACCAAGAGATATACATTTTAATCTAATTAATTACAATAAGGAAGACGTAAAACAGAAACTCGAAGACGCCTCAACCAGAACCTTACAACGGCTAAATGTAGGCACAAAACGTAGAACTTTCAAAGAAAGAGACCAGATACTCGTATCCAGGAGTAATATCAGAAGCAAAAGAGATAGCCGCTACAAAAAAGCCAAAGAAGATCGTGGGGACACAATTTTATCACATGGAGGACAGATCATTCAAAAAGTAATATAAAAAACTACGTACTCAGCAAAGATGAGAATGACATCCCTAATATTACTAGCAGATGTTAAACTACAAGACTTAAGAGGACGAAAATACGCATTGACAAGAAGTGATGACGTATTTTTATTTTATGATTATTCTTACTTGTTTCATGTTACCAATTTAACACACTAAGTTCAAGTGCTTGCAGGGAACTACAAACCTACAACAGAAGAATTAATATGGATAAAAAAATCTAAATTCTAACGCAACAACTGAAAGAGCACAGTATTCATAAAAGAGGAATAAACTTCTTAGGATCTGTACTAAAATTTATTACAGGTATTCCAGATCACGAGAACGTCATAAAAATAGGGGAAACCATAAACACACTAATGGAAAACAATGAAAAACAAAAATTAATAAACTATAGATTAAAAAATCTAAGATACAATCAACAAAACAAAATTGAAAAGTCATATTGTCCTAGAGCAAGTTGATGATCAATTACTACTACTGGTACGAACTATTAACGCAGCAAAAAACAATCAGTATTTATCAGAAGCACTAAACATGGATGACTTAAAAGAAATAATCCAAGATGAGTTAATAAGAGTCCCAATAATTAATATATTGGAATATGCAGACATACACATTGCAAGAAATTATGACCTTATAATTTCCATATACAAATACCCAATATTAAAGGAACAATGTGAATATTTTAAAATAACCCCAATTAGTTCCAGACACGGCAAAATTGTAACAGATGACGAAATAGCAAAATGAGAACAAGTCTACATCATAATCACAGAATGTAAAAATTACTTAGGGAAAAATATATGCAAAAGAAATAATGACTGTATCATTCCAATGTTAGAAAATCGGAAAACCATTCATTCAGGAATATAACCAACCCATATTAAAAAAAATAAACGAAAGATTTATATTATTGGAAGGAACTCACGTATTAAATAACTTATCAACAACAGGAATAACATTTGTACAATTCACAGATAAAATAAAAATAGATAATGTAACATATACAAATACACAGGCTGAAATGTTAAAGGCGATACATATGAAACATACTGAAGATTTTGAGATAGCAAAATTTGTGTACACACAAACAGAGTATTCATTTAACAATTTATACTCATTAAGAAAATTTACCATACCTATAGAAAATCACCCAGTAAGATAATTTTTGAATTTTATAATAAGTACTATAGCAGTCATAATTTGCATATATAATTCATATTTAGGAGGGAGAGGGTTAAATATCCACGTTGATAACATGTTTTGGGGATAAATATAAAATATATAAGCATATGACGAGGTAAACTAAACATAAATCTAAATATTAATAGCCTAAGACAATAAGGATAAAAATTGTAAGTAACCCTAAAGATAAGAAAGACCAAAAGGTCGAACCAAACATGATATCAATATCCACGTTGATAACATGTTTTGGATATACTTCACTTTGTTCAATCGAAAAAAGAAATAGTCTAAGTAATATTAGTATTTAAGAGAACAAAAATGCGGAGATTAGGCAGTTAAGAAAAAATATTGTAAGAGGACGCATAGCTGTCAGTATTCTTAATTCACAAAATATGATAATAAAAAAGACGCATAGTCGTCGGAAAAATTTTATTTTATTTTGAAAAACGGAAAATATCATTTAACTAGATTTCCTTTTGCTAAACTTCGCAGCGGAAGCAGTTTTGGTTTTGGACGACCAAGAAGAAATTTAAAAGAAGAACAAAAGAGAGTGGGTATATTATATAATAAATATAAATAATAAATGGGTACAACGCCGGGAAGAGATGAGATGTTGTTAAAAACCGCTACGCGTGTTCCATTCTATTATACCCTGACTAGACTTTGTTTTTGCTCCGCCAATATATTCCCGAAATTGAATTCGAAAATTTTACCACTTTGCAGTAGATTCAACCGTGGAATACTTCGAATCCCATAAACGTGCTTGTTTTTCCACCATTGAAATTAATTTAAGAACATCATCCTATTCCCATTCTCTCTTCTCTTTCGGCTTTGATCGAGACTTCTTACAAGGGATTTCTTCCATTCTTTAAATTTTCTATTAACGATTTTATACATTTAATACAATCCATTTATTATATACATTCAATAATCCGTTTGAAATAATATTTCTATTAAATATATTTAATTAATACTATTTTATCAGATACGAAAATTAGTTTGTTTTAAATATTTTGAAAATGCTGCCTATAAGTTGATACAGTGAAACAAATTAGTGATTATAAAATTTTTTTTTGATAATAGAATTATGTGTATGAATTGAAGGGTTTCTTGCTAAGAAAATTATAAAAAGTATATTGGATACATACAAAAATTTATTAAACTAAATAAAATATGTCAAAAAACATAATATATATGTTTGCTAAATTGTTTTTTCAATTCAGAAAATTAATTTCTCGTAAAATTTTATTTAGTTTTTTTTTTTTTTTGTTGAAGGCAGTTTATATATAAAAAGCCTTCATAAAAATTAACACTCCTTTTATAGGCGAGCCTATTGATGCACGAGTTCGTAATGAAATGCGGTTTTAAGACGGAACTTGGTCGTGTCAGGCCACTTACGTTATTTCGCATATATGTCAAGTATTAAGAAAAGCATGTTGAGGCCAATATCTTTAAAAACACACATTGATTGAATTTGCTTATATGAGAATTTGTTTCAAGCTGAGAGAAAAGAGTTTTATGTTAATAATTTCTAGAAATAAAGCTGCTATCAAACACTTAGAACCTCAGGAAGTACATAATAATACTCTATTTGACAAAAAATGTTAAAACTACCAATCTTAAAATGGGGAATTCAATATGTCGACTTTTTATGAGTATTATTTATAGATTAAATAGAAATAATATTTTTGGAGATTTCCATCGAAATGCAGATCCTATTCAATGTTAAAATCAGTTGATAAATTTATGCTGCTGAAATTAAACAACAAATTTAAAGAGCATTAAGAAAATAATTACCTTTGAATTGCAAATCTGTGAAGGTTTGATTATTCGCAAAAAACAACCGAATTGCCTTTGGAAACATGAAAAATACAAAAAAGAACTAGTTGTGCAAAAGTGCATAGAGATATCCTTAACTTAAAATTTATTTAGTCTTAGACAATTTATTCCAACTTTCCTGTGCCGTGCACTAAAATTATTTTTTTACTGAAATATTGCTGATCAAAATTTAATAAGAAAAAAAGATAGTTTCTCAAATGATAATTATTTTTCAAATTGTAAGTCATATTTAAATTATTTTAATGTCAGTACCTATTTGTGAAATTGAAGGCGTCAATAAGGACTCAAAACATTTGTTAATCATGGATAGGTGTCTGATACAAGAGTAAAACGTGTGCAAAAGTCACTTCTGCACAAAAACTCTTCACCAAATGGAAAGTCAAGATAAGTGAAGAAAAATCGCATACTATAATTTTTCCATTTAGTAAACTCATATTCAAAGAACACTTCAATGATGTTTGTATAAAAGCAAACTTAATACGAACAAAAAACTTTTCTTATATGGAATCTGTATAAAACCAATACTAACACCTGTACGGAATCATTGTGGAAAAACGCAAAAAAAAACTATTACAAATTATTCAAAATTAAAATCTAAAGATTATATACATATTCGCAGAAGAGATCCACAATAAAACGTTAAAGGACTGTGTGTGGAGAAACATTGAAGAAAAATTTGATAAAAAGTATTCCGCAGTTGAATGTACTTTAAAATGGTCAAATATGTGTATTGAATTTCGGGGATATGCTGGCAGAGTGAATGCAAAGTCTGGTCAGGGTACAATAGAATGGAGCACGCGTAGCTCGGCGTTATACTCATTTCCGTACCCATTATCATAAGTTCTTCTTTTTAATTCCTTCCTGGTCTTCGAAAACCAACACTGATCCCGCAGCGCAGCTTAGTAAAAGGGAAATCTTCAATATATTTCATAATTTAATATTACTTTTAAGCAAGTAGATTTTTATTTCTTCACTATTTGAGTAAACAGTTTTGAACGGCCAACAAAGTATTCAATGTGATTGCTGTCAAATAAAAATTTTCTGTTGTTTGACTGATGTCTGAAATATCAAAAGTGGTAATGTGACCCCACAAAACAAAACTAATATAAATTTGTATATTGTTTTCCCGAAAATGTGCAAACATATTGTGCACAAATATTAGCCTAATGTGACCGCACTTTAACACTAAAGAAAATAATATTGACTTTCAAGATGCACAATTAGTTTCGCTTCTTTGTTTTTCCTTGCTTTAGTAACAATCTGTTTCACCTTTTAGCTTTTCTTTAAATAATAAAACATCTCAAGTATCACGTTGTTAATAACAACATTTATTCAAAATGCGCTTACATATAAAACAAACATGTTTATATTGAAAAAATTATTATATTCCTTGAAATAAAATACTTAAGTAATCAGAAATCGGAGACTGGAAAGTCATTTGAATTTTTCCGTGATGTAAATAAAGTTGCTCGTAAAAATTCTGTTAAAAGCATAGATAATATAAATCCCTAATAACTTTTTTTCTTCATCAATTTAGCACTAATATGCATTTCAGATCTTTATTTCAGAAAGTTAGAAAAAAATTATAAACAATAAAATTTTTTTGTTTTCCATACAATTACATTTTTTTAATTGCCTAATTAGACAATTACTTTCGTCTATACATTTCATATACAAACCAATAATATAAAAGTTTATTTTTTCGTCTCACTCAAGAAGTTTGTAGAAAAATAAAATGGACTAATATTTTTAAGCTTAAGGTGTTTATTTTTATATTTATTAAATTATAAATAGCTTTCCGATATTTCGGCACTCTTTTGTGTGAAATTCTTCAGGAAATTTATTTTGTATTTGATGTGAAAAAATTATTCTTATTTTTTTTTTAGAAAAATCAAAATTTGAATTTTTTCGTCAGCTGACGTACACTTTATAAATCCAAAGGAGGTTGTAAAGAGAATCTTTTCTTTTTATAAAAGAAGCAGACTAAACTTTCATAAAAAAAGAAAAACACAGTTAAACACCAAAACAAATAATTAATTCAGAAATTCAGCTGTTCGCGAAAGGAAACTCAACAAAGAGGAACCCAACCAAAGCTGAGGAAAACGACCAATTACATTCAAATACATTTTTCTAGTAAGCTAAATAATTGTATGTATCATATGCTTAAGTTTAATTTTTTTGTGTTGTGTAAGTAAAAATAAGATAAAGTAAAATGGCTGTAGTTCAAATCGAATCTATAAAATACCTCACAAAACGAGGCTGGAAATTTTTCAAGCTTACATACCTTTACTTATCTTTTCGATAGAATATGGACTGTTCTAGAAATCAAACTATCGCAGAGAATATATTTAGACATAACAAAATCAAAATTAACATAACCTGCAAAAGACATTTCAAACATAAACAATAGTATACCACGATGCACAGTAAAAGTGGAAAAAAATCGGAGGAGCTTAATGAAATTTTTGGCACATATCACCCTTGGCCTACTATTTTCGAAAATGCATTTAAATTTTTAGAAATCCTTTTATTTTTCCGGTGCGGGGACAATTAAATACCAAAAATTCCCCCATTTCAATAATATTTTTTTTTTTAGTTTTAATCTATCATTTCACATACAAAATGATAGAGCGTGATAGTTTTTTTATGAAATGTAACCAATCACTAATTATTTAGGGTTGCTGTATACCTTTTTTTTAATATAAAATTTTTTTAAACTTTTTAGAATTTTTTTTTGTTTACAGTTTTGAAAATAACCATTGGTATTCAAATAACATTATATGAATAGGGTTGCCAAATTGGCAACACTAAATATTTTGAAATTAAATTATTATTTAAGATAATTATTAGATCAGAAGATATTGGGAGTTCATTCATTAAATCTTGATTACAATTTTCTCTGCTATTTTTTCGAGTGTGCTCAAGACTGTTCTTTCTAATTGTTTTATGTAGAGATTTTAAAGCATCTTCAGAAAGCATTTCTAAGATAAACCAAATAAATATTTGAAACAAAATGTTTATTTCATACAGGTATTTATATATTACCAATAGATAAATCGTAATATTTTATAATTTTACAATAATGAATGAGTTTATGCAACGTTGATGGCATATAATATCAATCATAATTATTTAAACATATTTCTCGAGTTTCCTCCGTTAGCTGTTTAAAGTTAGATATATTTATAGGTTTTCCAGAAGATGCTGATTTTAAGATTAAATTCGAATTATGTAGTATCAATTTTTATTAACTCCTATAATTTCGAGCTATATTTAAATTCGTTAAAAAAATTTCGAGCTGTATTGCCATCATTACTGGTGCCAAAATTAGGCTTCACTTTATCAACTGTTAATCCCGTCTCAAATCAAAATTTGTCTTGAATTTGATTTTTTCTTTCATTGTACAGTGTTTTCTCATCATTTTCAGCTTGCCAAGTCTTAAAAGGGAATCGATACACTTGTGGAACATGCACTCAAAGCATCTTAGCAAACAATGCAAAGATGAAATTCCATATATAATGTTCCATATATATATATATATATATATATATATATATATATATATAAGTAGTGCTAAGTTTGTTCATATCTCTAGGTTTAGCTTGTCACATAAAGCACTTCGCCCCCGACTTTTTGACGTTTCTCGCTTAAGTACGTATTTGCATTAATAAACAGTTAGTTTTACATGGTGTCCAAATATGTTAGAATAACGTTTTATATGTGTTAGAGTCACCCTACTTGCTATTTTTTTGTTTAAAGCATCATACATTATCAAACATTAGAAATATCAGCTGATAACTTTAATAAAATATAATATATGGATGATTTTTAAAATTATTATATTTCAAAATTTGACATAGAAAACGCCTAAGCCGTCTTATATCTATTTTAGTACATATATCCGAAAATAAGATTATTGATGCATAAAAGTCGTTTTGTGATATGCCTAGTTTTTCGGGTCCAACAAAGTTGACTATTTTTTTTTAAGTACATATTTTAGCTAAATTCTTCACAACTTTTCTTACATTGTTGCTATATATACTTAAATTTTAGGAATTTTTCATTGTTTGTGCTACATTTCTGAATAAAGCAAATATAGTTCCAAGAATTTTTATTGAAAAATGAATTTTTTATATTCATCTTTCTATACCCAATTTTGTTACTTAAAAGTTATGAAAAAATTATGAAAATAGTTCGACTTTAAGGCCGTATAACTTTTTATATGTGTAACGCACATGAAAAACCAAACCACCTCTGCAATCGGTGATGGAGCTTTCACCTCATTTGTATTTTATTGATAAGTTCGAAAGGTTTTTTTTTGGTTTTTTCCACTAGACAGCTTACTGTGCGATTGTCCGAATTGAAGAAAATATTAGTCAATAATTTCGGCGATTGCCTATCAGTGGAGCAACTTTATGATCAAATGAATTCGTTAAAATCTAAAACTACCGCAAAAAATTTCTACGATGAAATAATCATTGTACAGAAGGCTTAATATGAAAACTAGAAGTGTACATTATAATGTTGTGGGATATGACGCACTTGTTGGAACAAATAAGAGAACTGTATTGGAAGTATTTAAGAACAAATTAAATGAATGAATGAGGGCAGTGATTACTTATGGGAATTCAACAATATTTAGAATACCATGAAAATGTTACTCATCGCGAATTATGCATATTTCAATCTTGATGTAAAATTTAAATCATAATAATCGTGTTGAGTAGACACGATAACATAGGGCCAGATCAGAAAAAATATTTTAATAAATATTGTTATAACAATAACTCTAAGTATAGTCGTCAAAAGTTTCTCAATGGTTATCAAAACACTTTTGTTCCAAATCGTGAAACTTGAATACCAACAATAACTGTAACCAAGTCCAAGCATACAATTTTTCAATTTTTCGACAGAATTATCTTTTTAATCGAAATATCAATCATGAAACAAACGATAGACCGACCTATGCCTGTGAAATAGGAACTTTTTTCAGGACACTTTAAAGATATAATGATTAAATCTTGCATATATAATGATTGGGGATTGTTAATTCTGAATGGGTACTGGTGCTACAGATTCACTAGTAAAGCCAAATGGTTTGCCAAATAAACGAATTAAGAAGACCAATAACAATGTGTGTTAGGAATAAGTCAGGCATGATAAAACAAAAGGCTATAGTCAAGTGTTTCAATGAATTTAATTTATCAAACGAATATTTAGAATATATATAAAGCAGCTGTAGATTACTGAAAAAACTGTTTGGTTTTATATAAATTTCAAAATCCACTATTTTTCAGAATAGCAAATAAAAGGTAAATAATAATTTAAAAGGACAACACTTTAATAGCATCCCTGTTCCGAATAAAGTCGGAAATGTATTAGTTAATAATGTATTTAGAGTTATTTTTAGATGAGGATTTGTATTGTTGTAGAGATAGGGAAATCATTTGCAAGGTAGACATTAAATCCGAGAATGAACTGAGTATATGTGTTGATGAATTTATAAACTGGGAAGAAGTGTCTGAGGTTCATAGCATAGAAGTTTTCACGACAAGAGTGTCAGCACCGAAAATATTGATATCACTTCGGTTCTGAAAAGTAAAAGGCTAAAGCACCTAAGCTCTGAAGAGAAAATAAGATAGCAAAGTTTGATTAGGGAAATTAAGGAGGTATTTTCAAATGAAGAAAAATTTAGGTTCACACGTAAAATTAATCACAATACAAAAGGATGATATCCCTTTAAGATGCAAAATATATAGACATCCGTAAAAACGAAATTCAGAAACAAGTTACAAAAGTTTTAAAAATGGAATTTTTCACCGAGCAGTAGTCCATATAACAGCCCTGTATGGATAGTTCCTAAAAAAATTACGTATGGGTATTAAGAAATACTGGTTGATTATTGATTATAGATAATTAAATGAAAAAACCATTCTAGATGATTTGGGAAAGTCAAATTATTTCTCCATTCTAGATTTGAGAAGTGGATTTCATCAAGTAGAGAAAATACTGCTTTTTCTGAGTGGACATTATGACATTATGAAGTAATACATAAGATCACATTGCCAAGAACTGAAACTGAAATAAAAAGATTTTTGGGAATGACAAGTTGAAGTGCTGGTCGATATAATTTGAGGCAATCTAAAACCTGTGACTCGTGTATGCTGTCACTGGAAGAAGAAATAGAAGTAAGGCTCCAGAAACTAAAATAAAAAGATATTTGGGAATGACAGGTTAAATACAGACGCTGCATAAAAAACTCTACACACATTTCAAAATCAATCCAATTGCTATATATGTAAGCATTAATGATCCAAAGTATATAGAAGCGTTTGAGATTTAATAAAAATTTATAATACTCCAATATTAATATATCCAGATTACAACTGACGCAAGCAATGTAGCAATTGGAGGATTTGTTTCCAATCGTATCGCATATGTACATTAAATGAACAGGAACTAAGTTATTCGTCTATCGAGAAGGAGTGCTTGTGAATAGTTTCGTGTCTCAAACAATTTAGACCATATGTATATGGTAGAAAATTCAAGTTTTTAACTGATCACAAACCTCTTATTTGGTTATATAATATTAAAGAATCAAATTCCAAGCTTATGCGTTGGAAACTACAAATTCATGAATACGATTAGCAAATAAATTATAAAGTAGGGCATCTTAACAAGGTTGCAGATTATTTGAGTAGAATCAAAGTTAAACATAATGAAAAAAGTGTATACAATGGGAGTGAATTGATGGGCATTGAATTAAATATCAATAATATACATAACTGAAATAAACCAACCACTAAACTTATATAAAAACCAAATAATTTAAAAAAATTACTTCCGGTGCGGCATCTATTAAAACCGTTGTCATTCATGACAATAAACGAAATATAGTAAGATCCGGAAATTTCGGTACTGAATTTATTAACGCCTTGTAGACCAAGGCGAGAAATAGTAGAAAAAGTTTAATTTTTTTATGAAATATTAAAATTAAACTTTTTAGAAAGCTATTTAGAAAATGTTTAATATATGCGTGAGTCAAAAGTAAAAAAAATCCCATTGATTTTTAAAAGTTTTGTTTATATTTTCAATACTTTAGCGAGTAGTTAGGTTATAAACTTATGCTATGATATTTCACGAAACCATTTTTTTTAAATTACAACATATATAAACACTACAACGAAAACATTTAGAGTACGGATTCGATTGAATTTTGTTTGAAGTGCAAAGTTGGCACCTTCCTCGAGTTTCCGCAAAAGGTGGCCAATGTGTTCCTAGATATCCTTATCGTACATCCTTTAAAACTAATTCCGATTTTCCTCGGCGTTTCTTACAACTTGTAACATATTGTTCATCTGTGGTTGTAGCTCCGCTTTGTACTCATTTCCGTACCCATTATCTTATGTTCTTCCTTTTAATTCCTTCCTGGTCTTCCAAAACCAAAGCTGATCTCTTTGCGCAGCTTAGCAAAGGCAAATCTTCAATATCTTCCATAATTTAATAATACTTTTAAGCAAATAAATTTTTGTTTCTTCTCCTTTTGAGCAAATAGTTTTGAACGGCAAAGAAACTATTCAATGTGACCATGGGGAAAACATTTGCTGTAAAATAAAAAACTTCTGTTGTTTGACTGATGTCTGAAATAACAAAAGTTGCTAATGTGACCAAAAAACAAAATTAATATTGCTTTATTAGTGTTTATATGGCCAATTCGTATTTTTATTTTGTATGATTTTTGTCTTAAGCTAATAAGGCCTTGGTTGTTGTAATGACAATAAAAAACAAGTTTTATTAAATTTTTTTCCCGACTTTTCGTCAATTAGTTGACTTTATCAAGGGTTTTTTGGGGAAATCTATTTTATTATTAAAAAAAACATTTATTTTTAAATTGTTTGAAAGTATCACTTCGGAGTTTAGATTTTATATCAATGAAAATTTAACAGACACAGTTTGTAAGTAAAAAAATTTCAAACAAAAAAATTTTTATAAATGTAAAATTTAAAAATAAAGGTTTTTTTTAATAATAAAATTGTTGTATTGTCATTACAACAACCAAGGCCTTATTAGCTTAAGACAAAAATGATACAAAACAAAATTAATATTAATTTTAATATTGCTTTCCCAAAAATGGACAAACATATTTTGCACAAATATTAGCCCAATGTGACCGCACCTTAACACTAAAGAAAACAATGTTGACTTTCAAGATGCACAATTAGTTTCGCTTCTTTATTTTTCCTTACTATATTAACAATTTGTTTTACCTCCGTACTCCAAATTTTTTTTTTTATGTTATAAAATATTTCAAGTATCATGTTGTTAATAAAAACATTTGTTCAAAATGCACTTATATAGAAAACAAACATGATTATATTGAAAAAAAATATTATATTCGTTCAAATAAAATACTTAAGTAATCAGAAATTAGAGACTGGAAAGTCATCTGAATTTTTCCGTGGTTTAAATAAAT
Organism: Linnaemya vulpina; assembly: GCA_963675445.1. Lineage (NCBI taxonomy): Eukaryota > Metazoa > Arthropoda > Insecta > Diptera > Tachinidae > Linnaemya > Linnaemya vulpina. The sequence goes on along the minus strand of OY776277.1, from coordinate 61,420,074 downwards.
TTACTTGTAACAATTCTTTGATAAATACCGATCTTCTGTTAAAATCATGGATAAGATAAGTCCCAAAAGTCTTTTTTCTTCATAAATTTTGCAGTAATACCCTTTTCAGATCTTTATTTCCGAAACAAATTTTTTGTTTACATACATTAACAATTTGTTAATCGCATATTTAGGAAATTACTTTCGTCTATATATTTCATATACGAACCAAAAGTTTATTTTTTCCTTTTACTTAAAAAGTTTGTAGAAAAACCAACATTTGAATATTCGTCAGCTGACGTATAATTTCTAAATCCACAACAGGCTGTAAAGAGAAACTATCCTTTTTATAAACAAAAGTTAACTAAATTTATATAAAAAAAGAAAAACACACAGTTAAGCAACAAAACAAATAATTAATTCAGAAATTGAAATTCAACAGAGAAGAAGCCAACCGAAGCTAAGGAAAACGACAAATTACATTCAAATACATTTTTCTAGGAAGCTAAATAATTGTATGTATCATATACTTAAGTTTAATTTTTTTTGTGTTGTGTAAATAAAAATAAGATAAAGTAAAATGGCTGTAGTTCAAATCGAATCTAAAATACCTCACAAATTACCAAACTAGGATGCAAAGTGTTCAAGCCTACATACCTTTACGGAACTTATTGATAGAATAGGGACTGTTTTAGAAACCTATGGCAAACTACAGCACAGATTATTTTTAGACATAATGAAATCAAAATTAAGAGGACCTTCAAAAGACATTTCAAACATAAACAATAACATATCACGATGGTCCGAATTAAAAGAGTGGAGCAACTTTATGATCAAATGAAATCGTTAAAATTTAAAACTACCGCAAAAAGATTCTACGATGAAATAATCATTGTACTAAGAAGACTTCATATGAAAACTACAACTGTACATTATAGTGTTATGGGATATGACGCACTTATTGGGGCAAATAAGAGAACTGCATTGGAAGTATTTAAGAACAAATGAAATGAACCAATGAGGTTAGTGATTATTTGTAGGGATTCAACAATATTTAGAACGCCATGAAAATGTTACTCGTCGCGAATTATGCATATTTTAATCCTGATGTATAATTTAAGTCATAACAGAATCCAACATGCAAGCCCGAATTCGAGTAGACACGATAATATAGGGCTAAATAAGAAAAAAATTTTAATTAATGCCGTTATAACAATAACTCTAAGTTATCAAAACACTTTTGTGCCAAATCATAAAAACTTTAATACCATACCTTTAACTTTAATACTTTAAAACTATAAACAAGTCCTAGCATAAAATTGTTCAATTCTTCGACAGAATTACCAGCATTTAATTGAAATATCAATCATGAAACAAACGGTTGACCTATGCCTGTGAAATAGGAAATTTTTTCAGGACACTTTAAAAATATAATGATTAAATCTCGCATATATAATGATTGGGGACTGTTAATTCTGAATGGGTACTGGTGCTACAGATTCACTAGTAAAGCCAAATGGTTTGCCAAATAATCGAATTAAGAAGACCAATAACAATGTGTGTTAGGAATAAGTCAGGCATGATAAAACAAAAGGCTATAGTCAAGTCTTTCAATGAATTTAATTTATCAAACGATCATTTAGAATATATATAAAGCAGCTGTAGATTACTGAAAAAACTGTTTGGTTTTATATAAATTTCAAAATCCACTATTTTTCAGAATAGCAAATAAAAGGTAAATAATAATTTTAAAAGGACAACACTTTAATAGCATCCCTGTTCCGAATAAAGTCGGAAATGTATTAGTTAATAATGTATTTAGAGTTATTTTTAGATGAGGATTTGTATTGTTGTAGAGATAGGGAAATCATTTGAAAGGTAGACATTAAATCCGTGAATGAGCTGAGTATATGTGTTGATGAATTTATAAACTGGGAAGAAGTGTCAGAGGTTCATAGCATAGAAGTTTTCACGACAAGAGTGTCAGCACCGAAAATATTGATATCACTTCGGTTCTGAAAAGTATAAGACTAAAGCACCTAAGCTCTAAAGAGAAAGTAAGATAGCAAGGTTTGATTAGGGAAATTAAGGAGGTATTTTCAAATGAAGAAAAATTTAGGTTCACACGTAAAATTAATCACAATACAAAAGGATGATATCCCTTTAAGATGCAAAATATATAGACATCCGTAAAAACGAGATTCAGAAACAAGTTACAAAAGTTTAAAAAATGGAATTTTTCACCGAGCAGTAGTCCATGTAACAGCCCTGTATGGATAGTTCCTAAAAAAATTACGTATGGGTATTAAGAAATACAGGTTGATTATTGATTATAGATAATTAAATGAAAAAACCATTCTAGATGATTTGGGAAAGTCAAATTATTTCTCCATTCTAGATTTGAGAAGTGGATTTCATCAAGTAGAGAAAATACTGCTTTTTCTGCGTGGACATTATGAATTCAATTGAATGCCTTTCGGTTGGAAAAATGCACCGAACACTTTTCAAAGATTGGTTGATAACATTTTATGAGGAAACCTTTTGAAGACTTGGTGTATGGTATACATGGAAGATATCATAGTTTTTCCAAATGGGTTGGAGGAGCAACGGTATGCAAGACTTAAGGTTCAATTGGACAAATACAAGTTTCTCAGAAAAGAAGTTGAGTTCTTGAGACATAAACTTAACGAGAAGGGTGTATCTCCAAATCAAGATAATATAAAAGTAATACATAAGATCACATTGCCAAGAACTGAAACTGAAATAAAAAGATTTTTGGGAATGACAAGTTGAAGTGCTGGTCGATATAATTTGAGGCAATCTAAAACCTGTGGCTCGTGTATGCTGTCACTGGAAGAAGAAATAGAAGTAAGGCTCCAGACTCTAAAATAAAAAGATATTTGGGAATGACAGGTTAAATACAGATGCTGCATAAAAAACTCTACACACATTTCAAAATCAATCCAATTGCTATATATGTAAGCATTAATGATCCAAAGTATACAGAAGCGTTTGAGACTCTTAGTAAAAATTTATCAATACTCCAATATTAATATATCCAGATTTTGGTATTCCTTTATTGATCACAACTGACGCAAGCAAAGTAGTAATTGGAGAATTTGTTTCCAAAAATTATAATGATTACAACTGACGCAAGCAATGTAGCAATTGGAGGATTTGTTTCCAATCGTATCGCATATGTACATTAAATGAACAGGAACTAAATTATTCGTCTATCGAAAAGGAGTGTTTGTGAATAGTTTGGTGTCTCAAACAATTTAGACCATATGTATATGGTAGAAAATTCAAGTTTTTAACTGATCACAAACCTCTTATTTGGTTATAAAATATTAAAGAATCAAATTCCAAGCTTATGCGTTGGAAACTACAAATTCATGAATACGATTAGCAAATAAATTATAAAGTAGGGCATCTTAACAAGGTTGCAGATTATTTGAGTAGAATCAAAGTTAAACATAATGAAAAAAGTGTATACAATGGGAGTGAATTGATGGGCATTGAATTAAATATCAATAATATACATAACTGAAATAAACCAACCACTAAACTTATATAAAAACCAAATAATTTAAAAAAATTACTTCCGGTGCGGCATCTATTAAAACCGTTGTCATTCATGACAATAAACGAAATATAGTAAGATCCGGAAATTTCGGTACTGAATTTAGTAACGCCTTGTAGACCAAGGCGAGAAATAGTAGAAAAAGTTTAATTTTTTTATGAAATATTAAAATTAAACTCTTTAGAAAGCTATTTAGAAAATGTTTAATATATGCGTGAGTCAAAAGTAAAAAAAATGCCATTGATTTTTAAAAGTTTTGTTTATATTTTCAATACTTTAGCGAGTAGTTAGGTTATAAACTTATGCTATGATATTTCACGAAACCATTTTTTTTAAATTACAACATATATAAACACTACAAAGAAAACATTTAGAGTACGGATTCGGTTGAATTTTGTTTGAAGTGCAAAGTTGGCACCTTCCTCGAGTTTCCGCAAAAGGTGGCCAATGTGTTCCTAGATATCCGTATCGTACATCCTTTAAAACTAATTCCGATTTTCCTCGGCGTTTCTTACAACTTGTAACATATTGTTCATCTGTGGTTGTAGCTCCGCTTTGTACTCATTTCCGTACCCATTATCTTATGTTCTTCCTTTTAATTCCTTCCTGGTCTTCCAAAACCAAAGCTGATCTCTTTGCGCAGCTTAGCAAAGGCAAATCTTCAATATCTTCCATAATTTAATAATACTTTTAAGCAAATAAATTTTTGTTTCTTCTCCTTTTGAGCAAATAGTTTTGAACGGCAAAGAAACTATTCAATGTGACCATGGGGAAAACATTTGCTGTAAAATAAAAAACTTCTGTTGTTTGACTGATGTCTGAAATAACAAAAATTGCTAATGTGACCAAAAAACAAAATTAATATTTCTTTATTAGTGTTTATATGGCCAATTCGTATTTTTATTTTGTATGATTTTTGTCTTAAGCTAATAAGGCCTTGGTTGTTGTAATGACAACAAAAAACAAGTTTTATTTAATTTTTTTCCCGACTTTTCGTCAATTAGTTGACTTTATCAAGGGGTTTTTTGGGGAAATCTATTTTATTATTAAAAAAAACATTTATTTTTAAATTGTTTGAAAGTATCACTTCGGAGTTTAGATTTTATATCAATGAAAATTTAACAGACACAGTTTGTAAGTAAAAAAATTTCAAACAAAAAAATTTTTATAAATGTAAAATTTTAAAATAAATTTTTTTTTTTAATAATAAAATTGTTGTATTGTCATTACAACAACCAAGGCCTTATTAGCTTAAGACAAAAATCATACAAAACAAAATTAATATTAATTTTAATATTGCTTTCCCAAAAATGGACAAACATATTTTGCACAAATAATAGCCCAATGTGACCGCACCTTAACACTAAAGAAAACAATGTTACTTTCAAGATGCACAATTAGTTTCGCTTCTTTATTTTTCCTTACTATATTAACAATTTGTTTTACCTCCGTACTCCAAATTTTTTTTTTATGTTATAAAATATTTCAAGTATCATGTTGTTAATAAAAACATTTGTTCAAAATGCACTTATATAGAAAACAAACATGATTATATTGAAAAAAAATATTATATTCGTTCAAATAAAATACTTAAGTAATCAGAAATTGGAGACTGGAAAGTCATCTGAATTTTTCCGTGGTTTAAATAAATTTACTTGTAACAATTCTTTGATAAATACCGATCTTCTGTTAAAATCATGGATAAGATAAGTCCCAAAAGTCTTTTTTCTTCATAAATTTTGCAGTAATACCCTTTTCAGATCTTTATTTCCGAAACAAATTTTTTGTTTCCATACATTAACAATTTGTTAATCGCATATTTAGGAAATTACTTTCGTCTATATATTTCATATACGAACCAAAAGTTTATTTTTTCCTTTTACTTAAAAAGTTTGTAGAAAAACCAATATTTGAATATTCGTCAGCTGACGTATAATTTCTAAATCCACAACAGGCTGTAAAGAGAAACTATCCTTTTTATAAACAAAAGTTAACTAAATTTATATAAAAAAAGAAAAACACACAGTTAAGCAAGAAAACAAATAATTAATTCAGAAATTGAAATTCAACAGAGAAGAAGCCAACTGAAGCTAAGGAAAACGGCAAATTACATTCAAATACATTTTTCTAGGAAGCTCAATAATTGTATGTATCATATACTTAAGTTTAATTTTTTTTGTGTTGTGTAAATAAAAATAAGATAAAGTAAAATGGCTGTAGTTCAAATCGAATCTATAAAATACCTCACAAATTACCAAACTAGGATGCAAAGTGTTCAAGCCTACATACCTTTACGGAACTTATTGATAGAATAGGGACTGTTTTAGAAACCTATGGCAAACTACAGCACAGATTATTTTTAGACATAATGAAATCAAAATTAACAGGACCTTCAAAAGACATTTCAAACATAAACAATAACATATTACGATGGTCCGAATTAAAAGAGTGGAGCAACTTTATGATCAAATGAAATCGTTAAAATTTAAAACTACCGCAAAAAGATTCTACGATGAAATAACCATTGTACTAAGAAGACTTCATATGAAAACTACAACTGTACATTATAGTGTTATGGGATATGACGCACTTATTGGGACAAATAAGAGAACTGCATTGGAAGTATTTGAGAACAAATTAAATGAACCAATGAGGTTAGTGATTATTTGTAGGGATTCAACAATATTTAGAACGCCATGAAAATGTTACTCGTCGCGAAATATGCATATTTTAATCCTGATGTATAATTTAAGTCATAACAGAATCCAACATGCAAGCCCGAATTCGAGTAGACACGATAATATAGGGCTAAATAAGAAAAAAATTTTAATTAATGCTGTTATAACAATAACTCTAAGTTATCAAAACACTTTTGTGCCAAATCATAAAAACTTTAATACCATACCTTTAACTTTAATACTTTAAAACTATAAACAAGTCCTAGCATAAAATTGTTCAATTCTTCGACAGAATTACCAGCATTTAATTGAAATATCAATCATGAAACAAACGGTCGACCTATGCCTGTGAAATAGGAACTTTTTTCAGGACACTTTAAAGATATAATGATTAAATCTTGCATATATAATGATTGGGGATTGTTAATTCTGAATGGGTACTGGTGCTACAGATTCACTACTAAAGCCAAATGGTTTGTCAAATAATCGAATTAAGAAGACCAATAACAATGTGTGTTAGGAATAAGTCATGCATGATGAAACAAAAGGCTATATATAGTCAAGTCTTTCAATGAATTTAATTTATCAAACGAATATTTAGAATATATATAAAGCAGCTGCAGTTTACTGAAAAAACTGTTTGGTTTTATATAAATTTCAAAATCCACTATTTTTCAGAATAGCAAATAAAAGGTAAATAATAATTTAAAAGGACAACACTTTAATAGCATCCCTGTTCCGAATAAAGTCGGAAATGTATTAGTTAATAATGTATTTAGAGTTATTTTTAGATGAGGATTTGTATTGTTGTAGAGATAGGGAAATCATTTGCAAGGTAGACATTAAATCCGAGAATGAACTGAGTATATGTGTTGATGAATTTATAAACTGGGAAGAAGTGTCAGTGGTTCATAGCATAGAAGTTTTCACGACAAGAGTGTCAGCACCGAAAATATTGATATCACTTCGGTTCTGAAAAGTATAAGGCTAAAGCACCTAAGCTCTGAAGAGAAAATAAGATAGCAAGGTTTGATTAGGGAAATTAAGGAGGTATTTTCAAATGAAGAAAAATTTAGGTTCACACGTAAAATTAATCACAATACAAAAGGATGATATCCCTTTAAGATGCAAAATATATAGACATCCGTAAAAACGAAATTCAGAAACAAGTTACAAAAGTTTTAAAAATGGAATTTTTCACCGAGCAGTAGTCCATGTAACAGCCCTGTAGGGAAAGTTTCTAAAAAAATTACGTATGGGTACTAAGAAATACAGGTTGATTATTGATTATAGATAATTAAATGAAAAAACCATTCTAGATGATTTGGGAAAGTCAAATTATTTCTCCATTCTAGATTTGAGAAGTGGATTTCATCAAGTAGAGAAAATACTGCTTTTTCTGCGTGGACATTATGAATTCAATTGAATGCCTTTCGGTTGGAAAAATGCACCGAACACTTTTCAAAGATTGGTTGATAACATTTTATGAGGAAACCTTTTGAAGACTTGGTGTATGGTATACATGGAAGATATCATAGTTTTTCCAAATGGGTTGGAGGAGCAACGGTATGCAAGACTTAAGGTTCAATTGGACAAATACAAGTTTCTCAGAAAAGAAGTTGAGTTCTTGAGACATAAACTTAACGAGAAGGGTGTATCTCCAAATCAAGATAATATAAAAGTAATACATAAGATCACATTGCCAAGAACTGAAACTGAAATAAAAAGATTTTTGGGAATGACAAGTTGAAGTGCTGGTCGATATAATTTGAGGCAATCTAAAACCTGTGGCTCGTGTATGCTGTCACTGGAAGAACAAATAGAAGTAAGGCTCCAGAAACTAAAATAAAAAGATATTTGGGAATGACAGGTTAAATACAGACGCTGCATAAAAAACTCTACACACATTTCAAAATCAATCCAATTGCTATATATGTAAGCATTAATGATCCAAAGTATACAGAAGCGTTTGAGACTCTTAGTAAAAATTTATCAATACTCCAATATTAATATATCCAGATTTTGGTATTCCTTTATTGATCACAACTGACGCAAGCAAAGTAGTAATTGGAGAATTTGTTTCCAAAAATTATAATGATTACAACTGACGCAAGCAATGTAGCAATTGGAGGATTTGTTTCCAATCGTATCGCATATGTACATTAAATGAACAGGAACTAAATTATTCGTCTATCGAAAAGGAGTGTTTGTGAATAGTTTGGTGTCTCAAACAATTTCGACCATATGTATATGGTAGAAAATTCAAGTTTTTAACTGATCACAAACCTCTTATTTGGTTATATAATATTAAAGAATCAAATTCCAAGCTTATGCGTTGGAAACTACAAATTCATGAATACGATTAGCAAATAAATTATAAAGTAGGGCATCTTAACAAGGTTGCAGATTATTTGAGTAGAATCAAAGTTAAACATAATGAAAAAAGTGAATACAATGGGAGTGAATTGATGGGCATTGAATTAAATATCAATAATATACATAACTGAAATAAACCAACCACTAAACTTATATAAAAACCAAATAATTTAAAAAAATTACTTCGGGTGCGGCATCTATTAAAACCGTTGTCATTCATGACAATAAACGAAATATAGTAAGATCCGGAAATTTCGGTACTGAATTTATTAACGCCTTGTAGACCAAGGCGAGAAATAGTAGAAAAAGTTTAATTTTTTTATGAAATATTAAAATTAAACTTTTTAGAAAGCTATTTAGAAAATGTTTAATATATGCGTGAGTCCCATTTGATTTTTAAAAGTTTTGTTTATATTTTCAATACTTTAGCGAGTAGTTAGGTTATAAACTTATGCTATGATATTTCACGAAACCATTTTTTTTTAAATTACAACATATATAAACACTACAAAGAAAACATTTAGAGTACGGATTCGATTGAATTTTGTTTGAAGTGCAAAGTTGGCACCTTCCTCGAGTTTCCGCAAAAGGTGGCCAATGTGTTCCTAGATATCCTTATCGTACATCCTTTAAGACTAATTCCGATTTTCCTCGGCGTTTCTTACAACTTGTAACATATTGTTCATCTGTGGTTGTAGCACCGCTTTGTACTCATTTCCGTACCCATTATCTTATGTTCTTCCTTTTAATTCCATCCTGGTCTTCCAAAACCAAAGCTGATCTCTTTGCGCAGCTGAGCAAAGGCAAATCTTCAATATCTTCCATAATTTAATAATACTTTTAAGCAAATAAATTTTTGTTTCTTCACCTTTTGAGCAAATAGTTTTGAACGGCAAAGAAACTATTCAATGTGACCATGGGGAAAACATTTGCTGTAAAATAAAAAACTTCTGTTGTTTGACTGATGTCTGAAATAACAAAAGTTGCTAATGTGACCAAAAAACAAAATTAATATTGCTTTATTAGTGTTTATATGGCCAATTCGTATTTTTATTTTGTATGATTTTTGTCTTAAGCTAATAAGGCCTTGGTTGTTGTAATGACAATAAAAAACAAGTTTTATTAAATTTTTTTCCCGACTTTTCGTCAATTAGTTGACTTTATCAAGGGTTTTTTGGGGAAATCTATTTTATTATTAAAAAAAACATTTATTTTTAAATTGTTTGAAAGTATCACTTCGGAGTTTAGATTTTATATCAATGAAAATTTAACAGACACAGTTTGTAAGTAAAAAAATTTCAAACAAAAAAATTTTTATAAATGTAAAATTTAAAAATAAAGGTTTTTTTTAATAATAAAATTGTTGTATTGTCATTACAACAACCAAGGCCTTATTAGCTTAAGACAAAAATCATACAAAACAAAATTAATATTAATTTTAATATTGCTTTCCCAAAAATGGACAAACATATTTTGCACAAATATTAGCCCAATGTGACCGCACCTTAACACTAAAGAAAACAATGTTGACTTTCAAGATGCGCAATTAGTTTCGATTCTTTATTTTTCCTTACTATATTAACAATTTGTTTTACCTCCGTACTCCAATTTTTTTTTTTTATATAATAAAATATTTCAAGTATCATGTTGTTAATAAAAACATTTGTTCAAAATGCACTTATATAGAAAACAAACATGATTATATTGAAAAAAAAATATTATATTCGTTCAAATAAAATACTTAAGTAATCAGAAATTGGAGACTGGAAAGTCATCTGAATTTTTCCGTGGTTTAAATAAATTTACTTGTAACAATTCTTTGATAAATACCGATCTTCTGTTAAAATCATGGGTAAGATAAGTCCCAAAACTCTTTTTTCTTCATAAATTTTGCAGTAATACCCATTTCAGATCTTTATTTCCGAAACAAATTTTTTGTTTCCATACATTAACAATTTGTTAATCGCATATTTAGGAAATTACTTTCGTCTATATATTTCATATACGAACCAAAAGTTTATTTTTTCCTTTTACTTAAAAAGTTTGTAGAAAAACCAATATTTGAATATTCGTCAGCTGACGTATAATTTCTAAATCCACATCAGGCTGTAAAGAGAAACTATCCTTTTTATAAACAAAAGTTAACTAAATTTATATAAAAAAAGAAAAACACACAGTTAAGCAACAAAACAAATAATTAATTCAGAAATTGAAATTCAACAGAGAAGAAGCCAACCGAAGCTAAGGAAAACGACAAATTACATTCAAATACATTTTTCTAGGAAGATAAATAATTGTATGTATCATATACTTAAGTTTAATTTTTTTTGTGTTGTGTAAATAAAAATAAGATAAAGTAAAATGGCTGTAGTTCAAATCGAATCTATAAAATACCTCACAAATTACCAAACTAGGATGCAAAGTGTTCAAGCCTACATACCTTTACGGAACTTATTGATAGAATAGGGACTGTTTTAGAAACCTATGGCAAACTACAGCACAGATTATTTTTAGACATAATGAAATCAAAATTAACAGGACCTTCAAAAGACATTTCAAACATAAACAATAACATATTACGATGGTCCGAATTAAAAGAGTGGAGCAACTTTATGATCAAATGAAATCGTTAAAATTTAAAACTACCGCAAAAAGATTCTACGATGAAATAACCATTGTACTAAGAAGACTTCATATGAAAACTACAACTGTACATTATAGTGTTATGGGATATGACGCACTTATTGGGACAAATAAGAGAACTGCATTGGAAGTATTTGAGAACAAATTAAATGAACCAATGAGGTTAGTGATTATTTGTAGGGATTCAACAATATTTAGAACGCCATGAAAATGTTACTCGTCGCGAAATATGCATATTTTAATCCTGATGTATAATTTAAGTCATAACAGAATCCAACATGCAAGCCCGAATTCGAGTAGACACGATAATATAGGGCTAAATAAGAAAAAAATTTTAATTAATGCTGTTATAACAATAACTCTAAGTTATCAAAACACTTTTGTGCCAAATCATAAAAACTTTAATACCATACCTTTAACTTTAATACTTTAAAACTATAAACAAGTCCTAGCATAAAATTGTTCAATTCTTCGACAGAATTACCAGCATTTAATTGAAATATCAATCATGAAACAAACGGTCGACCTATGCCTGTGAAATAGGAACTTTTTTCAGGACACTTTAAAGATATAATGATTAAATCTTGCATATATAATGATTGGGGATTGTTAATTCTGAATGGGTACTGGTGCTACAGATTCACTAGTAAAGCCAAATGGTTTGCCAAATAAACGAATTAAGAAGACCAATAACAATGTGTGTTAGGAATAAGTCAGGCATGATAAAACAAAAGGCTATAGTCAAGTCTTTCAATGAATTTAATTTATCAAACGAATATTTAGAATATATATAAAGCAGCTGTAGATTACTGAAAAAACTGTTTGGTTTTATATAAATTTCAAAATCCACTATTTTTCAGAATAGCAAATAAAAGGTAAATAATAATTTAAAAGGACAACACTTTAATAGCATCCCTGTTCCGAATAAAGTCGGAAATGTATTAGTTAATAATGTATTTAGAGTTATTTTTAGATGAGGATTTGTATTGTTGTAGAGATAGGGAAATCAAGTCTTTCAATGAATTTAATTTATCAAACGAATATTTAGAATATATATAAAGCAGCTGTAGATTACTGAAAAAACTGTTTGGTTTTATATAAATTTCACAATCTATTAGTTTTCGGAACAGCACATAAAAAGCAAACAATAATTTAAAAGGACAACACGTTAACAGCATCCCTGTTCCGAATAAAGTCGAAAATGTATAAGTTAATAATGTATCATGTTCGGACTTAGAGGTAATTTTAGATCGCTTTCGAAGCGATAGTGTTTGGTATAAATGGAAAATATTACAGTTTTTCCAAATGGGTTGAAGGAGCATATGAAAGTCTTAAAATCCTTACTTTCTAAATTACGGTATGCCAGACTTAAGGTTCAATTGGACAAATGCGAGTTTTTTAGAAAAGAAGTTCAGTTCTTTAATACTAACGGGAACCGCGTGTCTCCAAATCAAGATAAGATAAAAGTAATAAATAAGAGTACATTGAAAAGAACTGAAACTGAATTAAAAAGATTTTTGGGAATGACATGTTGGAGTGCTGTTCGATATAGTTTGAATCAACCTAAATACTATGGCTCGTGTTTGCTGTCAGTGGAAGAATAAATTGACGTAAAACTCCAGCGCTTATGGGAAATCGAGAATATTGACAATATAAAAGTAATAAATAAGATAACATTGCCAAGAACTGAAACTAGAATAAAAAACAATTTTGGGAATGACAGGTTACTACAGACGTTTCAATGACAATAATAATAATGTAATCATTAATGACCCGAAGTATACCGACTCTTAAAAAGAATTTATCAGTACTCCAATAATAACATATCCCGATTTTGGTATACCCTTTTTGATCACAACTGATGCAATCAATATAGCAATCGGAGGAGTTGTTTTCAAAAATGATAAACCGATAGATTACGTGTCACATATGTACATTAAATGAATACGAATTAAGTTATTCGACTATCGAATAGTTTGGTGCCTCAAACAATTTGGACCGTATGTATAATGTGGAAAATTCAATTTGTTCACAGATCACAAACCTTTTATTTGGTTATATAATATTAAAGAACCAAATTTTAAGCTAATATGTTGGAAACTACAAATTGGTGAATACGATTACCAAATAAGTTGTAAAGTAGGGCATGCAACCTTGTTATGCAGATTATTTGAGTAGAATCGAAGATAATAATAATTAAAAAGGTATAGCCAATGGGAGTGATTTGATGGGCATTGAATTAAATAACAATAATATAACTGAAATAAACCGACAAGTAAACTTATATAAAAACAAAATACTATTTAAAAAATCTATTTAAAACATTGTCGTTCATGACAATAAACGAAATATAGTAAGATCTAAAAATTTCGGTACTGAATTTATTATATCAATCTTGTGAAATCATTTTCATCACAAAAACCTGAATGATGTTTATTTGAATGATAATATATTTGAAAGTCTGAAATTCTGAAAGCTATTAAGGTGGAGCATTTCAAATATATGAAAATAATAAGATTTTAAACAAAACTTGTCCATTTTACCGATGAAGATTATTTAGAAAAGATTATGTCTGCTAAATATCTGAAAAAACAATAATTATGCAAAATTGAAATTAAAATATTTCTTAAGTCAACGCATAATTATCATTTTATTATATTATTTCTCATTCTGCAATTGTATGTTTTATTATTCCTATCCCTCTGTATTTCGATCGTGTATTTATAAAAGGTGTTCACTGTTCATATATGTAGTTAGTTAGTTTTTATGATTTTTATTTTGCTAATTTGTTCAAATAATATTATTGTTGTTATACCAAAGTTAAATTATTTAGGAATTTGTCTTCATGCATTCTTGGAAAAAATGCAGAAAAATGAAACACCACTAAATAAAGTAAAATATATGAACCGCATGTTTAAGTGAATAACATTGTTAATCTGGATTTAGAACAGATCGGTTCGTTTGACTTGTATATTTTTGACTACACGGTTTCGCAAGAAACAATTAGCTTCTGTTGTCCACATATTTCAGCATTTATCTCCTTATAGACAATAACTTAAAATAACCAAGTTGATGTGTATCGCCGACGGTAAGAAAAAAAGGAATTGTATATTTTGGCGCCCATCGTGGGACACTAATTGTGTGTTGCGGTCCGTGTGAAAATCAAAGACTTGCATTCAAGTGGAAACATTTTTATGGTATATAAAATAAGGCTTTAATTTGGGAACATTTTGATGTGGTTCCGTATAAAAAAAGGAATATTTTGCGATGACTTTGGAAAAAGTAAAGTTTAGTGGAGATGGTCATAATGCAACGGTAACAGATTCTACAATTGGTTTCCCACATTGCTCACATTTAGTGGTAAATACTGTGAGTACAAAATTTGTATCACGTCGTTATTAATTGTGAATTTCGCCTTTCAAACATTGAAAAATTTAATTATTTGCTCCACTGCCTGCATGGTCAAGCCCTTGAAACGGTCAAGGCTTCTCAAGTAACAAATGATTATTTTCCGAAAGCACCTGAAAAGCTAAAAGCTCATTATGACAACAGCTCACTAATTTTATGGAAAATATTACAAGACTCTTCGAAGTTCCCGCCATGTCCAAATGCAGTTGCGCTCAATAACTTGTTGATAAAATTTTTGCTTTTTGTAGTTCCTTACAACCCTTTAGCTCAGCTAGTGACATCGCTAATTCTATGCTGATGCAGAAAGTAAACGAGGATGCCAGAAGGAAATGGAAAGACTCCTTGGATTTCACTAAATTTCCATCATGGGACGATTGCTTTAAGGTAAAAATTATTGCAATTCTGGTAAGCCAAAAACTAAAACTTCTAATTCTGGATTTACCTTTTCGCTTTTAAAGCGCGTTTGTCTACTTCACTTAAAATCCGATCTTTGTTCTTTCTTTAAAGATATAGATTTAGCTTTTCGTTTTGCAACTAGTAAACGACTTGGTCTTTGTTTAAATTGCTTATCAAAAGGGCATCACATGAATGGCTTTCCTTCTCGTCGAAATGCAAATTTTGTTCTCGGTCTCATCATATTTTACTTCATCGCTCTCTGCCTGCAAGACCTTCGTCTCCTGCTACTGAATTTACCCCTAATACTTCTTGTCCAGCCGTAAAAGAAAATTCTGTCTCGGTTCATAAGCATAGCTACTGCTATGGTTTTAGTTCGCGAATCTACTGGTAATTACCAATTGGGATGAGCTTTGTTGGATTCTTGCTCCCATCTACCTCGCACTTAACACATTATTCACGTCTCTGACATTAGAAATAGTCACATTGAGTCAAGCACAAGTTATCCACAAATGTTAAATTTCGTCTCACAGAATTTGAAGTATAGCTTTCTTTTTGTATTACATCTTATATTTCGTACCAACCTGATACTGAACTTGATGTATCATCCTGGAAATTGCCTCCAAATATCCAGCTCGCCATTGAAAAATTTAAACGAATTGATTTACTCATTGGTATGGAAACTTTCTGTGAGATTTTATTGGTGGGTGAAATTAAACTTGGTCCTAATTTCCCTAAAGTCCAAAAAACATTATTTGGTTGGAGTGCTGGTCAATATAATTTTAGTCAACCTAAAACCTATGTCTCGTGTGCTGTCACTGGAAAAAGAAGTTGACGTAAAGGAAATTTATAATGGATCAAACATTTTAAACCAAGAACAATCCGAGAGTGAATTATTCTTCGATCAAACGGTATATCTTGAATCAAATAGTAGGATGGAAAAATTGCACAAGCTTTAACCGATACAAAAGCATCGGCAAGCCAAATGAAATCAAGTCAATTAAGTCTTCCCATTCCAGTACATGATAGTTTTAAGACAGCATATGGATTTAAATTGCTCCCTCTTTGCCCGTTAGGCGCAACAGTGAAAAAACATAAGGAAAATGAAAAAAAGGAAAACAACGAATTCCAGAATCATATGTAGGTCTAATGATCGATCAGCCAAAGCAAGCAGACCGAAGCACAAAAGATGGAAATACTCTAAGGAGATTTTTCTCAGATCCAGAAACTGTAGCATGTATCACAGGTGTAGATTTGGAACTAGTAAGGCGATTCAATAGTATAATACAAGTTTTAGCATGCCGCAGATATTTAAATGCAAAAAAATATGGAGAATACGGAAAAACAGCTATACGTTATTGCGAAATATACTCATGGAGGTCTATGTCAACAACTTTCCTTAAAATTTTGTAACATGGGAGCATATAATTAAACACAACATATTGTCAATAGGAGATCTATCTGTAGAAGCGCAAGAAAAAAGAAATAAAGACTACAGAAGCTTTCGTGAGCACATCAGAAGAAAAATTTTTAAATTTCACAGGGGCCAAAGTTCGGCACTTTCTGGCAAATTTTTAATATTTCATTTTTGTACCCAAAACAGCTGAAACTTGAAATGCGTTTAAATCCATCATAACTATATTTGTAACTAGTCGATTGTACAGATTTATACATTATCTTTAAGTCGCACCTAATAAACAAAAAATGCTTTTAAAAATTTCCATCCAGTTAAAAGTTATAGATTTATTACCGCCTTTTCGTGAAATAATCCACTGTAACTTTTGTTAACTAGATGAGGCTTTAAGTTAAGATATAAAGCTTTGATATCGACTAATTAGGAAAATAGTTATAAGGACTTAAAACGAATTTTAATATTTTGCAATTTGTGGTACAAAAGTGACATATTAAAACTTGTTATAAAAGTTTGTTTTACACACAGCCTGATATTTTAAATCAAATTTACAACTTACACTTATTAGCAGGGCAACCAAAAATATGCTTTGAAAAAAGGGTTTTAAGCGTATAAAAAATGCTGTAGAAAACAGGAAAAATGCTCTTAAAATGTAAAAATTATGCTCTAAAAATTTTGTTTTTCTTAGAAATATAAGATTTTATTTAAAAAATAATGAAAAAATAAAATAAAAAATAAACATAAACATATTACATATCTAAGACAACATATGCTAAATACATATGTACATACATACTAATTTATGTAATATAAAATACAAGTACAAGTCTGTGAAATAATATTAGCTTAATTTATATTGGAATTGCAATAAATTACGACGTGTTGACTTAAATTCTCAAAAAGAAAGTTTTTTCTGTTGCTTCTAAAAATAGTATTATAAAAAGAAAAACTTCTTTCTACATCCGCTGAATTCATTGGAGCATATTTAAAAGACAAAACTTCGCCCACATCATATTCTGAAGTTGGGCTTGCCTGAGAACCATTCAGCTGACTACAAATATTTTTTATTGTTTCAAGGCCTTTGTTTTTATCCAGAACTCGTTTTAACTTATTTTGAACAATATGCTTAGAATCGGAGTCAGGCACATTGTCGATCTTTTTAACGGTGTCGTTCAGTATTCTTATTTGCTCAGTTAGGGAAATACCAGCAGTTTGAAATTTTTTGATATTGTTGGCAATAAACCCATAATTCGATGCAATAAAAACTAAATCTGTTTTTGTTTTAGATTTACGTAAAGCTTCTTTTGCAATTTTAATCGATTGAGCATCATCTGTTAACTTTCTAGTTATTGGTAGCATAATAATTTTGCAAGAAATGCTCTTTCAAAAGCAAAATATGGTCTCACAGTTGCTTTTAAAAGCAAAATATGCTCTTAAAGTTGCTTTTAAAAGTAAAATATGCTCTTAAAAGTAAAATATGCCAAAATATGCCCTTAAGGGCAAAATATGCCAAAATATGCTCTAAAAAATCGATGCCAAAATTCCTAAAAATATCTGAAACGGATAAATAACTACCTCCTATGTTTGTAAGACATGCAGAAAAAAATATGATATATCATAAATTTGGTTGCCCTGCTTATTAGGATATCGAAAGTTTGTCAGAAAGTGCTAACCTGTGGCCCCTGTTAAATTTTTAATACGAATGGTCAAAGGCTCGTTTTTCGAACAAGTTTGAGTTAAAATTTAGTTAATTAAGTAGCATAAACCATACAAGCATTGATTCAAAATACTTTAGACAAATGGCTTTAATGAAGAAAACAAACCTATGTCTATTTAAATTCATAATGGATATTATATGCAAGCTTTTATGATAAATTTGTAAATTTAAAATTGTCTAATGTATGTACATTAGATCTTAAAATGATACAAATAACGATGTTTTGAAAAACTATTACAATGCTCAGCAGCCCAATGCTCAGGACCATATGGATTTTGACGCGCTAAACTCGAATCCTTTTTTCGGGTTTTTTCCCATCAGTTCCAGATTTTTTTATGGGCGTGGCAGTTTTTTGCCCCTAAATTAGCCAGGTACGTAGACATATTTCACCCTATTCGGGAACGAGACATCCGATTTTAAAAACTAAAACATCAGAAGATGTGTAACAAAATTTTTTTTATATTAGTCAAATACAGTTTTTCTTTATCTCTTATCGTTCTGCAAATATTGAGAAATTAATCGAGAAAAAAATTGTTCTTCGTGCAAAATTCTTAATTTTTTTCTGATTAAAAATGGAAAAAATTTAAAGCAAATATTCTACACTTTGTACCTTTATCTAATAGTTACAGATCTAAGAAATAAAAAAGCTATAAACCATAAAAATCGGTTGTAAAATTTAGATTTTATTTTCAATTTACCGCAGGTACCCAATGTTGAAATGCTACCTTTCATATGCGTGACGATAGCATTTCGTTAAGTGAACAGGTAAAGGAACTAAAGTACAACGGTATTTTGCATGGTTCTAGGATTTAAAATTTATAATATAGTAGTTTTCATTAACCTGTAATTCTAAAAGGAGAAAATTAGAGTAGATTCTAATATTTATTGTAGCACTGTATGTGGAAATTGATGGACAATAAGTGAGTCAGTTTTAATTTACATTTGCTGATCGACTCTGTTTTCCACATTTGGTATTTGTAATATCGAAAACAAGTTCTTGTAACAACCATTATAAGCATTATATATAGAGTGATATTAATCTTTATCCAAAATTTATAATTTTTTATTTGTATAGTTCAATTTCTTCTGTACTGTATATTTTAAACATTTTATTGCCTAGTATATGCAATTCAATATCGTGTAAATCATATTGTTAAAAGAAAATCTCGGCGAGATCTCTGTAGGTGAAATTTTAATAAATAACATACATATATGAAGAAATTAATTTAAATAATCTTACTCGCAAATAAACAACGAAAAATTCAGGTAGACAGGTAACATCACAATCAAGAGACGAACACGTTCCCACGGGCACATAAGAAGGATAAGAAGACCACAGTACAAACAATAGACCTGAAACCCTGACGTATCGTTTTTCCAAGAAAATCTCTTAAAATTTTTAATAGGGTTTGACTTTGTACTTCTATCTGTAACAGCGGTCGTTATATATCAATTGTTTTTACCATAATTACTTGAGATATGTTCCTTATTAGACGCAGTTGTGAATATAAACATATATACTATGCTCAAGCAATTCCTATTCTATTATATACCTTTATAGTAAAGGTAAATTAAATTAAAGACTAAATTAACCTAAAATCCGTCTTTCATAAAAGCGATCTGATAAAAAAGTACATATATGAGTACAAGAGAAAACAAATATTTTACTCAAGAAATATTTGACTTTGTATCATAAAAATTCCTCTGATGCTCGCGGTCGGATCGTGCCGGATACACAATGGGGTATAGGACTGTAGGGGAGTGTTTGGACTATAATATACTACTAGTCTCTAAATAAACTTTAGAAGTTATGCTCTATTAAGTGGGGGGATTTAGGAAAATTTTGGAACTATAAAAAAATAAATTAATTTCAAAAATTTATAAACATAATTTTTGTTACTAGTATAGCAAAAAAATTGGGCAATTATAAAAAATTTTGTTTGTTTAGAAAACTTTTAAAACAAATAGTTATAGATGTTTAAAAATTAAAAACTTATTAAGAAATATTTCATTGTAGCAAAATAGTGAAAATGTTCACTTTGAATCACCTTGTTCACTGTGTTATAGTTAAAATAAAGTTTAAATTTTTTGGTTCTCGAGGTATATAGGTAGACACTTTTGAATGAATTTTTACATTTAACAATTGGTGGTAGCCTTGTCGCGAAATAGTCCACTGTTCGGCGTTCTTTTAAATATTCCATATTATTTCCACTTCTTAAGAAGTGGAATATCCATATGCTATACATATGCAATATTTTATCGCCTAATTTAATGTTTAGTTACATAAAAATTAATAGTAAATCAACCTTCATGATAAGAAAATTCAATTCAATAAGTTTAGCTTATAAAGCATCATTTATACACATATTTTGGATTTTGTAAATATATATCTACTGATAATTTAATGTAAGAAGCAATAAAATGAGTCATACAGCTGACAGCTTTTAAATTCAAGAAATTCATGATATCTTCCTTAGAGGTATCAGGATGAGACGAATAATCAATAGACTTGGAATTAATGTTGCATTCAGTAAACATGCGACACAATTGGTAGAAATCAGCACAGTCTGAACGAAAATATTTCAACTTACCATCTTGTTGTGCGCGTGTAGTCGTTAAACAAAATTTTTACCCCTCTTCTCATAGTTTTGATAGGAGAAAAAGTATGATTAGGGGCAAGTTTCATAGATATTTAAGCACACTCAATCGTCCACATGTGATCTTTGTTTAGCGGGTCCCAGGCCCTATGTGACAAAAACTGGTCATGTACCTTTCCCAATAATGAAACCTTTAGCTTTATTTTTCGTCTAGGAAATGTGTGGAATAAAACTAAGCCATCTGTTAAGTAATATTCCAAGATCTAGATATTTTACATGTATAAATACAAAATAAATAAAATATTTAAATATAAAAATATTTCACGATTTAAAAAGAAATATTTATTTAAGTTAAACTTAAGCGAATTAAGACTTTTGAATTTTTCTTTTATTTTATTCATTTCGTAATAAAAAGCCAGTTTGGTCAAAAAATATATTACACAGTTTATTTAAACCTAACTATTAAAAACAAAATACATTATTTATACATATTTAAATATCCGTATATAACACCTACATATCTCATGTTACACCTCCCCAGGCATAAGAAGAAAATTATACACTATCGATATTAAGCGGTATATAAGATTTCGGTCCAATAATGAATAAAGTTTAAAAAATCAAAAATTAATATGGAATCGTACCCATAATACATAAAAACATTACTTCATTCAGCATCAGGAAAATGTTTCATTAATATCAATCTAAATACATTTTTAGAATGTATAAAGATTCTAACGGCAGACGATTTCAACTGCTAATAACTCTTACAAGAAATTATTTTGAAAAATAAGCTTTGAAAATTCTGGGATAAATAAAGTGCGGATTTCTACGACGAGTTGATAATACAGTGATATATTTACTATGTACAATGATATATAACACAGTTGTTAAACCATTTGTAATCAAGTCCTCCCATTTTCCCTCAATGATAGCAGAAGCGGGAGTTTTCGATTTCGTTGAGGAGTAATTATTAACATTTATAAAATTAATAGATTGAATTCCGTTTATTACAGAAATGTAAGCATAATAAAAACAATTTTGAATTTTGGATTCGTATTTGTTTTACTGCTGGTGAATTTTTCAACATTATTAAATTTTCTGGTTGAACTCCTGCAATGCCTGGGACAAACAACCGTACTAAGAGTAAATGTCTAAAATGCAGCCAAGACGACGATGCTCACATGCTATCTTGTATAACTTGTAAAAGATGATATCATTGCGAATGTGCGCAAATATCTCACGCAGAAGCAGAACGTGATTGGGTTTGTGAGTCATGTCAGGGCAAAAGGTCTTATGAAAGTCATAAGAATAAAAATGGGCATTCCGGTTCAGTACAATCAGTAAGTACCAAGGCATCGTCCAAGAAATCACAGCTAATTCAAGCCAAATTAGAGACGGTCGATGAAGAGCTGGCAGTAATCGATGAAAAAAAGCTGCTTCTGCATCGAGAGGTGTTAATACAAAAACGAAGATCGTTATTGCAACAACAAAATGACGCTAGTGGTTCTTCGTCCAGTGAATTTTCGACCCGAGCTCCACGTTGTAATGACTGGGTAAGATGTGGGAATGTTACATCAGTTCCAAATATCTCAAATCAGAATGCGAATGATACAATATTGCAAACATCACAGAACATAGTCGATACTGCGGGTGACGAAGAAATGGTACAGACAAAACAGATAAATGATACTTCGCCAAGACCTTCGGGAGGCGAGACAGTATTTATTTCGCAGTGGGCACTGGGTGTAATTCCTTTGAATTCTACAGTTAATACTAACTTTGTTGTCCGTGATGTAGATCTAAGACTGTGCGATTTGTCTCTGAACCACCTGTGAATGGCACAACAGTACGTGTTACCTCTGAACATTTAGCTGCTCGAAAGTTGTTAGCAAATGAGTTCCCAAAATTTACGGGTAGGCCTGAAGAGTGGCCTCTTTTTTTGGCTACGTATGAGCAGACAACCCAACTATGTGGCTTTTTAGATGAAGAAAATTTAATTCGACTACGTCACGCTTTAGAGGGTGCAGCACGTAACTCAGTAAAGAGCATATTATTAAACGTGGCCTGTGTACCGCAAATTTTATCAACATTACGGATGAAATTTGGCAGACCTGAACTTATTATCGATATTCTGCTCAAAAAAATACGAGACATGCCGCCACCAAGACAATCTAGGCTTGAAACCATTGTTGACTTTGCAATTAAAGTCCAAAATGTTTGTGCAACAATGAATGCAGCCAATATGACAAATTATCTTAATAATCCCAAACTACAACAGGAATTGGTTGAAAAACTACCAGGGTTACTTGCTGCTTTCTGGGGTATGCATAAGGCTATGTTGGCTTCTAGTAACTTGGACGATTTTAGTCAATGGCTGTTCCAATTAGCACATGGTGCCAATAGTGTTCTTGTTCCAAGCACCTCCAAATCACACAGAGGTTATGTAAATGCACACAGTGAGACAGCATCAAGTCAAAAAACAATATCAGGAAAATGTGCTGCATGTGGGGGAGCTTTTGAAAAGGCATTTTCGTGCGATCGTCTTAGGCAAATGAAAAGATCCAATAAGTGGAAGATAATTCGTAAACACGATCTTTGCAAAATATGCGTGTTGCCTCATTATCCACGTCGTTGTATCTCAGTACTCAAATGCAATATGGCATCACCTCCAGACGAGGTGATGCGTTCGGTGAGTGTTAACTAAATGCCCATCATTCTTATAACTCTAATCCAATTCTTTTCCGTATCATTCCGATAATTTTTTTTGGAAACGGCGTAAAAATATCAACGTTTGCTTTTCTGGATGATGGATCCTCATCAATGAGGATAGTTTTAACATTTTAAATATTAACAGGAAACCACAACCACTGTGTATGCGCTGGACATCAAATATGCACCGGAATAAAGAAGACTCTGTTATAACAAATTTTGAAATCTCGGGCATTGATCTTAAAAAACGTTTTCTTTTGAAAGAAGTTCACACGGCTAAAAATTAGATCTACCCTTACAAACTATTGACGCAAAGAGCTTACAGCAACAATACAGATACTTAAAGGACATACCACTTACTTCATACTTAATGTCACGACACGTATCTTGATTGGCCTAAATAATGCACGCTATAGCCAG
The DNA here is from genome assembly GCA_963675445.1 of Linnaemya vulpina. NCBI lineage: Eukaryota > Metazoa > Arthropoda > Insecta > Diptera > Tachinidae > Linnaemya > Linnaemya vulpina. The sequence goes on along the minus strand of OY776277.1, from coordinate 61,396,157 downwards.
TGTTTAAAAGCTATGGAAGGTGGTGAAAATGAGTACACCATTGATCGATGCTGTTTATTACCATTCATTTCCCTCGTGTGATGGTGAATTAAAGCGGCAGATGAGCTACTCAACCTTGTAAGGAACTACATAGTAAACGACAATCGTATCGATATGGCTAGTGATAACAAAGGCAAAATTTCCCTGGATGATCAACTTGCTCTTCGGTAGCTGGAAGAAATAACACATCGTGTTGATGGACATTTCGAAACTGGGTTATTATGGCGTGGTCCCAGAACTTTACCACACGGAAATTCCTTGTTGGCGAAGAAACGAGCAGCAACTTTGTATGCAAAAATGGAAAAGGATCAGAATTTGTATAACGTCCTGCAATCCAAAATGGCAGGATACGTATTCAAAGGTTATGTCAGAAAGCTGCAGCCATCTGAGATGAAAGCTGACCGATGTTAGTAGTTGCCTGTATTTCCAGTTATAAATCCAAATAAGCCAGGAAAGATCAGGTTGGTTTGGGATGCGACAGCTAAAGTGGATGACATATCCTTGAACTCGAAGCTGCTTAAGGGTCCGGATCAACTAACATCCCTCGTAACCGTTATAAGGAAATTTCGACAGAAATGTGATGCCATTGGAGGGGATATAGCCGAAATGTTTCACTAAGTCAGAATGAGAGAGGAAGACCAACAATTTCAAAGATTCCTATGGCGTGATTCCAATGCATCAGTTTTTGAAACGTACGTTATGACAGTAATGACCTTTGGTGCATCCTGTTCACCGTGCTGTGCGCAATACGTAAAAACAAAAATGCAAATGAATTCCGACAGCAGTATCCCGACGCAGCACGGTGTATAATAGATAAGCGCTTCGTGCTACAAATGTTGAACAAATAAATTTCGATATCGAAGGCGAATGTGCTGCGGAAAAGATCTTGGGAATGTGGTGGGATACGACCACTGATACTTTCGTATATAAGATATCATCAGTATATAAGAATAGTGAGTTATTAAGTGGTGTACAGAGGCCCACGAAAAGAGAAGTGCTTAGCCTTATTATGACGATTTTTGATCCACTGGGTTTACTTGGACTTTATGTAGTATTTGCCAAAGTTATTCTCCAAGAAACATGGCGCACCGGATGTGCGTGGGACGAAGTGATTGGGATAGAACAATTTGATAAATGGGTGCGCTGGGTACGTCTTCTTAAAACATCACTCAACTCAAAATCCACACGTTCGTCGACGCCAGCGAAGAAGTCTACGCAGCGGTGAGTTATTTGAGATCTACGGATGGTTATAATGTTGACATAAGTTTACTTGGGTATAAAAAAAGGTAGCACCAATAAAAACGGGGAATAAAATCAATTCCTCGGAAAGAGCTGCAAAGCGCAGTCCTGGGGGCTCGTCTCGCTAGAAGCCTAGGTAAATCCTTATCACTAAACGTAAACAAATATATTTTTTGGACCGACTCAAGGACATTATTGTCATGGCTTAAGTCCGATCACCGTCGCTACAGAAAATTTGTCGCCTTTAGACTTAGTCAGTTTTTAGACTTGTCGTAACTTAATAGCTGGCGCTGGATACCAACTAGTGAAAACGTCGCCGATGAAGCCACAAAATGAAAAAGGCTTCCGGACTTTTCGCAAAAGAGCAGATGGTTTAATGGTCCTTCTTTCCTAAAATTGGATGAATCTGAGTGGCCAAGAAGAAACTCTGAAAACCTGGAGGAAAGCGAAAAAGAGTTGCGAGCTTGCTACGTTGGACATTGCAGTTATCAAAATAATATGTTATCACCTTTACTGGCTGTAACTGATAGAACTGGTACTTGGAAACGTGCCATCAGAGTCATAGGAAAAGTGCTACAAGTTATCTGAAAGTCTCATACATAAGGAAGCAGTTGAATGTTATGAATTATTAAAGGAGCACATATATGCTGGAGAAAATATGTTGTTTAAAGCAGCCCAAAAGGTTTTTGAAGAGGAAATCGCCTTACTCTTAGATAAGAAACCTGTTCCTAAATCCAGTTCCTTATATAAGTTATCACCATATTTAGATGCAGAAGGACTTATTAACGAGATTGTAGTAAGTGAGGTTTTGGATATCCCGTTTGCGAACTGAAGTTTACAAGGCTAGACGAAGCTGCCGAAACCGCGATGCAAATCCCAATCCACCAGAAATGGGTAACCTTCACCCAGCAAGAATTGCGGCATTTTGTCGCCCCTTTTCATATGTTGGCGTTGATTACTTCGGCTCACTGATGGTTGCTGTACGTCGTAGTCGAGAAAAGCGTTATGGTGTTCTTGTGACGAGCTTGACAACACGAGCAGTCCATTTGGAAATCGCATATAGCTTGTCTACTGATTCATGTATCATTGCCATTCGAAATTTTATTGCGCGAAGAGGTACACCCCTGGAAATATGGAGTGATAACGGTAAAAATTTTAGAGGAACCGAACGAGAGCTTTCTGAGGCCTTCTCAGCTGTAGACAAAAACGGTTTAATAAGAGCCTTTACAACAGCATACACTAAATGTAATTTATACCTCCGGCCTCCCCCCCACATGGGCGGTGCATGGGAGCGTCTGGCTCGTTCGGTCAAAAATGTGCTGGTTAGCGTAATTGCATTCCTCACACCCACAGATGAACTATTTAGGGAGGTCGAGATGACCGTGAATTCGCGTCCACTAACATACATTCCAGTCAGTTCAGATAAAGAAGCACTCACCCTTAACCGTTTTATTTTCGGAAGTTCTAATGGTTCCAAGCCAATAATTGAAGCAGTAGCGGATGGTGTAACATTGCGAAAGGCATGGATGAAAAGCTCAACAGTTGGCAAATAATTTTTGGAAGAGGTGGGTCAAAGAATACTTACCAATTATAACTCGACGCAGTAAATGGCTTGAGAAAGTCAAGCCAATTGCTGTGGATGACGTAGTCTACATTGTAGATCCGGGAAACCCAAGAAATTGCTGGCCGAAAGTCGTTATACAAGCGTTACACATGGGAGCTGGCGGGCAAATGAGAAGTGCCACAGTGAAAACCTCCATTGGTGTTTATGTAAGACCGGCTACAATTAATGCAGTACTCGAGGTCAAACGTTCAGAAGACGGAGTATATCCTGGCGAGGATATACCTGGGGGAGTGTTAAACCATTTTTAATCAAGTCGTCCCATTTTCCCTCAACTAAGTGACAAACAGCTGAGTCTGCAAATTATTTACAATTGAGTCTGGAAATAATTTATGATTGGTCGATCGTCTTAAAACGGGAGCAGCATATTTATTGTCTTCTCATTGTTAAATGATAGCAGAAGCGGGAGTTTTCGATTTCGTTGAGGAGTAATTATTAACATTTATAAAATTAATAGATTGATTTGCAATTTCATTTACTACAGAAATTTAAGCATAATAAAAACAACTTCGAATTTTGGATTCGTGTTTGTTTTACTGTTGGTGAATTTTTCAACAATAGTGATATAGGTCTTCTATTTTTAATAAATTTGTGCAGAGTTAGCAAATCACGAAATGATAAAAAGTATTTTGAAACAAAAACATTTTAACAAAACCTGAAATATGGTCTCTCCGACGACAATTGTAAACAAATCTTACAATGACATTAACTAAGCGCTTTATACTATTAAGGAGATAACCAACTGTACCGGATATAACTTCTAACCCATAAGTAATAAAGGTAGCGATATTAAGGTAGCATACACTAATCGTTTTCTTCCATATTGGGGTAAACAAATTTGGGAGTTAAAAATTTTTCGAAGGGAACTCCTCATTCTACCGGATAAAATATCAATATATTTACGGAAGGGAAGTTTATTATCAAGAACCACTCCAAGACACCTGTGCTGATCTACAAATTGGACCACATTATTGTTAAGAAATACCCGAGGATCAAAGGAAGCCATAAATGTAGAGCCAAAAAATGTTGCTATAGTCTTCGATGCATTTATAGAAAGATAATTTTCAATTGTAATTCGTTCTAAACTTGAATTGATTTTGCACTCTAGAATCTCATCATCCCCTCTATTGGCATGAAACAAGAGAAAAACATCATCTGCAATAAGAAGGGACCTGGCGAGGTTGTTAACATAAAAAATTATTTAAAGTGGCCCCAATTAAAAAAAATTTTTTTTTCATAGTAAATTTTTTTCTACTTAACTAGTTTTATCAACGATCTAATGATTTTACCAAATTAGGACCTTTCCTGATACCTACATACAAACACGGAAACTACATGAAAGACAACTAAATTTAATTTTGTTGAAAAAAATTTATTTAGAACATTACCTTAAGGAATTAAATAAATATCTTTTGATGATTTTGATTTTTTTTCGGTTTAATTTTGACAATTTTTAGAAAAGTGGTTTTAACAAAATAGTTTGAACAAAACAATTCAAAAATCTTTCTTAATATTTTTATGCATTCGTTTGATTTCGACCTAATTTGATCCTTTATGAAGAAAAATATTTGCGTGAAAAGTTTTATGTTATTAAGAATGGTTTATATATATATATATATATATATATATATATATATATGTTTCCTATTATATATAATAATATTTTAAATTTCAGACACTATGGCAATACACATGGAAAATCAAATATTCTGACATCAGGTCACCTCACTTCATTTATGTATCAAGTGGCCAAGGGAATGGATTATCTGACATCACGGGGAGTAAGTGGAAATTATCTTAGCTTTTTAATATGATTTCTGAATTGTTAAAAAATTAATTATATGGGATGCATTTTAATTGTATTATTCTAAACAATGTCAAACTCGCGATATAATAATGGATCTTAAACGTAATATCTACCATTGTTGGCAATCGTAACAAATAACGGTAGCGGTAGTGCTTTTAATATATACATATTTTATTTATTTTCTTCCTACGGTACAGTAGCATACCACTACTACAACAAATAACAACACCAAAAAAGCACATGTATTTTGTTGGTAGAATAGTACGAAAAGTTGTCAAAAACATTTGTGTTTTGTGTTGAAAATTTATTATATATTTTTTTTTTCAATAAAATAATTTTTACTAAGAAAACCTATACACAACTAAACTGCCGGCCACTTGAACAGGTTCACTAAATTTTAAACTTACATATTAATTTTCTCCTAATACAAACTGGAAGAAAACATTTTTTTGAACTCAAATTAAGAGATACTATAAATGATCAGAGTTTAAGATGCAAAAAATAACTGTACAATAATAATAAATTGCCATATCTTGCTTTTACTTGAAAATACAGTAAACACACGTGTAAATTTTATGCCACTTGAATAGGCTCACTTAGAATAAAATTAGTTAGTGTTTGACCTTGGCCGGTATAATTCTAAATTAAAACGTTTGTGCGTTACTGCAATACATTTTTACAAATTTTATTGAAAATGGGGCGCAGCAAGCAGTTAACTGAAGAATAAAAGGGTAATATTAAATCATTTAAAGAAACTGGCTTAGGTCATAGAAATATCGCAAGAAAACTTGGTCCAATACCTGACTATTTCAAAATAAAATATAATTATAAACTTAATTAATTTTAGAAAAAAAAAATAATTGCAATGAATAGAATATTGTGAACCTATTCAAGTAGTCGGCAGTAGACATATATGAACTTAAGAAAATTTGGCAATTTTACTTTAAAAAAACATGAAGCAGCTGAACTAGTAGTGTTACCTGATTAATGTACCATGGTACATATATATATACAAACACTCAAAGTAGGTTACTCGCAGGTGAGGTTGCTTTGGTCATGAGTACAGGAACAGCATGTATGTCGATATGTTCGTCAGTTCCCTGTCGGAACTTGAGCTAACCATAAGCCAACTTATGGTTGATCATAAATGAGCTAGAGGTGACTCGCGACTGGCTCATTTTCGTTTTAAGTTAGCTTATTATCGATGCAATTCGAGTGCGTCGTGAGTTAGCTGTAAGTAGAGCTGTACCGAACTGAATCAAACGCTCTCAAACACTCTCAAACGCTCGTTTTTGACAAGAACCTCTAATCAAACCCATGTAATTTAAATGGGTTGGATTAGAGGTTCTTGTCAAAAACGAGCGTTTGAGAGCGTTTGATTCAGTTCGGTACAGCTCTAGCTGTAAGCTGGTTGGTGATTTGCTAGACTCATATGAGTTGACTTAAGGCACATATAAAATGAATGTGCATATGGCTAGATAAACTATTGCTTCAATTCAATAAAAAAGTAGTTTTTTTTAATTTTTTATCTATTGCATTTTATTTAAAAGAACATTATTATTTAATAAAATTAATAATGTCACTTTTTAATTAATGTTTTTTCTGGGTCGTCTTCACCATTAACACAAATTGCATCTAGTTAATGATAAGGAATATTAGTTATAATTCGTTAAATCAGATATATATCTCACCTTTTAAAGCACCAAAAATCTTTTTAAACTATTTAACTGGCATCTTGCCATGCACTCCGACAAACTTACGTCGCAGAAATAGACCCAAAGAAAGAATTTTCGTCAGAGTTTTCTGTAGTTTCACATTTCATTAATGATGGCATACAACAAAACTGAAATTATTTGTTAGATAAAATAATTACTTATGTTTATTTTAAATAGAAAAAGACTTACGTAGGTTGAACCTCTAGCCACTGACGACAAAACGTAACTGACGATATAACAAGGTTTTTTCCTTTCTTTTGTTTTGTTTCTAAGCGCAAAGGGATTTTTTTATTATCTTGTGCAGAATTGCTAAATTTCTCTTGATGGGTATTTAACATGCATAAAAAGCAGTGATGTCAATTGGAATTGTGTTGGTGAGATTAGTCTTTTATCTTACATTCACAGTGAGCGAAATGTGAAGTTGCGAGGCCTAGTGAACGGGCTTTTGTAAAACAGATGTGATCAGGAAGCATATATTTGCAAATCGAATTCACACGTATATTTATTCTCTTTCATTTAGCCTTATTTGAGACAAATTTTTGTTTACGTTTGTTATTTTTCGTTTGCTGTACACATGCGTTTTGAAACAAACTTAGCGGATATATGACTGGAATAAGTGATGCGGAATTGGCAATAATCTTAGGATTAATTTCTAGTTTCATTGTAAATATATTTTCATGTAAATAAATAAAGCCTAAATCAAATGTTGCAGAAATCAACTAGGACCATATTAAAAATTCATATATACATATGTAAAATATTATTTGTCTTATTAACTAATGTTTTTATAGTTTATATATAATTGTTTTTAGACAAAAAAACAAACAAAAAAGTATGTATTGTACTTTGCACAAACATGAAAAGTGAATTTTTAAAGGTACATTCACACATTATTAAAAAGATTATTAAAAAACCAATAGCTTTTTCTAATTCATGCGACCCTTAAAATTTATTTAACTAATTTCAGTAAAATATTGCTGAAATTTTCTGAAACCAAAAATTTTTACTTTTACCAATTTCTTAAAATTACTGCAGAAACTTTTATGGGTTTCTTTTATTAGTTCTAATGTTTGTTGCCGCGATTAACCCCTTCTGTTTTCATATTCTTGTTTACACAACGATGGACATCTGAAGATTAAAAACACTCTGTAAAATAGAAAACACAGAACCTGTGTTTCCTTTGTTTTTATAAGTGCGTATATATTAAGGTAGGAGAACAATTCACGCGGTATGCGATCGCGGGCGGCAGTGAGCTGTTTAGTTTTCCGCTTGAAATTGCTTTAGGTATGCCAATGAATGCATGTCTAAGTATCAAAAACCAAAATATTTAATTACATCTTGAATAATAAATATTATTTCTTTTATATATATTTCTCGAAACCATCCGAAAATTTTTCATACAAATTTAAATGTTTTTTCACTTCTGCAATAAATTTTTTATCTTCTGTGCTATCCATCTTGTTTCATTTGTCATATATCAAGCGACAATGACAAAAAGTAGAACGAAGTTCTACTTTGCCGCGCGGCAGATTCCTTTAGTGTTCCTTTAGTGTTACTCTATATTAATATTTATATAGGCTAAATTGTTCTAACTTAGTTAAAATCTCAGAAAGACATGATGATAAATATTCCTAGGCACAAAGGAAGTCAACATCAGTTTTGTTCAACTTACACAGCAGAGCAGAACAGCTGTTTTCGAAATTCGCTACACTTTCATCTTCAGTGCTCATGTGTATATTGTGTTTATCACCACTGTTTAGGTGGCTTAGTTGAATGTGATAACAGTTTTCTATTTACACAAATTTTATTGTGAAAAACAATCCGAGAACTGTATCAACCTGATATGTTACACTGTAACACTTGTGTGTTATGATACCTGTGTTACCATTTGATTATTTTCTTCATGTCCCATTTTTCTGAATTTTTTGTCCCATTATACATTAAGTCAAACTTTTATGGTTTGAATTTTATACTTAAGAATATGTGAACGTTTTTTCCAATTTTCATTGGTAGCTCAAGCCAAAGCTTAAATTGTATGTGATTTTATTTTTATTGAACATTTTTATTTTGCTATATTAATATTTATGTAGGCTAAATTGTTCTAACTTAGTTAAAATCTCAGAAAGACATGATGATAAATATTCCTAGGCACAAAGGAAGTCAACATCAGTTTTGTTCAACTTACACAGCAGAGCAGAACAGCTGTTTTCGAAAGTCGCTACACTTTCATCTTCAGTGCTCATGTGTATATTGTGTTTATCACCACTGTTTTGGTGGCTTAGTTGAATGTGATAACAGTTTTCTATTTACACAAATTTTATTGTGAAAAACAATCCGAGAACTGTATCAACCTGATGTTAACACTTGTGTGTTATGATACCTGTGTTACCATTTGATTATTTTCTTCATGTCCCATTTTTCTGAATTTTTTGTCCCATTATACATTAAGTCAAACTTTTATGATTTGAATTTTATACTTAAGTATATGTGAACGTTTTTTCCAATTTTCATTGGTAGCTCAAGCCAAAGCTTAAATTGTATGTGATTTTATTTTTATTGAACATTTTTATTTTGCTATATTAATATTTATATAGGCTAAATTGTTCTAACTTAGTTAAAATCTCAGAAAGACATGATGATAAATATTCCTAGGCACAAAGGAAGTCAACATCAGATGTTGATATATCTGAGAATACTCAGATATATTTTTATATGGATATGTTTGAAAACAAACCAACGTGGTAATACCACGACTGCACGTAATCGCATGCCGCATACATTGGCCTCCTACCTTTAGTTTTGTTCTGCTAATGCAGGGTTGAAGCTGGTTGAAAAATTGTGCCAACCAAAAACCACTCCCCTCACCGAAAATGCCTACAAACTGTCATGTTATGCCAGCATAATTAGTCTTGTATGTACTGGGCCATTGAGAAGAACAATGGGTTTGGTGAAACAAGCTTAAGCGAGTGCCCACGCTTAAGCAACTTATGTTGTCAACACTCTAAAAAATTGTTTTTACATTAAAACAATTATAAGTTGTTGTTGTTGTTCTTTATTTCTCTTACATCTACAATTCGAGTCGGAACAAAGCTAACCAATTGTAGAATGAAATAAAAACGTAAGAAAATTAAAAAGGCAAGGTGATCAGTTAGTTCTTGTTACGGCTTTAATATTTGATTTTAATCTCTCATTTATTTATGTGGAAGTATGAAATAAATATCTCTAGTTATTCTGAGAAATGTAGGGTAAAGGTTCCCTGATGATCTGAATTAGCCCCAGTGAAATGCGCATAGGATCTAGCTAAAACCCCTCAATTGATCACTTTGAATTTAAATATAACTTTTGGGAAAAGATAATCAGTACGAAAATAAAAATTAAAGAGTTAAAACGACAATTCCCAAAAATATGTACTAATTCAAAAGTATTTATGTCCATTAAAAAAATATTAAAATAAAAATTGTACTTCAGTTCTACTTAAAACTAACATAGCCTCATAGCCTCTCCCATTAACCGATGATGTGCCTAAAAACGAACATCGGGACTTTTGGTCTTCACAATATCTTTGAAATAATGTAGTCACAGAATTTCAGGTGTGGGTGCCGCACAAATAATGCTTCATTCATTTTAAACAGCTTGTATTTGTGTACAAAAGAGTAATAATACAACGTTCAATGCCATCTTGACAATAAATAACAAATTTTAATTGTCAAAAGCAATAATGAAATTATCTTCGATACAAAATCATTGAGATAATTTATATAAAACCTACTTTTCAGTTCCAAAAATATTTATTTACGCGAGCTCTATAAGCTAAAACAAAGAATATGCGCTATAAGAAGACGCATGTTGTACAAAGCATTAATTAAAATTTATAAAATCCTTATAGGTGCCGGAAGTAAGGGAAAAAACGGAGAAAAAAGTAAAAACCAACGTGTTTAAAGTTAGTTTCACCAAATTTAACTTATTGAACTGAAGGGAAGGTGGAAAAAACATATGCAATAAAATACTAGCAAACTTGTTTGAAGTTCTTTACATTCTTAATGATTAGGCTAACATATTTTGAAATATTGCCAGCTTTTAACAGAGCAAAAGAAATATTTTATGTGCGTGTGTAATTTTCGTTGCTATACATGATGAATGCAAGTGAGTAAAAAGCAAGTAAAAGTGCTATATTCGGCTATGCAGAATCTTATATAGCCTTCACCAACGTACGTCTGGCATAATACATATTTTTAAGTACCAATTTTGTTCTTTCTAAGTTATAAAATAGTCTTAGCCAAAAAAAGAATATAACTTCAGTTGCCTTTTAGGTTACTTTTATGAATGAAAAAATAATAATTTTCCACCTCTGAAAACGAAATTTTGATTTTTTTAATATTTGAAGAAAATTTAGCTTTTTATTTAAAAATAAACGACGTTAGTTGCTTTTTTGTTACTTTTATGTATAAAAAATTTCACTTTCCCATCCCTGGAAGCGAATATTTATTTATTTTTAATTATATCTTACCATCTTCATGATGTAAAAAGCATAAAAAAAGTAAAAAGTTGTATTTAAGAAAAACTACAAATTATTAACCATTTTGTCACTTTCATTCACTACAAAATATTGCAGTATATAACCCTGGAATCGAAATTTTGATTTTTTTTAAATTTATGATTCTAATTTTGTTTTGTAGGAATGAAAAACAATTTTAACTAGGAAAAAACAAAGTTAGTTGATTTTTGGTTATGTTAATGTATAAAAAGAATTTTAATTTCCTGGATGCGAATTTTTAATTTTTTAAATTTTTTTCATCTATGGAAATCTTCATGACAAATAAAACGGTTTTAATTAAAAAAAACTTAAAATTTTTTAACATTTTTGCTATTTTATGTAGCACAAAATACCGAATGTGCCAAACAAATTTTAATTTCCCACCCCTGGAAGCGAAAATTAAATTTTTTAAAATTATTTGTTACCAATGCAAGACTTAATGATGTATAAGGCAATTTTATTTAACAAAAACTAAAAATTTTTAACCATTTTTGTCACTTTCATGTATTACAAAATATTTCAGTTATCCAAACCTGGAATCAAAATTTTGATTTTATTAAATTGATATCAATTTTGTTTTTCCAGAATAAAAAATAGCTTTAAACAGGAAACAACGACGTTAGTTGATTTTTGGTTATGTTATCTGGATGAGAATTTTTAATTTTTAAAATTTTTTTCATCAATGCAAATCTTCATGATGTATAAGACGGTTTTATTTAAGAAAAAATAAAATTTTTAAACATTTTAGTTATTATATGTACCAGAAAATACAGAATGTACCAAAAAAATTAATTTTAATTTCCCATCACTGGCAAAAAATTTTTTATTTTTAAATAGACAGTTGAGGCGTCCCAAGGCATGAAATAGGTGTACGCTTCCCAGCTCTGGAACCGTGCTTCCGATGCCACTCTTTTTAAGTACATTTCCAATCCATCAGTCCAAGAATGATGTCTCTAGCTCTTCTGGGGGCTTGGGAAAACCTATATCGCTATTCATAAGGATCGCATATTGATATCGAAGAAATTACACACGGTATGACAAACCTAAATATACCCTTTACATTTTTTTTTTGTGAAGGGTATAAAAACAATTTAATATCGGGCATGAAATGCTGCGTAAAGATATGCAAAAGATCTAGAAAGCATTTTAAAGATTAGAGATTTCTTAAATTTCCTTTTTCAGATAAAGGTTTAGGGCAAATTTAACGCGAAATATGTCAATTCCTGAAGAAGATTACACAAAAAATATTTATACATGCGACCGTAATTTTGAAAGGCAGAAGCCTTTCCAACTATAGATTTAGATGAAGTTGAGGAAGGGAAGATACAGAATTTGCCACCAAACACACACTGTCAAAATGTCGTCGACCCTTTAAGTTTAAATTTTGAAAAACAAACAAAACTTTCAAATCTATAGACATAATTAGAAAAACATTCATCGATATTTTCAGAAAATACAAGAAAGTTTTGAATTCCAGAAAGAAAATTAGAACTGTCAGAAAAAGGTTAAAAAATTCTGTTAAATAATCCATTGATGCTCTCTACAATATTAGCATGGAAACCAAACCTTATGTAAGCTTTTGGTTACTTCTTGACCAAAGGATTATTTTGGAGATGTAAAGAATTTATCTTAATATATATATATATATATATATATATATATATAATATGAAATTGATTTGTTGGGTGGTTAAGCAATGTCTATATGCATTTCATTGGCGCTCTTTACCAAATCGTCAGTAGACTTCAACCACAGTTTTGCAAAGTTTCAAACTTCTCAACTTATTAAAAGACTTCCAAAAACCAATCATATTATAATAGTACAATGACAATATGTCAAAAAAAAAAATTAGTTTATTATATATATATATATATATATATATATATATCACAAGTATAAATCCACATACAATTTTCTAACAAACAATTTAAATTTTAATTTGCCGTATATTTCCACTCTGAATCTGCGGGCGCCAATAAAATTTATTCAACCTGGCTTAAAAAATAATGCGTTTGAGTTCATAAAACGAAAATGCGCATATGTTAAATTGAATTAATATTCATAGGCATAGGCAAATGCGCATAATTGGATGAGAGAGATTCTAAGCATATGACTTTAGTTATGGACAGCTCAGTTTTTGGAAAAAACTAATAAGATCATCGATAGTTTTAATAGTCGTTCCCTTTATAGCGATAACTGCCACGGACCTGCAGTTCGACTAAACAATGAACCTCACAAATTTATACAAAACTTTATGGAATATCTGGATGACGTGATATTCGTTGACCAGAAGAATCGTATTTTCTTTTTAAATGGCTTGAAGATCACTCTTAATACAGTCCTTTAATTGGTGACTGACATTTTAAAAGAAGGTGGTGATTTATATTATGACGTGATATAATCTTTTATCAGGAAAAGTTAGGAAATAAATTTTTTAACTTGGCAACAATAGCAACCCTTACATAGCCGAGTTATGAGTGCTAAGATTGTTCAATAAAGTTTTTCCAGTAACTGTGAATTTGTACAAGACGAGATTAACCAAATCAGTACTTATGATATCAAATAGTAATGGTTATGATATACATATATTCCTCAAGTAAACGTACTGAAACAGGCTCTAATGAAAGGCTTGATGTTGATTTTGACGACGATGAAAATGCAGATTATTTCTAAGAAGATATTTTTGATAATTCTGAGAATATAAGCTGGTTTCAGTGGGATACTTCGTTGGTTATTTGGATTGCGCAATGTAAAAAGTTCCATAATGAGCATAGGAAGATGCACGAAGTTTTAAATATCCCAAGCGAGCTTTTTATATTCCTTAAGAATTAGCAGATTTTGGAATAATTAGTAGATTTTATAATAGGTGCAAGTAAAACACATATTTTGATATATAACAATATCTTTAAAACTGAACCGGAACGAAATGTTATACAACCTTATATTAGTCGCTCAACCCCAGATGGTTCAGTGATGATTGTTCCAACCATAAACAGTAATTATTGGACTCAGCAATATCGGTCAACAATTGTCCTCCTTCGGAAGCACTGCTCTAGGGCTTTACAAAAAGAGGTTCTAAGCAAAGAAAAGTGCAGATTTTATCAAATAAATAAAAATAGAAAAGCAAATCTATAAAAAAATAATTAAAAAATTTATAAAATATAATAAAAAAAATTTATAATATTAATCAAGTTTGTGGTCGTTTTTTATTAAACTTTATGTAGTCTAATTCTTATTCGATACTTCGTTAACAGTTTGTTAACATCTTCAGGAAATAAAAATTATCAAAATTTTATAGACAAAGGGTTTTGAAACATGACTAAAAAACTAAACACAATACATATTTGTTTTTTAAATTGAATAACATATAAAATTTTTTATTTTCAACATTAACAATTTATAGTAAACCAAACTTTTTCAACATTAACAAATTATAATGAACATTTTAATAACAAATTAGGTACGTTACATATTACACATTCATACAAATCCATACATAAGTATACATACATAGGCAAATCTCGGTATAACAAAAGTTTTTTAAGTGTAATTTTTATTATTATTATTGTAGTTTTATTTTAAAAATTATTCAGTTCGTACACATTATAAATAATTTTTGATTCCGTGATCCTTAAGGTGCATATTGATCTGGTATTCCATATATCATTGACATGTCAATAAAGCTTTTACCTTTTCTACATTCATCCAAAGTTTTTACTTTTTCTTTGAATGAACCTCTTTTCTGTTTTCAATTTTAGAAATACATTTACACTTGAGCAGCTCAAAATACAATAAAAAAAATTCAACCAATTTATTTTAATAAGCTACGGAATACATGCTAACGGCACATCATTCTTCATCTGTGCCTTGCTGCTGAATGTGGACGTTGTTTGTATGTATAATGTAGAGCATGTTAAAAAAATGTTCCTAGAATGGTTATGTTGTTTCATCTTGCGATATTTTGTTTATCTATCATTCGATATGTCCAGTATAAAATTAATGTAATATTCGCTATATTGTACAAAATTTTGACGTTCAATATATCGGATTTTCGTTAGAACGAGATTTGTTATACCAGGATTTGCCTGTATATAAATATATATCTATATATATATATATATATATATATATATATATATATATACATATATATATATATATATATATATATATATATATATGTATATATATAAATATATATATAAATATATAAATATATATATATATATATATATATATATATATATATACATATATATATATATATATATATATATATATATATATGTATATATACATACACACTTGTACACATGTCCATATACACACATAAATATACACATTCACGCACATACATGCACATATACACTTTTACATACATATTTACATACATTAATACATACATACACACACACACACATATATATATATATATATATATATATATATATAGTGCACTCGCAGTAACGTGAACTAATTAAAACCAAGCGAGTTCATGTTATCGATATTGTTCGTGTTAGCGATTGTTGAATTTCATGAAAAAATATACAATTTTATAATATACACAATTTTACAATATAAATGTTTTATTATTATTTGCATTATTAAAATATAAAACCATAATTATTTATTATAAAATTCATTATAAAACAAAACGAGATCATGAGAAAATATCCATTGAAATCAAATTACTCATTATATATATGCATAAAAAAAATCCTTTATCTTTTTCTGCTGTTTTTAGTTTCTAATAGCTGAATTATTTCTTTCTCCCTTAATCATCTAAGTATAGTGATGTCACTTTGATCCTCCATTGCAATGCGTAGTAAAAAATTTCAATTGCCACACTTGTGGCAATATTTTTAACAGGGTCATCGGCAATGCAAGCATCGTCACCTTCTTCGTTTTGCCCAATTTCATGGATTTCAGTGGTAGCATCAACACAAGGATCATTATTTCACTTTTGAACGATTGGCAAGATAAACTTAACCTAGAAGTTAGCAAAACAATGCTCTAATCGTGACTTAAAAGTTTATCGTAAAATTCTTACCTGAGGACTCAAGTCCTAAAGGAGATCGGTTGACATTTGCATTAAAGAATTTATTTCTGCATCCCATTTCTCTTTCAGAATACTTAATGCAATGTTAACTTAAGAGTCCTTTTCGTTTTCGACTAAACTTAAAATATTTTTCCAGCAAATAGCAAGAGTTTCTGTGCTGACCCGATGCCATGCGACAGATAAAAGTGTAACAGCATCTTTCAAATTAAGATTTCTCATTGATTCAAGCAAGTCAAATTTTTTAGCTGCTATCGAAGCTAACAAGCTGTTTCTGTAGCATTTGGATCCATTGGTTGGCCATTATGTTTCCATCTTCTGTTTTTAATTCTGTTTCGCTTGGATGAGAGGCAGCGTCATCGTTAAGTAATAGTGCTTTCATTGGCAAGTTATTCTTCTTTAGAAACAATTTAACCTAGTCAAAAGCAAGGAAGAATTTTTTACACGTTGCCTATGGTACAAATAATTGATGGAACCAATGCTTCAATATGACTAATGTAATTCATTAGGACAAATGAAGTTTTTAAAACCGCGTAAATTTTTGGCCTTACCAATTATCAAAAGTTTAAGTCTATATGCACCTGATGCATTTGCGCAACACAGGAACGTTATACGTTGCCTCTCCGTCTTTTTACAAGTAGCACATTTCTCTTGTATTAAAGCGAACGTTTTATCTGGTAAAAGTTTCAGGAATTAACAAGACTCATCAGCATTCCAAAGTTGGTCATTGCATAACTCCATTTCTTCAATTTTTTGTTTCAGTTTTAGCTTAAATGGATCCACTTATTCAGGCCGCGATGATAGTTTTTCTCCGGATACTTTAAGAAGTCTAGCTCCGTACCTTTTTTTAAATCACTGAAGCCATTGACCCCGGTCTCGTTTTTTTAGCATTACATTTTTCTTTTAGCATTCGGATAAGCCAACGGTAAAGGCTTTTTTCCTGTCAGTGGAAGTTCTGATGATTTTAAAGTTTGTCTTTTTCCCGGTCCTTGGTATGTTTTGTTTACACATTTTAAAATTGCTTCTTTTTTCTTTTTAATACTGCATGCTATTGACTTAGCGACATTTTACTTTTTTGCTAAACTAGTCACACTCGTTCCTTTTTGCAAACTATATAAAATGTCAGTCTTTTCTTTTAACTTCAAACAATTAGATTTTTTAGCACTCATGCCGACTGATTCACCACTTTACACAAGAAAAATCCTTTAAATTTCGTCGCCATACAAAAAAATTTAGTTACATTTTTTATGTAAGGTGATTTCCAAAACTTTAAAAATTTACTTTAACGAATTTCAGTGTAGTAATCTACGAAAATTTTTGCGTTAGGTGCCACTTGTATTTTACATATATATTATGTTTACCGGCCACATATTCGAGCCTAAAGCAAAATTGTTCTAGATCAATGTTCTCGTTAGTAAACAAATCATTTATTTGTATATATGTTACTATAGATTTTCCTCGTTTAATGTAAAATTTTCCGGCGGAAATCTTTAGTTTATAATATTTTCTGACGTCAGTGTTGTTTAAAGGTAATTTTATGCTGATTTAATGTTTTACATTTTTCTTTCTTATGAATGCTTATGATGCATACGCAATAGGTAGATATTTATCTTCATATTCATGTGTTAACACCGCACCACACGCATGTTTGCTAGCATCTGTTGTTATACAGAATTCCTTCGTGAAGTCAGGATATTGGAGCAATGTTGGACTCATTAATGCCTGTTTTAGATATTTGAACGAATCATCATAATCTTTGTTCAATTCGAACTTTACACCTTTTTTGGACAATCCTGTTAGATGTCTTGAATACTCCGAAAATTTTTTTATAAACCTTCGATGGTAATTGCGAAATGCTACAAATCTTTTTGCGCTATCGGCATTGTTTGGGTACTTCCCCAAACTTAAATTTGTATATAAATTATTTGCTAAAAGACCAATCAATAGGTAAATAATAAATAACAAAAAATTTTTCCCGTTAACACAAGCAATAAATAATAAAATATGTATACCTGCTGCTGCTGAAATAAAAGGTTTCATCTGTAAAAAAAACACATACTTGTCGTCAATAAGCAATTGATTTTGATATTTTAATTCTGCTTTAACCATCGTAATATACAGATAATTTTTGCTTTGCTATTATTTTGTATTTAATCATTTATACATATATATTAAAGTGAATATGTATGTATGTAAAGTAAAACTAAGTTAAGCAATTAAAACTGTATGCTTTATACAATTAAAAATAAATGAATTTTAAATAAAATTTTATAAGAAAAATAATACAGTGAAGTATTATCCTAACTTGGAAAAATCTCCTACATTAAAATGGTGCCGAAACCCGGGACCTACCTGTGCTGAACTACCCGTGCTGAACTACCTGTGCTGAACTACCCGTGCTAAACTACCTGTGCTGAAATTTTTGCTGGAATTACAACTTACCATAAGATAAACAATTCCTACGTTTACAACTTGTAAAACTATTGCTGTCTACACTACGACCTACGTAATCTATTATAAAACTACTGCCGTAAAAAATCATTGACATTTTGCTATTACAAATTTCGTGCTAAATTTATTGCAAAATGTCGTCGATGGATGTAAGAATTGAAGACCAGAAAAAATTGTTGAACCATATAAAACGCATGTCAAATGCATTCAACAACAAACCTAAAGGGGAGAAATCAAAAGGGTATGTCCAAACTATGATGGAAGATCTGGAACTCACCTTCAAAACTTTCGTGGATGGTCATGATCAAATCATTGAAGTGCTTCGCGAATCTTCCATGAATGAAGATGATGTGCCCTATTTTAGTACAGATACTTATTATATATGCTACAATGAGTATATATCTTTTAAATCTAACATTCTTGAATTACTATTTGAATTTGATTCTCCACAGGCTTCTATGAGCCATACTAGTACTTTTGCAGCTACTAACATACGTAATGAAACTTTTAGTGCTGGTGCTCGTCTACCTAAAATCGATTTACCCACCTTTTCTGGCGACTATCTCGATTGGATTCCTTACCGAGACATGTTTTCGTCACTTGTACACAACAACAACTCACTTACAAAAATCCAGAAATATTTTTATTTAAAAGGTTCTTGCACGGGTACACCGATTAGTATCGTAAATGAATACCCTGCAGCAGAATCTAGCTACGATTCAGCGTGGGATGTTTTGAAAAAGCTTTTCCATAATGAACGAAAACTGGTTGA
This sequence comes from Linnaemya vulpina, assembly GCA_963675445.1. Classification (NCBI taxonomy): domain Eukaryota; kingdom Metazoa; phylum Arthropoda; class Insecta; order Diptera; family Tachinidae; genus Linnaemya; species Linnaemya vulpina. The sequence continues at coordinate 61,376,923 of OY776277.1, read as the reverse complement.
ACAAGTCCTGAAACGCTTATTTTCAATACCAATGTCTAATGGAACTTGTAAAGGAGTCAAAGAGTTGCTAGATATTACAAGAAACTGTCTCGCTCAATTGAAAACCTTAAAAGTAGATACTTCGTCTTGGAACTCCATACTCGTGTAAATGACGACACAAAAACTCGACATCCAAACGCGGAAAGAGTGGGAGCTGTCTATTAATGTCAGTACTAACATTACTCCCATGTCCACTATGCTTTCTTTTCTAGAAACCTGTTTTAGAACTTTAGAATCAATAGAAAAAGAAGCTCCTAAATCAAGTTGGGTCGGAAATAAACCAACTTTATATGCCTCAAGTAAAGATAATCGGAAAAAACCTACGAGAACAGTTCGTGCTCATGCTACAACTATGAAACAAGATGGCAACTGCCCCTGCTTCAACAAACGCCATCCGCTGTACAAATGCTTTCGATTTAGTGCCTTGTCGTCCTCTGAAAAGAAAAATCTTATAAATCAAAAACATAAATGTAGAAATTGTCTCAATATTGGTCATTTTGTGGCAACATGTAAATTAAATACTAGATGACACATTTGCAATGAGCTTCATCACACCATAATTCACCACGAATTCAATAATGCCACTAGCCCATCAAATACCACAACAAATCAAACATTTGCTATACCGATGACTACTTCAACCCCTGAAACGGCTATTGTAAGTACAAACACGTCAACTTATGCTACTAAACAATTTTTACCAGCATTATTGCCAACCGTTAGAGTTCTTATAAAAACATATAATCGTGTTCTCAACATAAAAGCTCTCGTGGATCAAGGATCTCAAATGTCTCTCATATCAGAGGATCTTACACAGCTACTTCGTTTACCGAAATATACAACTCATTTTGATATCGCTGGTATTGGAGGAAATCCAGTTTTTACAGTGAAAAAATATCTCCAACTCAAGATATTCTCAAGCTATGATAAACAATTTGAATTGTCTTTTCCACACCCTTATTGTACCTTCAGTGACGTCTTACATTCCCAGTAAATATGTCTCTCCGAATCGTCCTGATCTTTCTGAATATTTTCTCGCTGATCCTAAATTTATGGTTAATGAGAAAATTTATTTGCTCTTAGGAAATGACGTCTATGGAGATTTACTTTTAAATAAAATGGTAAAATATAAAGATACCTTTCTACTTCAAGAAACTCGCCTCGGTTGGATGGTATCAGGTCCTTCAGCATCTTCTTCAGTAGATACACCCAGACTTTTTATAAACGTTTGCTCTCTGAATGATCCACTCCGCTTATTTTGGGAACAGAAAGAGTTGCAAGAAAGTAAGTTTGAAATTAATGAAGACGCTTTATGTGAAAAGCTATTCACAGACACCTATACTCGTGATAACAGTGGACGATATATAGTCTACCTGCCCTTTAAAAGATTGCTTGAAGGTAAAGACTTACCAAGATTTTCACATACGGATTATAACGCATTAAAGAGACTTAAGCAATTGGAATCATCTTTTAAAACAAAGCCCCTTTTTGCTCTTGAATACAAGAAGTTCATGGATAAATACATTTCGCTGCAACATATGGTAAAGTTGGGTGAATATCCTCAAGCTATTCCAGAAAATGCTTATTTTTTCCCTCATCATGGGGTGCTGAGAGAAAGCAGTACGACGACTACGGTACGTGTCGTTTTTGATGGCGGAAATCGAAGACCACCTCAAACTTCTATTAGTGAAGAATTATCTGCTGGTCCAGCTTTGCAGAACGATTTACCTTCTATAATAACTCGATGGAGAAGACGTTATGTTGGTTTTACAGCTGATCTTGAAAAAATGTTTAGGCAAATCAATGTATCAAAAACTCATCTGAATTTCCAATGCATTCTATGGAGGGATGAGGAGACTAATAAAATATGTGTGTACAATCTTCGTACTGTGACTTACGGAACCACAGCTGCGCCTTACTTAGCCATTCGTGTACTACAACAACTTTCAAAAGATGAAGAAAATAATTATCCACAAGCTTCTACGATTCTTCGTTCGGATACGTATGTAGACGATGTAATATCAGGTGCTGACTCTTTACCTGAAGCGTTACAATTACAAGACCAACTTTGCTCTTTGCTAAAAGCGGGGGGTTTTCATTTAAGGAAGTGGAATTCTAATTCGTACCAGTTTATGGAAAATGTACCTGAAGATGATCGTGAAAAAAGAGATTCGTTTTCAATACATCAGCCTAACATGTCCGAAGCACTAGAACTTTCTTGGGATACATTAAATGATTCTTTTTGTTATTCTATGAATTTCACATTTAAAAATCCTGTAACTAAAAGTAGTTTGCTTTCAGGCGCGGCAAAATTATTTAACCCCTTAGGATGGCTTGCACCAACCACTATTCTTGCTAAGATCCAGTTTCAAAGACTATGGAAAATAAAACTGGATTGGAAAGATGAACTGTCAGAAGACTTACAGCATGAATGGATTCAATTTCGTAACGGTTTAAAATTTCTCGAAGAAATACGTCTACCAAGGTGGATTGGGTATACACCAACAACTTCTGTCGATATTCACGCTTTCTGTAATGCTTCACAAACAGCTTATGCAGCTGTTGCTTATTTTCGGATTACAACCGCATCGGGTGCGATATTGATAAACCTTCTGCAAGCAAAAACGAAAGTTGCACCTATAAAACGTGAAACAATTCCCCGACTAGAATTGTGTGCAGCAACTCTACTATCAAAATTAGTTACAAAAATTAAAAATAACGTCGAATTTAATATAGGCCGCATAACATACTGGACCGAAAGCACTATAGTACTAGCATGGTTAAAAAATAAATCTACGAAATTAGAAGTTTATGTGGCAAATAGAGTTGCTCAAATTCACAATAATAGTAACGTCGATGACTGGAGATATGTACCATCTGGTAATAACCCTGCAGATTGCGCATCTACAGGATTAGCCCCAGTTGAATTAGTTAATCATCGTTTATGGTGGCAAGGCCCTCCATGGCTAAGAACATCATCTGATTCGTGGCCTACTTTACAAACGGATAACGTCAAAAAACAATATGAACCTAAATCAGTTATTACAGTTCAAACAGCAAGTGGAAGTGGTCCTCTTATGTCAGATATCACAACTAAAACAATGCCAACAGACTTTATTATTGCTGATATAGTTTCCAAATACTCTTCAATTTCATCTATGGTTCGCATATTGTCGTGCATTTGCGCTATATTTTTAATCTAAAAGTAAAAACGGTGAACGAGAGGTTGGATTTCTTAAAACTTACGAACTAGACAGAGCTTTAAATAAGTTAATTATCTACACTCAAACCTTATCAACAAATACCGAAATTTCATGTTTAAAGTCTGGAAAACCACTTCCAATCAAAAACAAAATTATTCAACTAGCACCATTTTTGGACGAAATGGGAATACTTAGAGTCGGAGGGCGTTTATTAAATGCAAAAATTCCGTATCCCACCAAACACCCTATCCTATAAGCGTAACAAAATCCTCTTTCTATACTGATATATGCAGAAGCTCATATTAAAGCTTTGCATGGTGGTATCAACTGATGCAATCTTACGTTTCACGATGTTATTGGATTCCATCTGGTCGCGATCTAGCTAAACTTGTTCAACGAAAATGCATCAATTGTTTTAAATATCGTGCTAAAACGTGTCAGCAATTGATGGGCAATTTACCAATGGTGAGAGTACAGCCAGCTCGTGCATTCAAGCACAGTGGCGTAGACTACGCTGGTCCTATCAGCATTAAGCAATCAACTTTACGTAATGCAAGAACAACTAAAGGCTACATCTACCTGTTTATTTGTATGTGCACAAAGACGATACATCTGGAAGCCGTAACCAGCCTTAACGTTTACTTCTTCTTGGCAGCATTCCTTCGGTTTACATTGCGCAGAGGTATGTGTACCGATTTGTATTCGGATTGTGGTACCAATTTTGTGGGAGCCAATAAAGAACTACAGATTATGTACCAACGCAATAAAGCTTCCCTCCCAGAACACTTGGGTGAAACCTTAGCCAACCAGGGAACTAAGTGGCATTTTATTCCCCCAGCTTCACCCCACTTTGGAGGTCTATGGGAAGCTGGAGTAAAATCTACAAAGCATCACCTTCGCAGAATAATGTGGGATCGAACGTTTACTTACGAGAAACTTTCTATGCTGCTGGCCCAAATAGAGAGCTGCCTCAATTCTCGTCCACTGTGTCCGTTGTCAAGTGATCCGGCTGAAGAAAACGCGCTGACGCCAGCTCATTTTTTAATCGGCGAACCCACAACCAGTATTCCCGATGAAGATGTCCTCGATGTTAATATTGACCGCTTAAGTCGGTGGAAATAAATACAGTTCATGAAACAACACTTTTGGAATCGTTGGAGTAGCGAATATATGTGCAGGCTTCAGGCTCGACCTAAATGGACTAAGATTGAGCGTAACATAAAACAAGGCGATCTAGTACTTCTACTACATGAGAAAGGTGCCCCTGGCCAGTGGCCTCTTGCTAAAGTAGAAGAATTGCATCCTGGGTCTGTTGGTTTGATAAGAGTTGTAACTCTTTATTGTAACGGTAGACGTATAAAAAGACCAATATGTAAAATCTGCTTTCCGCCAAGCAATGATCCACCGCCTGATCATCAGCAACAACATTCTTCATAAATGAGAAACTGCTATCAACATTAAAACAGTTTCTTGGCGGGGGAGAATGTTAGGGTACTTCCCCAAACTTAAATTTGTATATAAATTATTTGCTAAAAGTCTCTACTAAAGAGGATATATATATATATATATATATATATATATATATATATCCTCGGCCTGGCCGAGACACAGAAGAAAACAACATGATAATGCCAATATTAGGATACCAACAACTAAAGTAGCCTTAAAAATATCCTATAAAGAAAATAATGAAAAAATAGAAAAAGAAATTCTTAAACGAGGTGCGGAAGTTCTCACTCATAGGGCCTATAAGCGACTTATCACTCTAGTCAAATGAAGAAGATAAAATTTAAATTACAAATAAATAATACTAACAAACCAATAAATTCACTAAATGACGCAGGGGCTGATATTTCACTAATAAAAATAGAACATTTCAATATTAAAAATGTAAATACTAATAAAGGAGCAACTTTAAGCCGAAAAGGACAAGGTAAAATACAATCAATAGGAAATATACATTTCGATCTAATATACAAAAATTTTGTAATACCACATAAATTTTAAGTAGTGCAAAACGATTTTCCCGTACCATGCGATGCAATCATCGCCATGGATTTCTTTAAAAAATATTATTGTGTACTAGATTTCAATAACAATACTGATTACCTTATCCTACGATCTTATTATATCAAGCATGCAATAGAAATACCCATTACTAATAATGGAGATGATATTATATTACCTCCAAGATCTGAAGTAATACGCCAAATTAAAATCATTTTAATAAATAATGAACTACTAATACCAAATCAAGAAATAGAACCAGGTGTTTTCATTGCCCATACCTTAGCAACAACGAACAACACTTTTATACGTATACTTAATATTAACAACAATATTAGTAAAATAAAATAAAGTTAAATAAAAACCGAGAACATCTCAAACTGCAATATATTAACAAATAATTCTGTAACAAAAACGAGTAGAAAAACTCAAGTCTTGCAAATTTTAACAAAAAATTTTCCGGATCGATTTAAAAATACATTAATGGAACTTTGCAATTCATATTGTGATATTTTTGGTTTAGAAATAAAACCAATAACAACTAATAATTTTTATGAGCAAAAGTTGAGAGTAAAATATGACCAACCTGTATACATTAAAAATTATAGAATACCACATTCACATAATGAAGAAATAAATAATCAAGTGAAAAAATTAATAAGAGACACAATAGTAGAACCATCATATTCTGAATACAATAGTCCAATTCTATTAGTACCAAAGAAATCTCTACCTAATTCAGAAAATAAAATATGGAGACTTGTGATAGATTATAGACAAATATATAAGAAATTGGTTGCAGATAAATTCCCATTACAAAGAATAGACGATATTTTGGATCAACTCGGAAGAGCTAAATACTTTTCCTGTCTAGACTTAATGTCTGGGTTTCATCAAATTGGATTAGACAAAAATTCAAGAGACTTTACGTCATTTTCAACAAACAATGTGTCATACAGATTTACAAGATCACCATATGGATTAAAAATAGCTCCGAGTTATTTTCGAAGAATGATGGTAATTGCCTTCAGCGGATTAAAGCCAGATACAATTTTTCTGTATATGGACGATTTAGTAGTGCGAGGTTGTTCGGAAATACGTTTTTCAAATTTGCAGAGAACACAATCTTAAATTACATCCAGAAATATGTTCATTTTTCATAACAGAAGTCACTTACCTTGGTCATAAATGCACAGCAAAGGAATTCTCCCAGATGATAGTAAATATTCGATAATAGAAAAATATCCAACGCCAAAAGATGCCTGTAGGAGATTTTTCCAAGTTAGGATAATACTTCACTGTATTATTTTTCTTATAAAATTTTATTTAAAATTCATTTAGTTTTAATTGTATAAAGCGTACAGTTTTAATTGCTTAACTTAATTTTACTTTACATATATACATATTCACTTTAATATATATGTATAAATGATTAAATACAAAATAATAGCAAAGCAAAAATGATCTGTATATTACGACGGTTAAAGCAGAATTAAAATATCAAAATCAATTGCTAATTGACGACAAGCATGTTTTTTTTATAGATCAAACCTTTTATTTCAGCAGCAGCAGGTATACATATTTTATTATTTATTGCTTGTGTTAACGGAAAAAATTTTTTGTTATTTATTATTTACCTAAAGATTGGTTTTTTGCTATAGACTTGTATATTAATTTCCATTGAATTTAGTGCTCTTTAGTGGAGACTTTTAGCAAATAATTTATATACAAATTTAAGTTTGGGGAAGTACCCTAACATTCTCCCGCCAAGAAACTGTTTTAATGTTGATAGCAGTTTCTTATTTATGAAGAATGTTGTTGCTGATGATCAGGTGGTGGATCATTGCTTGGCGGAAAGCAGATTTTACATATTGGTCTTTTTATACGTTTACCGTTACAATAAAGAGTTACAACTCTTATCAAACCAACATACCCAGGATGCAATTCTTCTACTTTAGCAAGAGGCCACTGACCAGGGGCACCTTTCTCCTGTAGTAGAAGTACTAGATCGCCTTGTTTTATGTTACGCTCAATCTTAGTCCATTTAGGTCGAGCCTGAGGCCTGCACATATATTCGCTACTCCAACGATTCCAAAAGTGTTGTTTCATGAACTGTATTTGTTTCCACCGACTTAAGCGGTCAATATTAACATCGAGGTCATCTTCATCGGGAATACTGGTTGTGGGTTCGCCGATTAAAAAATGAGCTGGCGTCAGCGCGTTTTCTTCAGCCGGATCACTTGACAACGGACACAGTGGACGAGAATTGAGGCAGCTCTCTATTTGGGCCAGCAGCGTAGAAAGTTCCTCGTAAGTAAACGTGCGATCCCGCATTATTCTGCGAAGGTGATGCTTTGTAGATTTTACTCCAGCTTCCCATAGACCTCCAAAGTGGGGTGAAGCTGGGGGAATAAAATGCCACTTAGTTCCCTGGTTGGCTAAGGTTTCACCCAAGTGTTCTGGGAGGGAAGCTTTATTGCGTTGGTACATAAGTAGTAGGGAACTGTATGTGCTTCGACCATTAAAAATATTAAATTTCAGCAATTAAATTTGAAATTTTTCAATTTTAATTGCCAAAATTCTCAAATTTCACAAAATTCTCAAATTTCATTTTGTGTGTGTTCGTGTGTGTATTTTTTCCCACGGTTTAGTAGGGGCGTTCACATTGTTGTTTTTTTTTTAAATAAAATGTTGGGGTAGGCGTGGGAATTTGTGTCTGTCCATATGTGACGTTGAGAATACATGTCCGTCGGTATGTGAGCGTGGGAATTTGTGTCTGTCCATATGTGACCTTGAGAATACATGTCCGTCGGTATGTGAGCGTGGGAATTTCTGTCTGTCCATATGTGACCTTGAGAATACATGTCCGTCGGTATGTGAGCGTGGGAATTTGTGTCTGTCCATTTACACTGTGTACGCCTGGTGAATAAAAAAATTTTGAAGCATTTTTAGGAATCACACTATTTAAAAAGTGTAGTAGTTATATATGGATGCCCTTAATGTTTGTGGTTCGTTCCTTCTTGCTGGAGTGAGATTTTTTCTTTTATTTTTTTGCTTATTAAAATTTGGTGTGTTTACTTAAGATTTGTCGTCCAGCAATTCAGTGTTTTTTTTTTACTTTTTTGCTTGCAATGCTTGAGTCTGGAGGAATAATTTGATTATTCTGATCTTGAAGACGTCGTGAAAAAAAAAAAATTACTATTGCATAAATATTGAAACTGAAGTTTTGTTTATTTTATACATGACGATCATCGATGGATTTTATTTGGGGATCTGGATGGTGGTGCGATTTCTGTATTTTGTAGAATATGAATATTTATGCTATGTTTAAGTGTTTGTGTTTTTTGTGTTCTGAGTGGCGGTTGGAATGTATGGCTGTCAGACAGTCTGTGTGTGTGACGATTGGTGAGTCTGTATGACAGTCCGCTTTCTTGCTTTCCTGGTCAGTATAAAATGTGATAAGGTGTACATATTCATGCGTACATAAATATCTACAAATTTATTTCATTTACGCATATACATACAAACAAATAATAAGCGTTTATTCTTTGTGCCCAAATATTCCCTTGACCATTTGAATGAATGAATGAACCATTGTTTAAACATATACATTGTTTTAATTTTTATTAATATATAATATTTATACATACATTTACATATATTTTTTAATATAAAGCTGCCTCCACTGCGTCAGCTGCCTCTATCAACAATTGATCGTTGGTATCTTCGTATAATGCAAGAAACATTGGGACATCAATTTTTGGGAGCATTTGGACTTCCAATATTTCTATGTGCGGTTTGTTGGTTACCTCACTTCTATTGGATTCACTACCAGCCTCGGCAGGCTGAGTATTGATGCTCAAAAATAGGTCATCGTCACCTGTCAGCATCTCTTCATATTCTTCCTCTATTTTTTGGAGTGGGTTAGATGAAGATGGTTGCGAAGACAGCTCTAGGAGAAGCTCCTCATCTCCTTCAAGATGTTTCTCGAACTCTTCCTGTCTGGCTTTTCTTAAATTCTCCTTCAAATGGTGACGCTGAAGTCTCCGATATAATGGTGTGTACCAGAAGGGCTTCATTGTAGAAATAAAAGCTCAACTTCAAAATTTGATAATTTTGCTTTGAAAACTTGTGAAGCTACAAAAATTTTGTAGTTTATCAGATACCACAATGTTTTGTCCACGTAGCAGTTTCTTTTGCTACAACATTTTGTGACGTATCTGCATGCATAAGCATGCCTCCGTATCCTGTGTATATCACATATCATAATGTTTGTTTACATAAATTTTGTCCACGTAGCAGTTTCATTCCCGTAAACATTTTGTATCGTAGAGGCATGCATAAGCATGTCCCTGTACTCTGTATATATAAAATTCCGTTCAAAACTTTGAAACGTATCTGCATGCACAAGCATGTCTCTGTACTCTGTAGATATCACTTATCAAAATTTTTGTTTACATAAATATTGTCTACGTAGCACTTTCATTCCCTTAAACATTTTGTATTGTAGAGGCATGCATAAGCATGTCTCGGCATTCTGTGTATAATCAGATACCACAATGTTTTGTCCACGTAGCAGTTTCTTTTGCTACAAAATTTTGGAACGTCTCTACATGCATAAGCATGCCGCCGTATTCTGTGTATATCACATATCATAATGCTTGTTTATATAAATATTGTCTACGTAGCAGTTTCATTCTCCTAAATATTTTCTAACGTATTTGCATGCATAAGCATGCCTCGGCATTCTGTGTATATCAGATACCACAATGTTTTGTCCACGTAGCAGTTTCATTCCCGTAAACATTTTGTATCGTAGAGGCATGCATAAGCATGTCCCCGTACTCTGTATATATCACATTCCGTTCAAAACTTTGTAACGTGTCTGCATGCACAAGCATATCTCTGTACTTTGTAGATATCACTTATCAAAATTTATGTTTACATAAATATTGTCTACGTAGCAGTTTCATTCCCTTAAACATTTTGTATTGTAGAGGCATGCATAAGCATGCCTCGGCATTCTGTGTATATCAGATACCACAACGTTTTGTCCACGTAGCAGTTTCTTTTCTAATTTTTTAATCTTAACCGTTTCTACCACCAGATACGCTACTTTTGCAAAGTAACGCAAAGCTACTTTGTTGGAATGAAGCGTACTATACCAAAACAAAATTTTCACGAATTTGTATTAATCTAAATTTTTAGAATAAAATTCAGTACATTTTTGTATCTAAAAGTAACAAGTCGTGACTATTAAAAAATTCCTTGTGTGTTATTAATAAATCTAAGACAGAAAATAAATACATATTCTCAAAAAACATATTATTTGTATATCAAAAAATAAGAGTGTGTCATATAATTTAAGCAAAGACAGAATTTAAATATATATATAAAAATATATAATAGTAATATTACTTGTTATTCAAGCAATCAATATATTTTTTAATAAAAAAGTACACTATAACCAAAATAATTTTTATAAGTGTAAATCAAAATATTTAAAAAAAAATGAGTTCATCAATTTTCAAGTGCAATATCTGTAATAAGGTATATAAATACCAAAAATCTTATTTAGAACATTGCAAAGGTCATGTTCAACCACAACAAGTGCAACAGTCGATACAACCCCCAACATCTGCGTACAACCCCATAGCAACATATCAACAAATCGCACAGTCCATACAACCCTCAACATATGCATACAACTCAATGGTCCAAAACAATTTGCAGTATCAGTATCCGGCGCAGTATCAGTACCCAGTGCAGTATCAGTATCCAGTGCAGTATCAGTATCCAGTGCAGGTACCAGCGTATCCTTTATATCCGTATCCAGTGTCAACCAACCAATTCACAGCACCTATGGAGATTCCATATCCCATTGAATATAGCGTACCTATACAGTTGCAGCAAAATAATATGCCTAATTATTACCCAAGCTATTTGCCCGTAGATAATCCTTCTCAAGACATGGATATAAGTCAAGTTATTCCACATGATCAGGCAAATACACAAAATAATGAAGTAGAAATGGATATCTCAAATGATGATCTACTGTCTCAAGCTCCAAATGAATGCAAATATTATATAATAAATAGTGCTTTTAAAAATAATATTACAACATTTGGAGTTCCAGTAAATAAAGATTGTATTCTATTTGAAGATGTTATTGTGGATAATAAACATATCATCAAAGAAAGACTTGAAAATAGTCTTGCCGTACACAACATTATTAAATTTAATATTACTCTTATTGGAGAGTATATTAAAATTATAAGCGATGATATGGAATTGTTTACTATTTCTCACCGGGCAAAGATGGATCTTCTGTGCATTGGAGATGATGTTGAGGAAATTATGGCAAAGCAATTTCAAGAAATCCACAACAAAATGTCTGAATTTCAAGAACGGGATTCAGGATGGACTTTAATTAGAATTGTTCGCCTCGAAATCGCTATAAATAAGTCATCTTTGGTGAGAGGATCGAACTGGATAAGTACGCCGGAGAACTTAAAAAGTAAAAAGGCATGTATAAATGTTGAAAATAATGACATTTATTGTTTTAAATGGGCAATAATATCTGCACTGGATACATCTGATATTAAAAGACCTCAACGTTGCTGCTCATACAACATTGCAGACATCAGCGCTGATATCATATGTTTGCAAAACGGAATTGAGATTGACTTCAAAAATTTAAAGTTTCCGTTGGCGTTAAAGAGTATCAGGATATTTGAAGAAAGCAATCCAAATATTAGCGTCAATGTGTTCGGATACAATGATGAAAGCAATGAGATTGTTGGACCATTCTATAACACCAAGAATGAAAAAGCTAAACATATTAATTTGTTATTATTAGAAAATGCTGAAGGATATCAGCATTATATTCTTATAACAAATATATCAAAGTAAGTAATAAAACATACATTTATTTACGTAAATATATTAATATATATTCTTATAACTTTTTTCTTTCCACAGACTTTTAAAAGCTCAGACTACCAAGCACTGCAAAAAACTTGTCTTCTGTAACAGCTGCCTCCAATACACCCACAATGAGAGGACGTTAGAGCGACATAAAGAAGAATGTGGGCAAATTGTTGCGGAGCTGCCGTCTGAGGAAAATGCCGTGTTGCAGTTTAAAGACCACCAACGACAAATGGATGTACCGTTTGTTGTGTATGCAGACTTTGAATGCATACTGGAGGAGGTTAATATTAGAGTAAGTGACAAAAGTAGGTATCGCAAAAAGCACATTCCTTGTGCTTTTAGTTATTATATTAAATGTAAGCATAATGATAGTTTAGATAAGTTTAAATTATATACGGGGAGGGATGCAGCAGAAAAGTTTGTAGAAAATTTTATTGAAGATTGTGAAGATATTTATAATGAATATCTAGTAAATAAAAGGGAAGTGGATGCTTTAACTCCTTTCGAAAATTTTAATTTTCGAAATGCGATAGATTGTCATATTTGTCATAAATATCTAGGCAATGATAGAGTGCGAGATCACTGCCACATAAGTGGTAAATTTAGAGGAGCAGCTCATAATAGATGCAATTTAAAATTTCAAATTCCAAAATTTATACCAATCTATTTCCACAATTATTCATCTTATGACGCGCATCTTTTTGTTAAAGAGTTGGGTAAAAAATCTGACAATATAAAAGTCCTTCCGCTCAACAAAGAATTATACATATCACTATCTAGATTTTCAAAAATGACCGACAACTACAACCTTGAACTTAGATTTTTAGACACAATTCGCTTTATGCCTGAAAGCTTAGAATCTTTAGCTAATAATCTTTCAGAACAAGACTTTCACATCATTAAAAGACAATTTAAAACAAAAAAAGAGTTTGATCTAGTGAGAAGAAAAGGTGTCTTTCCCTATGATTTTCTTAATTCTTTTGAAAAATTGAATGTTGGTGAACTTCCAGCAAGGGAAAATTTCTTCAACCATCTCAATAATAAGGAGTGCTCGATTGAAGACTATGAGCATGCAAAAGAAGTTTGGAATGCTTTCGGCTGCAAAACCTTGCAAGATTACATGGAAGTATATTTAAAAACGGATGTTCTCTTACTTGCAGATATATTTGAAAGTTTTAGAAAGGTTTGCAAGAACATCTACCACTTAGATCCATGTCAATATTACACTGCACCAGGACTATCGTGGGATGCTATGCTAAAGTACACAAATATAGAACTAGAGCTTTTGACGGACATAGATATGTACAATTTCTTCAAGAAAGGAATACGTGGTGGACTTGTACAATGCAGTAACCGATATTCAAAGGCTAACAACAAATATCTACCTGACTTCGATAGAGAAAAGCCCTCAGAATTTATTGTGTACTTAGACGCAAATAACCTCTACGGTTGGGCTATGTCTGAGTATTTACCTTATGGTGGATTCAGATGGCTGTCAGCTGAAGAGCTAAATCTGGATCCTAAAACCATAGGTGATAATTCAAGTGATGGATATGTCTATGAAGTTACTTTAGACTGTCCTTCTCATTTGCATGACTCTCACAATGACCTACCTTTCTGTCCAGAAAATAAGAAAATTTTGCAAACAAAGCACATTAAATTAGTTGCAGATTTTTCAACAAAACAAACATATGTCATAAATTATAGAGTTCTTAAACAATGTTTACAGTATGGTCTAGTTCTAAAGAAAGTGCATCGAATTCTCACCTATAAGCAATCAACCTGGTTGAAAAGTTATATAGACTTGAATACCAAACATAGGGCTACTGCAAAAAATACTTTTGAAAAAAATTTTTTCAAATTGTTAAATAATGCAGTATACGGTAAAACTATGGAGAATGTGGAAAAGAGAAAAGATGTACGAATAGTTACGAACTGGAAAAGGACAAACTGTAATCATTTAGGAGCTCAAGATTGGATATCTAAACCTAATTTTCATAGTTTGTCAATATTTTCTGAGAATATGGTAGCGATTCAAATGAATAGAGTGAAAACCTATTACAATAAGCCTATATATTTAGGATTTTGTGTATTAGAGCTTTCCAAATGGAAAATGTATGATTTCCATTATGGGTACATGCAACCCAAATTCAAGTCAAACTTATCACTGAATTATATGGACACTGACTCTTTCATTTACACAGTAAAAACAGAAGACTTTTATGCTGACATAAAAACTGACCTCGACCATAAGTTTGATACATCAGATTACCCAAAAGACAATGTATATGGATTTCCTCTGGTAAACAAAAAGGTATTGGGTATGATGAAGGATGAAAATTGTGGAAAGGTAATGAAGGAATTTGTAGGATTGCGGTCAAAAATGTACTCTTTTAGTGTGCAACATCAAAGTGATATTAAAAAATCGAAAGGAGTAAAGAAGTGCATTCTTAATAATTATAGTATAGCTTCATATAGAAATTGCTTATTCAATAAGTCGACTGTGTATGATGATATGCTAACATTTAAATCAAAAATTCATCAAATTTATACAAATGAAATAAATAAAGTAGTATTAAATTATGCAGACGATAAAAGAAAAATAAGAAGTGATAAGATGAGTACATATGCATGGTATCATTTTCGAATCGAGGAAACTAATCCTGATTATGAACTTGACATGCTACTGTGGGAAATTTCAAGACTAGAAGAGGAAGAAGCAGTGCTATAACTGTATCCCTATTTTTAAGTAATAATTTTTATGTTTATTTAAGTAGTTAAATCTATTAATAAGTAAAAAAAATTGTTGTATTGTTAAGAGAAATAAACAAAAAAAAATTGTACAAATATATTTAAAATGAAAAAACATTCAGAATTTGTTTTATTTTGTTTGGTGATTTATTATTTAGTTTCATCGAAATATTGCTTAATATGAATTAATTAAATGATTTATCATCATTTTTCTTAAGTAAAATACGGAGCACCGGCAGGTATCTGGCCCCTCCTCACAATCTGGATGGCTCCATGGACAAGACTTAAAGTGACCATCGTCCTTGTCCTCATCTTCCATTATACCAAAATCATCATTTTCATTCAACATATCGAGAAACATTTTCACCATTTCCATGTGTTCGTATATTACACATCTCTCAAAATCAACTAAGAATTGTGCGAGCTTGTTTCTAATGTCACTCATGATTTTATGAAATATTTTATAGTATTACTAAAATTTACTTCCGATCTTTTTGACTGTTAGTTCTCTACTAATAATTGTTTTCAACGAACCAGTACTAAGGTGTATGTTATGAAATTAAAAAAAAAACGATGTCAGCGTTTTTAGTCCAGAAAATAATTTAAAATTCGACTCAAAAAAATGAATACGTATATATGACATCTCTCTATCCTTTTCCAACTACTTAGTTTTAAATACTTATATATATATATATATATATATATATATATATATATATATATATTTAATTTTTCCTCACTTCGTCTTTTGTCAAAAATAAAGCAAAAAAATCATTGTATAATGATTTTCTGTTAAGCTTCTTACAGTCTAGAAAGCTAAAATCGAGATTAGTTTGCAATAAAAGTTCAAAGCTATAAGTTGTGAAAAATTTCTACCGCAATGGATCTAGTGGAAAAATTTAATTCGTACAATACAAAATCCTTAATCCATATAAAGGATCTAGATGAATTATCCAAACACACTATCGTACGTGCAAAGCGAGTAACAACAAAGTATGGGGAAACAGTTCAACTTGAGCTGGAAAACCACATAATGTTTCTCCCCAACCGATACAATGCATTGACCAATGCAGAATTAGAAGATCTTTCGAATAATAAATATCGACTACAAAGAAAAGGAGAGCGAAACCTGATCTTAGAAAGCGAGATGAACGAGTTTTTAATACCAAACTCTCAGTACCCCGTTTGGCAGTAAAAAATATGTTATGTTCATATATTTTGTACTTAACAAGAAAAAAAAATAATAATAATAAAAAAGAAAATGTTTTTAAATATGTATGTATATAAATATATATGATTGTGTTTTATTTAATATCTTTGGTTATATCAATAAGAAATTTCAAACATAAGTGACCGCAATTATATGTATTAAAGTTTTGATATTGATTGTAGTTGTATTGAATATTTCTACCTAAATATTTGATTAATTCTAGAGGAGGTTGTAAATTTCCAAAGCTGTCGAAATATTGTTTTTCATTCTTGTTCCTATAGTATGCTACCCAATGAGTACCTGGGCCTGTTGATAAATCCAAATTGATTATTCCACACTCTACAGTCTTTGGTCGTTTTGGTAGTGAATCCAACATATAAACTCCTCTAAAGTGTGGAATATATTTTGAAAATTTTCTTAGATCAAATTCTGATAATGGTCTGTTGGGTAGCATTTCTAATAGTTTTTTGAATGATCTTTACAAACAAGTCCATAACCGTTTTTATCCCACAGCAATAGACTCCATTGCCTTATTGTGTCTGGTGGCTTCCTCAAGTTGTTTTTTTGCATTATTTGTTGCATTTACAGCTTTAGCTATAGAGGCACCTCCAGTTGCTAGACTACCAAGTGCACCTAGAGCAGTTAGAATCGGTATTATGGGCAAAAAACCACCAATTTTTGGAACATTTATAATACGCGGTATTATAACACGAGCTTTTTTCCCCTTAAGAGATTTACTGATAGCTTTACGAGCAATCTTAATGGCTGAATTAATATCTTGTGGTTTTTCCTTCTTCAATATCTTTGTTGCTGATTTAATTGTTTTATGAAACAGATTTTTGTCATTTATACGAATTCGTGGTGATGGTCTTTTCACTGTATTCCTTTTCTTTGCTTCAACACCCATACCAAGTTTAGTTTTTGCTTTCATTGCGTTGGTGACTATATATGAAAATGTTTTTTCTGCAAGATCACTATCTTTTGAAAGAACTCTTTCCCAAGCCGTATTTTCAAGAATTTTGTCAGCTTGATGTCTGCTGTTTAAGTCTTTATTTTTCGAGTAAGCAATATCGTGATTTTTGCAAGCAGCATCCAATAAGTTAATTCCTTTATCTCCTCTATCTAAACGCTTTTGTAATCTTGTGCCAGGTCCACAATACTGGTATCCAGGAAGATGTAATTCAAAAGGTAGAGAATTTATTGCTTTATTTAGTAAACCTTCTCCAACGATAGCTTGTTTGTGACTAAAACTTTTGTTATAAAGTACAACCATATTAATTTAATCTACAATAAAAGATATTGTTCGCAAGTTTAGCAAGTAGTTATTAAAATGTGCTTCATAAAACAACATAAAAATATTTTAGTTCGTAATGCTGATATTTGTTCAAATGACAGTAAAAAAATAAGACATAGTTCCTTGTTACCAAATTCTATTCGAGCATTAATAGTTGGTCCTTCAAATTGTGGAAAAACTAACATAATGATTAGTTTGCTGGAAAGTCCTAATGGTCTCAAGTTTGAAAATATTTACTTGTACTCAAAATCTTTATATCAACCTAAATATGAATACCTAAAGAAATTAATTTCACCAATTAAAGGAATCGGATACTACACATTTGCAGAAAACGAGGACGTTGTTCCTCCTAGTGAAGCTAAAAGCAATTCAATTATGATTTTTGATGATGTTGCATGTGAAAAGCAAAACAATATACGTGCATATTTTTGTATGGGTCGTCATAAGAAAGTAGACTCATTTTACTTGTGTCAGACTTACACGCGGATTCCAAAACATTTGATAAGAGATAATGCTAATGTAATTATTATGTTTAAACAAGATGCGACAAATATGAAACATGTATATGATGATCACGTTGCCAGCGACATGAACTTTGAAATGTTTCAACGAATTTGTAGAGAATGTTGGAAGGAAAAATACGGATTTTTGGTGATAAGTAAAGATAATGAACTAAACAATGGTCGTTATAGAAAGTCATTTGATTACTTCATCATAATATAATTTACTGTTCATCAAATGCACCCTGCAGTATTTAATCTGACTTCAAACTTTATACATGTGATTATTGTAACTGATCAGATAAGCAGATCTGATACCTGATAAACTGACCTGATACCTGTTAAACTGACCTGATAAGCTGGTCTGATACCTGTTAAACTGACCTGATAAGCTGGTCTGATACCTGATAAACTGACCTGATAGCTGTTAAATTGACCTGATAAGCTGATCTGATACCTGATAAACTGACCTGATAGATGTTAAACTGACCTGATAACCTGATCTGCTTCCTATTGAACTGACCTGATAGCTAAAATGAATGAACAAATTCTTAAAGACTTGGTGGCAACAAGAAATATCTTGAAGAAAAAGCTTCGTAGTATAAAAACTGGAGAAATAGATACACATCAGCAATTAACAGATACATTCAAGCCTATCACAGAACCTTTAAAAGAATTTATCAATAGCTCTAAATACGTTGGTAGACCAGTTAAAAAAGAACCGAGTGATAAGGAAACTGGAATTGATGACAATGAAAGTTTTCATCCTCAGAACTCAACAATAAAATTGGAAACGAGTACGCCCAAGAAACTAAGTGAAGAAAAAATTTTTAAGCAATCTAATAGTAAAAGTAGCAGTATTTATGATGAAGATGACTTTTACTCACAAAATTCGAATAATGAAGAAAGTTATTCTGACTTAACACTATTGCAATCGAGAAACGAACTAGATACTAACTATGGTCCACATAAAGATAATAATAACGAATGGAGATTTGGTAATAGCAGCTTAGAGTTAAATCAAGATAAGATACAGGTTGGGGGACAAATATGGGCGCTCACGCCAGGACTTTTTTCTTTAATGTTTCATAAAGCACCAAAAAACTATGATAAATTCGAGCTTGAAATCTATAAAAAAAATATTACTTGCTACCAATGCCCACAGGAGAGGCTATAAGTCTGATGGTCAAATCAAAGGGAGCATAGCCCATAAGTACAAACATATTATTGGAAAACTTTTCAAAGGAGACAATCATACAGGCTCATCAGATGTAACAAAAAGTAATTATTTAGGAAGGGGTTTGATGCAGTTTAACCCTCATAATCCAAACTATATACACTGGGATGATCCAAACGAGTTGGTAGATCGACTTAGACTACTGCTTGCATCACAGTCTGCAGGTCATACTAATCACAACAACGAAATTGTCTCAATTATTGAAGAACTACGTGAAGCTAATATAATTGTATAAACTATATACATACATAGATTTTTATATAAAACATGTCCGTTGATAAATTTGGGCATTATATTAACGATAGAAGTGAAGTAATTTCAACCAAAAATGCGCCTAAGTTGTTGGGCTTCTTTATGGATACGAACAAAAACATTGATGTCCAATACAAGAGAATCAAAAATGTTGCAAATGCTGTGGAGGAAAACGATGTTATCAGTAAATTGTTTCTGCAAACTGAACTCAAAAAACAGCAACAAGAAGTAGCTTTCCAGTTAGAAAATCTTAATGCTCATTTGCAGGATATCAATAAGAAAATGGATGGTAATAAATCACTTTTTGATATGGAAATTGAAGAGCTACGAGAAAAAATTTATAGAATAGAAAATTACATGTTCGTATCAATAGGTGCAAGTGCATCAAGTAGATCACAACACACTTAAAACAGCGACTGGAAAAATAAGATGTCTTCAAAGAGAAATGTTGTAAATGAATTGTATAAGCAGGCTCGAAAACGTTTTGTACGTCGTAGAGTTGTGATGAAAGGAATAGATGATCTTTGGCAAGCTGATTTAGTTGAAATGGGAAATTATTCCTTAGACAATAGAAATTATCGATTTTTGCTAACTGTAATTGATACATTCTCAAAATTTGCTTGGGCAGTACCTTTGAGCAGAAAGAATGCATTCGAAACAACTCAGGCAATGGAGAATATTTTCAAATTGGGACGAATACCGAAAAACTTGCAAACAGACGATGGTAAAGAATTTTTCAATAAACATTTCAGTCAGTTGATGAATAAATACAATATTAATCACTACTCAACATATAGTACTATGAAAGCCTCAATAGTAGAACGATTCAATAGAACATTAAAAGGAATGATGTGGAAGGAATTTAGCTTAAATGGTTCATATAATTGGATTGATATGTATAGAGATTTACTTGATGCATACAATAGAAAAATTCATCGCACCATTAAAATGTCACCGATTAAAGTAAATTCAACAAATGAAAAACAGCTTTTAAACACAGTATACAGTCATTTAAAGATGTATAAAATGTCAAAATTTAATGCAGGAGATCATGTACGCATAAGCAAATATAAAAACATTTTTGAAAAAGGTTATACTCCGAATTGGACAACAGAAATCTTTACAATTAAAAGAGTACAAAATACATATCCTACAACATATATATTAGAAGACTATCGCGGAAATCCTATTAAAGGCGGATTCTATGAAGAAGAACTTTCGAAAACCAGATATCCTAATACATACCTAGTTGAAAAGGTTCTCAAAACTAAAGGACATAAGGTGTTTGTCAAGTGGCTGGGCTTTGGTAATGAGCACAATTCTTGGATAAGCAAAGATGAGATATTGTAAATGGAAGAATACAATAAATAAACAACAACAAAAACAACAACAATTTCATCAATATTTAATTTAGTTTAAAATAAGTAAATGAACAATAAATACGAAACTGCTTCTTATAAATCATACTGTGTGTTTAACCTCATTTATTTACAATCAAACAGTCACAATGTCAATAACATTGACTCTGAGCTCCAATTCATCAGAGCTATCTGCTAATTATTTTCCTCCTATTGATTTAAACGGAACCTATGAATGTGCTCTAACTGATTTTCATTCATACAACAGTATCCCGAATGTGGATGTCTACAACAATATATTTTATATCGGCGAACTTGTAATTGAAATACCGATCGGATCTTATGAATTAAATGATATAGTTGACTATATAGAAGAACAATACAAACGATATAGACCAGAAAACAAAATTTTGATTGAAGCTAATAACAATACAATGCAAGTCAAAGTCAGCAGCTCTAAAGAACCAATATATTTTAATAAAGAAAATACAATAGGTAGACTTTTAGGATTCAATAGCAGAATATTAACGCCAAACAAAGAACATTACTCTGATCTTCCAGTGAATATCTTTAAGGTGAATCTCTTGAGGATTGAAAGCAGTATTGTGGTTAATACTTATATGAATAATTCTAAAGCTCATACACTACATGAATTTCCGATTAATGTACCGGCTGGATATAAAATAGTTGAGATTCCCAAAAATCTTATTTATTTGCCAGTAAACTCCAGAGAGATAAGTTCACTAGCTCTTCGCGTGGTTGATCAAAACGGCGACTTAATTAATTTCAGAGGTGAGGAAATTACAATACGAATACATTTAAGGACAACTAAATAATGATAATATACAACAAGAGTATATCGAAGAATACTACAGCAACATCTAATTCTCAAACGTTACAATCTAAGCAACAATTGAAAAGATCTGTTCGTCAAAAATCGCTTACAGCAGCAAACAAGAGTTTTCTCAAGTCACTGAACTTTAAATTGAAAACAAAATGAGTTCAATAATAGACGTTTTAGATAAACCAATATCTGACGAAAATATTATCAAAAAGGATTATCACACATACATACCATACCTTCAGTCTTTTAACAACAACGATGAAATAAGAATTTCAATACAAAACCAAGATCTATATGTGTTACCCAGTGAAAGCTATATATATGTGGAAGGACTTGTTGTAGACGAAAAAACATCGAAATCTACACCCAACTTTCAGTTGAAAAATAATTTTGTTGCATATCTCTTTGATGAAATCCGCTATGAACTGAATGGTATTGAAATTGATCATACAAGATATTTGGGAGCCACCAGTACCATAAAAAATTTGGTTTCTTTATCACCTACGGAAAGCGTTGTGTTGCAAAATGCTGGATGGAATAAACTTGATAAAATAGATCTTCAAAATGGAAATTTTAATTTCTATGTACCACTCAAACTTCTTTTAGGATTCGCTGAAGACTACAATAAAGTTTTATTAAATGGTAAACATGAATTGATACTCTTGCGTAATAAGAACGATGAAGATCTTGTACACTCGAATGTTTCCACCGAGAAAGCAAAACTTACAATTTCACTAATATCATGGAGAATTCCACATGTTCAATTATCTGATCATAGTAAATTGAATATGATCAAAATACTTAATAATGGTGCTGCTATACCAATGGCATTCCGTAGTTGGGATTGTCATATGAATCCACACCTTAATACGGGAACCAATCACATATGGAATGTTAAACTGGCCGCTAATAAAGAACGCCCTCGTTTTGTCTTGATTGCCTTTCAACAAGAAAACAAGTTTGTTCATTGTGATCTTACTAACTTAAAAGTACATTTGAACTCAACCTCTTACCCATATGACGATCTTAATATAAAATTCAAAAATGAGCGCTATGCGATTCTATATGATATGTATCTAAGATTCCAACAAAGCTACTACATGAAACAACCCCAACCTCTTCTAACAGGTCAAGAGTTTAAAAATAACGCTCCAATTATTGTAGTTGATGTCAGTCAACAAAACGAAACGCTCAATACCGGACCAATCGACATAAAAATTGAATTTGAAACAGCAACAAATATTCCAGCAAAAACATCAGCTTACTGCGTTCTTATTCATGACCGCGTAATAGAATACATACCAATAAAAGGTCAAGTCCGGAAGCTCTTATAAAGTAAATACCATGGATGGTGATATTGTTTTTGTAGACTTGCAAGGTTTCAAAACTAATTCAAATGGCTTCATCGCAAAAGAACTAGCTGTAGTTTTCAGCAACAAGGAATGGTTCAATTTCATCATAAAACCTCCTTTTGATTTCGCATGTTTATCAGCCAAAAAACAGAGAGAAGCAGTTTGGTTAACAAAAAACTATCATCATATTAACTGGAATGATGGATCAGTCTCATTTCAAAGCGTTTGCAAGTTTTTAAAATCGAATATAAGAAATTCACAAATATATGTTAAGGGGGGAGAGAAGAAAAAATGGCTGGAAAAAATTATTCATCAAACAGTTTATAACATTGAAGACATTGGCTGCATTAATTTCAAACAAATGGAAACTAAGCATTCCATATATCTCTATTGTAGCTATCACGACTATGGTGTTTGTGCCTTAAGGAATGCAATTTTACTTAAAAATGAAAGTGTTAACAAACTTTTAAATAAATGCTTATAAAAACTAAAATAAATGTCTTTTTATTTCAAACAAAAAACCTACATACATATTTATTTTTTTCAGAGAACACACAAACAAACATACACAATCGTTCATTCATTCATTCAAATGGTCAAGGGAATATTTGGGCACAAAGAATAAACGCTTATTATTTGTTTGTATGTATATGCGTAAATGAAATAAATTTGTAGATATTTATGTACGCATGAATATGTACACCTTATCACATTTTATACTGACCAGGAAAGCAAGAAAGCGGACTGTCATACAGACTCACCAATCGTCACACACACAGACTGTCTGACAGCCATACATTCCAACCGCCACTCAGAACACAAAAAACACAAACACTTAAACATAGCATAAATATTCATATTCTACAAAATACAGAAATCGCACCACCATCCAGATCCCCAAATAAAATCCATCGATGATCGTCATGTATAAAATAAACAAAACTTCAGTTTCAATATTTATGCAATAGTAATTTTTTTTTTCACGACGTCTTCAAGATCAGAATAATCAAATTATTCCTCCAGACTCAAGCATTGCAAGCAAAAAAGTAAAAAAAAAACACTGAATTGCTGGACGACAAATCTTAAGTAAACACACCAAATTTTAATAAGCAAAAAAATAAAAGAAAAAATCTCACTCCAGCAAGAAGGAACGAACCACAAACATTAAGGGCATCCATATATAACTACTACACTTTTTAAATAGTGTGATTCCTAAAAATGCTTCAAAATTTTTTTATTCACCAGGCGTACACAGTGTAAATGGACAGACAGAAATTTCCACGCTCACATACCGACGGACATGTATTCTCAAGGTCACATATGGACAGACAGAAATTCCCACGCTCACATACCGACGGACATGTATTCTCAAGGTCACATATGGACAGACACAAATTCCCACGCTCACATACCGACGGACATGTATTCTCAAGCTCACATATGGACAGACACAAATTCCCACGCTCACATACCGACGGACATGTATTCTCAAGGTCACATATGGACAGACAGAAATTCCCACGCTCACATACCGACGGACATGTATTCTCAAGGTCACATATGGACAGACACAAATTCCCACGCTCACATACCGACGGACATGTATTCTCAACGTCACATATGGACAGACACAAATTCCCACGCCTACCCCAACATTTTATTAAAAAAAAAACAACAATGTGAACGCCCCTACTAAACCGTGGGAAAAAATACACACACAAAATGAAATTTGAGAATTTTGTGAAATTTGAGAATTTTGGCAATTAAAATTGAAAAATTTCAAATTTAATTGCTGAAATTTAATATTTTTAATGGTCGCAGCACATACAGTTCCCTACTACTTACATAATCTGTAGTTCTTTATTGGCTCCCACAAAATTGATACCACAATCCGAATACAAATCGGTACACATACCTCTGCGCAATGTAAACCGACGGAATGCTGCCAAGAAGGAGTAAACGTTAAGGCTGGTTACGGTTTCCAGATATATCGCCTTTGTACACATACAAATAAACAGGAAGATGTAGCCTTTAGTTGTTCTTGCATTACGTAAAGTTGATTGCTTAATGCTGATAGGACCAGCGTAGTCTACGCCACTGTGCTTGAATGTACGAGCTGGCTGTATCCTCACCATTGGTAAATTGCCCATCAATTGCTGACACGTTTTAGCACGATATTTAAAACAAATGATGCATTTTCGTTGAACAAGTTTAGCTAGATCGCGACCAGATGGAATCCAATAACATCGTGAAACGTAAGATTGCATCAGTTGTATACCACCATGCAAAGCTTTAATATGAGCTTCTGCATATATCAGTATAGAAAGAGGATTTTGTTTCGCTAATAGGATAGGGTGTTTGGTGGGATACGGAATTTTTGCATTTAATAAACGCCCTCCGACTCTAAGTATTCCCATTTCGTCCAAAAATGGTACTAGCTGAATAATTTTGCTTTTGATTGGAAGTGGTTTTCCAGACTTTAAACATGAAATTTCGGTATTTGATAAGGTTTGAGTGTAGATAATTAACTTATTTAAAGCTCTGTCTAGTTCGTAAGTTTTAAGAAATCCAACCTCTCGTTCACCGTTTTCGAGTGTTTTTACTTTTAGATTAAAAATATAGCGCAAAATGTACGACAATATGCGAACCATAGATGAAATTGAAGAGTATTCGGAAACTATATCAGCAATAATAAAGTCTGTTGGCATTGTTTTAGTTGTGATATCTGACATAAGAGGACCACTTCCACTTGCTGTTTGAACTGTAATAAATGATTTAGGTTCGTACTGTTTTTTGACGATATCCGTTTGTAAAGTAGGCCACGAATCAGATGATCTTCTTAGCCATGGAGGGCCTTGCCACCATAAACGATGATTAACTAATTCAACTGGGGCTAATCCTGTAGATGCGCAATCTGCAGGGTTATCACCAGATGGTACATATCTCCAGTCATCGACGTTACTATTATTGTGAATTTGAGCAACTCTATTTGCCACATAAACTTCTAATTTCGTAGATTTATTTTTTAACCATGCTAGTACTATAGTGCTCCAGTATGTTATGCAGCCTATATTAAATTCGACGTTATATATATATATATATATATATATATATATATGTTTATATGTGTACGCATGTGTGTGTGTATATGTATATATATATATATATATATATATATATATATATATGCATGTGTATGTATGTATGTATGTGTATATATGGATATATATGTATTCATAATATATATATATATATATATATATATATGAATATATATATATATATATATATATATATATATATATATATGCATGTGTATGTATGTTTGTATGTCTGTGTATGTGTGGATATATATGTATATATATATATATATATATATATATATATATATATACATATATATATATATATATATATACATATATATATATATATATATATATATATATATATATACTAGGTGCTCCCCGCGACAGTGTATACCCCGAAGGAATATCGGATTAAAAGTAAGGAATGTATTGAGAGATATATTGCCTCTAGCTGGAAATATGTATGTGTATAGCTACTAATAATAACGATTTCATATTCACATATAATTATAACTTGCATAAGTATAAAACTGCGTTATCAGAGCTTATGTTGCAAAAATTGATGCCTACTAACGGCAAATATTATATTCAGAAATTTGACAAAAAAAATCAAAACCAACTAAAATAAAATTCTGTACAATAGGTAACGAAGATTTTATTTTTTTCAAATTCAAAAAATTAAATATATTCTCCTACTTACTTGACACTTATCGTTGGACAATTCACTTAACATCTTTATAAATTGTATCCAATGTGTTATTCTGATGTATAAGCTAAATTATTGTAAAATTTCATTAAAATCCATTCAGAAGTTTTTGCGTGAAAGAGGAACAAACATCCTCACATCCGCACACAAACATTTGGCTTTATATATATATATATATATATATATATATATATATATATATGCATATATACTAAGCTGACCCGGCAAACGTTGTTTTGCCATATAAATTATTTCTAGTTTCTAGATAAATTCTAGTGTAGATAAAAAGTAACTTACTTATTATAAGTATGTAAGTCAGTGCCGTCTTAAGGCATGTCGGGGCCCCGGGCCACACCAGAGATTAAAAGTAGGGAATGTGTTGAGAGATATATTGCCTCTAGCTGGAAATATGTATGTGTATAGCTACTAATAATAACTATTTCATATTCACATATAAATATAACTTGCATAAGTATAAAACTGCGTTATCGTTGCAAAAATTGATCCCTACTAACGGCAAATATTATATTCAGAAATTTGACAAAAAAAATCTAACCCAACTAAAATAAAATTCTGTACAATAGGTAACGA
>OY776277.1:61174560-61344560 GCA_963675445.1 Linnaemya vulpina | reverse complement strand
CATATCTAGAAAGAAGAATGATCATAAGTGTACTAAAGAAAATAATGATAATTTAGTTTTAAGTTTCTCATGGTTGTTACTTAAGAATAAATTCAATAAAATATGAGCCGTTTATGAAGAAAACTCAATCACAACTAACTTTGTATTGTATTAGCGTAGTCGGTAGGATGTACGGAAAAGATAATTTTCAAACGTACCACAAGAAAAAAAATCGTGTGAATCCTTCGGGACCCTTCAAGGTTATAATATAGAAAAATAATAACAAATAAATACCAAGTTCATGGAACAACTTACAATTGTTTTAAAAAGTTTAAATATAAACTAAGAAGATACCAGAACAATGAACGCCGAACTGAACCGATTTGAAAACCACATGCATCAAAGAAGGTTTATAATGGACAACTTGAAGCTAATCCATCCGTTAGCGGCACATAAAAAAGAACTGGCAATGCAAGCTGGAGCAGTGGAAAGCATAGTGGCAAATATAGCAGCATTACCACTAGAGGACCGAACTCTGTTTTTCAATTGTATAATTCGGACGTTGAGCGGTGCCGCATTGGATGTAGTACGACGGGAACAGCCTGGAGATTAGACCGCATTAAAGAAACTCTTGATAATGGAATACGGTGAACACTAAAATACAATCCATTTAATTTTAATTATAAATAGTAATCAGTTTAAGGGTAGTATTAGGAATCTTTGTGAGGATATTAACCTTATAATATGTAGGATTAAAGATATGATAAGATTAAGTAATGATCCAGAAAAAAGAAAAACATTTTTTAGAAACCAGAAAGGTTTTTATAGTTTGAGAACATTAAAAAAAGAATTACCAAACCACTTGGTAGCTCTTTTGAATCCCAATCTAATAAATGATTTTCAATCCGCGATCCAAATACTAAAAAAAAACGGTGAATTCGATGAAAATATCTACAGTAAACCGCACAAACCACGAAATTACGACCAACCACAACTACATAGAATAAACCAAAATAAGGATAAAAATTTTTTTTTATTATAATAGATTTTTTCATAATACAAATCAGAACTTCCATCAACAGAACTCCCAGCCCCAGAAGTGATATAATAAAAACCAAAATTTCCGTCCCCAAAGATCATATAATAACAATCAGAATTTCTATTCACAAAATTCGTATAACAAAAATCCCCATTATAACGATTATCATAACAGAATTTATAATAATTATAACTCCAATAAAAGAATGAGAGAATACGATTAGAATCAATCTAGAATAAGAAAATATAGTGCTGAAATACGAATGGAAGTTGAAAATTTTGAATTGAATGCCTCAAACAATTGCGCTCCATTTTAATGAAAGTAGAAAATAGTATGTTTAAACTTTTTTAGATACTAGATCAACATGTATGATCTGGCACTTTACAGGCATTCCCCTATCGCACTGCAAGTTTTTGGTTCTGTTTGGTTCTGATAACGTGACCAACTGCTGCGTGGCAAGGGCCACATGGCCCCGATACGACCCAACCAGAACACGTGATCTTCTTAACTTCAACAAGATATGACTTCGTCAACTTCTGAGTGTCTTAAGTGGACATTGTAACTTTGGAATCCATGCAAGAAAGATGGGTGTGGAATACAATGACTTTTGCAGAAGCTGCAATGAGGAAGAGGAGGAGGAGGAGGAAACAGTACTCCATCTTCTATGCCAGTGTCCTGCCCTGAACAGCGTAAGGGCAGTGGCACTGCGCTCCAACTTCCTGCCGGATCTAGATAGCCTGGCAAGTGTGGAGCTTGTTAGAATATCGGCCTTCCTAGCATCCACAGGAGGGTTCAATGCGGCAGAGGAAAACTCCTGAGTAGTCCCTGTTTTAGGGTATCACAACGGGACCGAATGAACGGACCCAAGTGCATTGTTTCGAAAATGGCTCCACGAACCTAACCTAACCTATCATCTATAAGTTTGATTAGACCAAATATATTAGCAGTAAAAAGGTCAACCCAGTCAATGTAAGAACAATTAAAGGAAATATAATTTTAGACAAAGCGCAGGAAGTTACCAGTAGTCGATCAGGTGTTAGTGTGATTTTCCTTGTCAAAAACTTTTGTCAGAACGACGACGGACTATAAGGTTATGACAGTTTACAAAACTGTGAATATTAAAACCAAGAAAAATATGAAGAAAAAGCATTGTTAACTTTGGAAGAAATAAATAATAAAATAAATATTCACGAAACAAACTCATTATTTAGATTGAGTCATTTAAACAAAGAAGAACATAAAGAAATTACATAAACACAAACATAAACTTATCATATATAAAGAAAATGAAAACTTAAGCTTCCCGCATAAAGTAAAGCATAAGATAAACACTCAGCACGAAGATTCAATCTATGTGAAATCCTATAGATACCCATAAGTACATAGAGAAAAGGTTGATAGGCAAATAAAAGAGATGTTAGATCAAAACATCATCTGCCATAGTAAATTGCCTTATTCAGCACCAATTTGGGTAGTACCAAAAAAACAAGATGCCTCAGGTATACAGAAATGCAGAATTGTTATAGATTATCGAAAACTAAATAACATCACAACAGATGACAAATATCCAATCCCATTAATGGACGAAATATTGAACAAGTTGTGTAAGTCCATATACTTACAACACTGGTTCTACCAAATAGAAATGGACACCAAGGACAGGCATAAAACCGCATTTTCTACGCGTAACAGACACTATAAATTTCTAAGAATGCCTTTTGGTTAAAAGAACGCACCAGCTACATTCCGAAGAATGATGAACACAGTATTAGATGCGTTAGTTGGAAAAGACTGCATACTTGGATAATATAGTAGTCTTTAAAAAAAGGAAATAAAATAAACTTTACTGACAAAGAATACATTAAAGCTGTGGAAACTGTTAAACTTTTGATAACAAAAGAACCAAGCCTAGCGTACCCAAACTACGAAAAAAAAATTCACTCTAACAACAGACGCATCTAACACAGCATTAGGTGCAGTATTAATTCAAAATTCTAACCCGATTTGCTTCGCAAGTCGGACAGTCAACACACATGAGAATAACTATTTTGCCACAGAAAAATAACTACTTGCCGTAGTCTGGGCAACGTAATATTTCCGTCCGTACTTGCTTGGACGTAAGTTCATAATTAGTAGTGACCATCGTCCTTTGCAGTGGTTACATAACCTTAAAGAACCAAATGCTAAACTGCAAAGATGGAAAATAAAATTGAATGAGTTCGATTTTGATATCAAATACATACCAGGAAAAGAAAATCATGTCGCGAATGCATTATAACGAATTAAAATTTCTATTTGGAACAATGAATGAAGAAGATAGATTAAATATTGAAAAAACACTTACAGATTTAAGAGATGATAGATCACATCAATAAAGAAAATGAAATATTTCAAAAATTCCAAAAAGAAACAGCGGCTACAGAGTAAACTTACAGAAAAAATTTATTTATATATGTTTTTGGATAATGTTAAACTGTACCTACAACCAAAGAATATACACTTGGGGAATTCACACTTCGTGCTATTTAGTCATATTGTCATAGAGTCATAAAATTTTAGACTGGTTTAAAAAAGTTGTTGTTGTGCTGCATATAAAAAAGTCTTAAAATAATAGCACTTTTGCAGGTATGTTAAGTCGAACTCTGAAAATCATTAGGCAGGACGGCGATAGTATATGTTTGCCGCCGTTACTTATATATGTTTCACGACTAAAAAGCGAATAAAAAATTATTTATACTTATATGCCTGTACATCAAATCACATTTTTGTAACATAAAATATATTAAAGGAGCACTAAATCGCAAAAACTAAATATGTACAAGTGAAAAATTTTTCTCGTTTAATTACGTAGCTGGCAGCCACTGAACGTTTTTCCATATGCCGCGGCAAAAAAAATTATTCAGCTCATAACAAGGCAGCAGCTGTTATAGGGCTATTACACTGACGTGCATGTTGGCCAACTTGCTCGACAACATAACAAATCTCCTGGTGTAATAGCATGGCGTGAGACATGTTGGTCGGTTTTCAAAAATTTTTGGTTTTCTGATGTTCGTGGCGTACCAACATACTGGTGTAATAACGTGTCGGTCGTACTTCATATAAAAATTCATTTCACTTGTTACCTTTGCCGGTGACGTTGCTGAGCGTTGATCGGACAGTTGCGAAAAACATGTCTTTCAGTATTGTTAGTTTTTGGGAAGAATTAATTGAATTATATAAAAATCTGCCGAAATTGTGTAAAAAAAAATCATATATATACCACAATATGCAATTATTAGAGCTGTGCCGAACTTCATCAAATGCTCTCAAAAGCTTGTTTTTGACAACAACCTGTAATCAAACCCGTTTAAATTACATGGGTTTGATTAGAGGTTGTTGTCAAAAACGCGCGTTTGATGAAGTTCGGCACAGCTCTAAAATTTAACTTAAGGTACAGAATAGAGCTGTACCGAACTGAATCAAATGCTCTCAAACGCTAGTTTTTGACAAGAACCTCTAATCAAACCCATTTAAATTACATGGGTTTGATTGGAGGTTCTTGTCAAAAACGAGCGTATGAGAGCGTTTGATTCCGTTCGATACAGCTCTAGTACAGAAGGGAAGGTGGAGAAAACATAAGCAAAAAAACACATGCAAACTTGTTTGCAGATCTTTACAGAAAATTATATTTTCATATCAAAACATTGTTAATTGTTGAGCAACAATTTTTATGTGCGTGTGTAATTTTATTTTGCTTTATATGATTAATGCAAGTGAGAAAATAAACAATTTAATATCAGTCAGGAAATGCTGCGTAAATATGTGTAAAAGATCTAGAAGACATTTTAAAGGTTTACGATATTGTTATTCGTTTTAGGGAAAATTTGGCGGGGAGAATGTCGAATGCCCGAAGAATATTACTCAAAGTTCTTTATATATACTTATATGCGATCGTAATTTTGAAAGCTCATTCATTTGGATAAAAACTAAAGGCGGAAGCAAAGACTCTATACTATAAAGATGTTGCACGCCATAGGTACATATATTACTAACATTTAGAAATTTTGCACTTCGAAATCCACTGACTTATTTATTCTTTTTCTCATGTTTTTTTCAAACACAATTTTTGAGTAACTTAATATATTTTCTTACACTGTGTTGTGTACGTTTGTATATATGAACATACATACATAAGTATGGCTGCTATTTATTTAAAATAGTTCTTTCATACTATTGCTGAGGCCGAAGAAAATTGTCCTATTTTTGTTTTGTTTTTTCCAAATGTACATACATACATTTTTATTTTCTACAATATTTAGCTGTCGGCAGTAATTCAGCTGAAAATTATATAATAATAAATGGCAAATTAAAAATAAAAATAAAACAAAAAAATTTCACAATCTGTGAACGCTATCGACATTAGAACGGACCACTTGACTGAAGAACAGAAAACCAATTTACAGGGAATAATTTCAGACTACTTTTTATCGAACCGAACGAAAGTTTGACGTATACCTCGGCTGTCGTAGCTGAGATCCACTGATGAACTGATGAACCTGTTTACTCTCGATACTACCCTTACCCTATACATTTAAAAGAAGAGGTAGAAAAACAAATACGAGAACTGTTACATCAGGGATTAATTCGACCTTCCAAATCGCCTTATAACTCTCCAATTTGGATCGTTCCAAAAAAAAACAGGATGCATCAGGTCAAAGAAAGTTTAGAATGGTAATAGACTAGAGAAAATTAAATGAACAAACAGTACCTGACAGATACCCAATTCCGGAAATAAATAATGTTCTCACGCAACTAGGAAAAAATAGATTCTTTTCGGTTCTTGATCTAAAAAGTGGCTTCCACCAAATACCACTCAAGGAAAAGGATAGGCAGAAAACGGCGTTTTCAGTGAACAACGGCAAGTAGGAGTCTATATTTCAGCGTACTTTAGACAATATTCTGAGAGAACATATTGGAAAGATATGTTTTGTCTACATAAACGACATAATTACCCTACGGTCAATGACCGGGTACCCGGGTACCTTTTTCATTTTTAAAATGCTCGCAATTTTATAATAATGAAGATATGGTTATGAAACTCTAGATCGTCGCGATTAAAGTGCTTATTAGCATTATTAAAAAACAATGTTTTAATATTATTAATTTTATCAATATATAAAATGGATTTTAGTTTGACACCTACGCGAGTCAATGACCGGGTACCCCGGTACCCCATTTAATTTCTACTTGTTTTGCACTACAGTTTATATATTCTCCCACCATTTATTGTTAGAAACAAACTTTTTATTTGATTTTACTTCTAATTAAGACTTTTATATTTGATTTCACAAGATTAGTTTTGAATATAATTATTTACGCACATGCAAAACATTTTGAAATAGTTTTTGTGTGCTGGTCGCATACTGGTTTATCACATACGCTGCATGATTTTCTGGTTTTTCTCCTTCGCTTTTCTTGTAATGCCAGGCACATATAACAAGAACCAGTAAAGGGCTTTCTACCAGTAGTGCGGTTGAAGGTTGATGGTTGCTCCAACATTGTAGATGCGTGTATTGATTTGCCCAAATAATATTCAATGGCAGACCTTGATGAAAAGTGGCGCGTAATTTGGCTGTTTGCTGCGCGTTCTTCAATAAGAGGCATACAAAGCTCCTCGCTGAGCCTCTGCAAAAAGCATTTCCTCTGTGTATTTCTGTAAGGGATGGTGTTGTTGTTTTCAAAATATATAATATATGCTCCAAATGCTGAAATATCTATTAAATTATAAAATAGTCAAAGTGGCCATCTGTTTGTTTGCCGTTGTGTTGTGTATTGACCTAGTATTTGGTCCATAACATCTACACCCCCTTTTCTTTTATTATAAAATTCAACAATTTCCGGTTTTCCACTAGCACCGACAGTGTTGTCGTTGTGCATTGTGGACAGCAAAGTTACAGAGTTTTTTTTTCATTGCATAACTGAACATATCGTTAGATTATTTCTAAAGCCAAATATAGACGACCCAATAGTTCGTCTTTTATCCTTCATTTGGTCTGGAATATATGGCTTATTTTTTCGTAATGTACCCACCATTGTCAGGTTACTTGAGAGCAGATATTCTGCCAAGGGAAGAGTGGTGAAAAAATTATCCATGGTTATATTGCGTCCACTTCGCAGGAATGGACCTGTTAAGTCCTTAACAACTCTCTCTCCTTGCCTTATCTCTCGACCGGTTTCCTGTTTACCTGTATACAGTTGCCCTTGGAGTGGGTAAGAGTTCTTCGCATCACAAATCCACCACACTTTAATTCCATATTTCGCTGGCTTCGAGGGTATATATTGGGTGAATTTAGTTCTACCGCGGTAAGGAAACAGCTGTTCATCGATCGTTAAGTTCTCACTTGGCTTGTAGTATGCGGATAGATTTGCATTAAGCATTGTCCATACATCACGGATCGGCGCAGCCTTATCCGTAAGTGCTCTGTCTTCTCTAGTGTTTCCATCATCAAAACGTATAAAACGTATCAACGACCAAAATCTGTTAATGCTCATCGTAGCTCGGTATAGAGGATACGACGTGATAGCCCAAAGATCTTTCGCATTATCATTATTTGAGTGATTTGCACCAGTCATTATCAATATGCCTATGAATGCATACAGCTCAGCCACAGTGACATCCTTCCATTTCAGCTGTGGCTTGTTGGATTTTGTTCATTGTAGGCTACATAAGTTGCATGTGCTTTTTTGTTTGTATGGCGCACAATAATGTCAACCATTTCCAAGCTCAAATAACACTTAAAAGTTTGAGCTTTGGATAACATTTCTGTTGATCGTGCTGGACCATAACGTTGACGCATGATATTAAAACTCCTAGCTTGATGAGATGGCGAAGGGTTCTTTTGCCATTCGGTACCATCACGAGCTACATACTTTTCACTCGTACGACTGCTTATGGCTTCTTCTTCATCGCCACTATCATCGGTAGATTCATCATCAACTTCTTCGTTATTATGCTCAAAATTCGGATCAGTCCCTGAAACATCTTCTGCATCTGATATTTCCACATCTCCTGGGTATGATTCTTCTTCGTTTTCACCTTCTGTCAGATTTTCATCGTCCACAATATTATCGAAGATAGATTCAATATATTTCGCTTTTTCTTCATCTGGTAAATGTTTGTATTGTCTTTCTGATAAAAATTCAAATTTACGCGACATTCTTACTTGAGTTTCAAATTCAAATGACAAAGATGCTGTAAAATTTTGTGCTTAAAGTTTACTGGTATAATTAAAAAACAAATATTACCGTTATATAGCATGAGCAATGTAGTAAAAACTATAACCACATGCCGTAGCAACAGATGAAAAAGAGACACACAGCGACTTTATACACAAAATTATCAAGAAAAAAATGTTCTTTTATATATTCTAACACTTTCTTGACACAAAAATGTAACTTTCAATAATAAATGTGCAAAAAAGTAACTAGGGGTAACGGGGTACCCGGTCATTGACTAACGTAAATATTTTTGGTCATTGACCGTAGGGTTATATTTGCAAAAAATTAAATGGAACACTATAAAAATATAGATACCATATTTAAAACCTTAGAAAGCGCACATATGAAAGTCTAACTGGACAAATGCGAATTTTTGAAGACAGAAGTGGAATTTCTAACACCAAAAACCCTGAAAGAACTAAGATCATTTTTAGGCCTCTCAAACTATTATAGACGCTTATCAGGGACTATGCCAAAATAGCGAAATCCCTGACAACGCTTCTGAGAGGGGAGGCAGGACGTTCGTCCAAATATATGTCTAAAAATGTACCAATTCACCTAAGTCGAGAAGCCATGGACGCATTCATAAAATTGAAAAACATATTAGCTTCCGAACACGTTATGTTGCCATATCCAGATTTCAGTAA
Source organism: Linnaemya vulpina (assembly GCA_963675445.1). Lineage (NCBI taxonomy): Eukaryota > Metazoa > Arthropoda > Insecta > Diptera > Tachinidae > Linnaemya > Linnaemya vulpina. The sequence continues at coordinate 61,335,638 of OY776277.1, read as the reverse complement.
AGAATTCACTCTCACGACAGACGCATCAAATTTCGCATTGGGAGCAGTACTATCCCAAGAGAATAGACCGATAGTATTTTTATCAAGAACACTTAGCAAACCGGAAGAACACTATGCGATCAACGAAAAAGAGTTGCTTGCCATAGTGTGGCCATTAAAGTCTCTAAGAAATTTCCTTTACGGATCCGCTAAAAAATTCATACTGACCATTTGCCATTGACATATGCCTTGAGTAATAAAACTCAAATTTTAAACTCAAACGATGGAAAGCATTCCTCGAAGATTTTAATTATGAACTGCAATACAAACCAGGCAGCACTAATGTCGTCGCTGATGCATTATGCAGTCCCCAAAAGCAAATAGTTCAATCAACACGTTAACCTCTACCATACACAGTGATGAAAGTTCATCGGAAAACCTAATACAATACACCGACGACCCCATTAACGCCTTTAAAAACCAAATATTCATCTTAAAACCAAAATTCATCTTACATCTTACAATTTTGAAATTATTTTTCCCACTTATCATAGGCACAGAATTAATGACCCCGATATATCAACAGAATCCCTTATCCAACTCTTGAAAAAATATCTGAACCCTTCAGTGATCAACTGCATTAACGCATCGGACGAAATCTTAGGGAAATTACAGGAGATTTACAGAGATAATTTCATCCAATACAGTACTCTAGAACCATAGTAACTGACTTACGAAATGAAGAGGACCAAGAAACTGAGATACTTAAGGAACATAACTGCGCTCATAGAAATAGTGTAGGAAATAAATCACAACTCTTAACAAAATTTTATTTTCCCAACATGCATTCAAAAATAAAAAGATTAATCAATCCTTGTAAGGTATGTAAAGAAAACAAGTATGAAAGACATCCGAACAGAACTGCTATTCAGGAAACACCTATCCCAAAAATTCTTGGACAAATCGTACAAATAGATATTTTTATGACATGAAAAACAGCAATATTAACCGCTATAGATAAGATCTCGAAATTTGCGCAGGCCAGAATATTAAAATCCCAATCTGTTGAAGATGTAAAGGAATCTCTTAGGGAAATGTTGCTTTCTCTAGGTATACCGGAAGTAGTCGTTATGGATAATGAAAAATCATTTAATTCAACAGCTATTATATTCATGCTGGAAAATCAATACAAGATAAGAGTGTTTAGGACAACACCTTATAGCAGTAGCGTTAATAGACAGATACAAAGATTTCACTCCACCCTTTCGAAAATTCTATGTTGCCTAAAAGCCGAAGCTGCACACTGCACTTTTTCTGAACTGCTGCACAAAGCAATCTATGAATACAATAACTCTATATATTCTACTATAAAAAAGAAACCTATAGAAACATTCTTCTTAGGAAGAGTTACCACCGATCCCCAAGATATAGAAAAAACTAAACAAGAAAAAGCAATTAGAGGACAGAACTTACTATAATAAGGCAAAGACCGAACCTAAAGTTTACGAACCAGGACAAATCATTTTCGTGAAAGAGAATAAAAGACTAGGGACAAAACTTAGCAAGACTTTTAGAAAAGAAATAGTTAGGGAAAACAAGAATACCACAGTAGTAGTTGATACAGGAAGAATAGTTCACGAGAATAATATAAGAAATTAAATCATTAACAGGGTACTCCTTATTGCCGTCTCGGCCGACATCAAAATAATGGACTATACGAACTCTCAAATATTAACCATGACAACTGGACCTGCAAAGCTACAAACTGGGACTTTAAAACATACTCCCATAATTGACGTAGATGAATATCAGCAATTAAGTGATAAACTGCGGGAAACATTCCAAAACGTTAGCAGATCACACTTTTTCTGTCCTTTTTTAAATCAACAGATAATTGAACTTCAAGAATACTTAGACAGATTAAAACCAAGATCTAAAAGATCTTTGAATTTCTTAGGCAGTGCATGGAAATGGCTTGCTGGACGCCCAGACCACGACGACTTTGAAATCTTAGAAAAGAAAAATAATAAAATATTAAGAAATAATAATAAGCATATAATTATAAATTGACTATCAATTGATAAAATTAAAGAAATTACCAAAATAGCAAATGAAATATTGAAAAATACAAAAGACATTAACAATAACTCTGCAAGAGAACATGAAATAACTGTTTTGAAATATAAATTAGATATGATTAAGAAAGAAATAATTAACATTCACTATGCCATTCATTGGGCTAAAATAGGAATAATAAATTCCTTTATATTATCCTCTACAGAAATAAATATAATTAAAGATATAATTAATCAAGACTCATTCCCATTTATAAACGTAGAACAAGCATTTGAGTTTGCAAATGTAAAAATAGCATCTAATAATGATTCCTTTGTTTATATTATGAACATACCAATGACAAATGTTAATAACTGTAATAATATATTATTAAAACCTATCAAATATGAAAAATATATAAACAAGATTAATTACGATAAAATATTAATATGCGACAATATAATTTTTGGAATAAAGAATAACTGTAAGAATTATAATAATGTTACCATATGCAATAGACAGAACTTAGTAAATTTAGACAATGGCAATTGCATAGCAAATCTATTCAAAAGTAAACCAGCAAACATTAGTCTCATAAGCAATCGTAATACACCCAAAATAGACGAGATTTCACCTGGAACAATCCTTTTAAATAAATTTGATGGAGAGATACATATCAACGGAGAATCTAGGAATCTTACTGGTACATTCCTGGTGCAATTCCATAATGAATCTATAACAATATTGGATCAAGTCTACCAATCCTTTGAAACAACTGGTATAAAACCACTACCTGCTATCTTGCAACCCAGACATCCAACACCAACCATCGAAGAGGAACTATCATTAGAAATGGTAAAAGAGATGCAATTTAACAATACAGAAGCTATAGGGTTACTCAGTACCAGAAATAAATTGAATTTGGGAATAAATCTAATACTATTCATTGCAGCCATACCTGTAAAAAGGAGAAGAAATCATTTATAATTCCGGCGGTACTCGATAACCCGACATAAGTTCACATGTCAATGCCTGAATTATGCCAAGCCAAGCAAAGAGATAACCACAGAATAACGAGGATGCCTCATATTCCTTATTTCTTACCGAACGAGGACGACCGGTTTTAAGTGGGGAGGACTTAATACAAAAACATTTAATCGCTGACACAGAAAAAGTCTTATTAGAGGTTGCTGAACTTCTTGCTAAAAACTTTTGTTTGGAAACAGCTGACACATTTTCAGACGGTAAATAAACTTTATTGCACACGGTAACAAACGCGTACCAATATTATTAATAGGCATATTTTATAAAATTAGATCTTAAGCGTGTTAATATAATTAATAAGCATATTTTATGACACAAAATTGTAATTAAACTTAAGAGTAGAAATAAGTTTCAGTCTTAATATTCTTTTAGCTGTGAACGGAAATAAATATTAAAAAAAAAAAATTAAGCACTTAAATTAAAATTATATTAAATTATATACATATATATATATATATATATATATATATATATATCCAATATAATTTTTTTTCAATTCACAGACTGACACAGGCCTTTATCGAATTTGAGGCACTTGTTTCAAAGGTTTCACAATTAAGGATTGTGAGCAAACAACCTCTTCTCTGTAGAGATCAATACCGCAATCATAACTCTTACCAAAATATTATTTAACTCGACTACGGAAGGGTTGCTATTGTTGCCAAGTTAAAAAGTTTATTTTCTAACTTGTCCTGATAAAAGATTTCGTTACGCCATAATATAAATTACCACCTTCTTTTAAAATGTCATTAACCAGTAAATGGACTGAATTAAGAGCTTTATGCCATTTAAAAAGAAAACACGCTTCTTCTGGTCAACGAATATCACATCATCCAGATATTCCATAAAGTTTTGTATACATTTGTGAGGTTCATTGTTTAGTTGAACTGCAGATCTGTAGCAGTTATCGCCATTCATGATCTTATAAATTTTTTCCAAAAACTGAGCTGTTGAAAAGGGCATTTTTGCATATTGTTTTAATAGCAGCTGCAACAGTTCTGCTAAAATTCGGGTAGTGAATTTCACACGCATTTTTTTTAAATGTGTGTGGATATATAAGTTGTATCATTTTCGGGCACAATTTGGCTTTTGCAGTTGCTTCCATTTCGTATAGCTATTTAATTACTTGCATGCTTACATTTCTATCAGGTGTTTTAAAGTCACATTTCAACCACCCATTTCTCAAAGTTTTTACACTTGGCAATTTAATTAAAAAAATTAAATTTGCGCAGATACCTGAAGGTTGGAAAAATATTTTCTGTTAGCTTAGTCTTGATCACATACAAGAACACAAATGTTTATACCAATGCTTTTGCATGCAGATGAAGAGTAAAAAAAAAGTTTTTATTGCGCTGTATCGAGGAACACAGAAATATGTTTCTAGACTGCAGAAAAAATACATTAAAAAGATGTTACCCCATCTTATTTTTAATAAAACAAGTTCTTTCGTGGAATAAAGATTGCATTTTGTAAAACTTCTTAGCTTACTCGCCACGGGTTGCAACCATAATAGGACAACAAAATTTCATATTTCGATATAAATTTCTGTGATAAAATAAATTCGAAAATTCGTTTAGAAATTATATTGTTTTTAGGAACAATCTAATGTACACACATATGTGTGAACATATAAAAATATTTCTATGTGCACATAATATAGTTACCTATATGTTTAAAATTAACCTTGTTAATTTCAACATAAAACACAAGTGTATTTTTATATATAATTTGAATACATATCGCAAGCAAAGACAATAGTGTGTATCATTGGCATCGTTTGTTGTTTGCACACATTTCATTATGACATTGCCCCTAATAGTATAAACACAATTGCGACGAACGACGAACTTAGCACAGCACGACGAACTTATCATCAAGAATTCGTTGCGTAAATTCGTTGAATAAGAGATAATTAGAGCTATTAATGTCATTTAAATTATTTCTTATTTAGATAAATAAATAAATAAAATATTGGAAAAACATGAACAAAAACATTTTACGTGTGACCATATTTCTACAATAAAAAAATTAATATGAAAAGATAAAATAATGAATTACAACAATATTTTATATAATTAAAAAAGTGGTTATTGTATTTATGTGCTATAAATAAAAAAATAAAAAACATTTCTTAAAGCTTTTGCTTTAATATAAATTCGTAACTTTATTTATCATACACTAAAATATGTAAAAGAAAAACGGCCACACTGCACCAATTTATTCGTCATTCGTCGGTATAAGAAATAGAAATAAACCTGACAGACGATTGTAAGTTCTTCTAATATTGAAGAAAATTTTTCAGAAAATAACTATTAACCATCTTAATTTACAATTTTTGTCTTGCAACGTTGTCAGAAAAGCATTGTCGGTACTTTGGAAGAAAAAAATATTCTTAGACATCTGACAACCGTGTTAACACTCTTCTTTGCCATTGTCAGCTAATTGCCACACATTGTAAGCTCATATTTTATTGTCAGATGAGATTAAATTAAGACATCTGCCAATGGCACCATTATCAGGAAAACATTTATACTAGCAATGCTATCCATATATATAACCATATATTAAATAGAATAAAGGTTGTGCAATGTCAGACAACGCATCTTGCAATTCTTTCCATACAACAGTCTGACAATCGTTTGAACAGACAATTTTTGTTGGCAGATGAATTTATGGTCTTAAAATTATCTGGCAATAAAATTTTAAGGTTTTCTTACCATCGTCTGAACAGACAATTTATTTTTGCTAACAATTTTACTTTGTCAGCATATTGCTTAACGCAAAGTTTGTTGTCCACAACGTATATCGTCCAACGTACATATTTGGGGGATTCACACTGTAGTCATAAAGTCATAAGTCATAAGAAAATAGCACGAAATATATGACTAGTGTGAATAACCGGTCATTACTTCGTCTGCTAAATAAATTAGTATATATAAACTCTAACAGCTGCTGCCTTGTTATGAGCTGAATATATTTTTTTGCGGCGGCATAAAGCAAAACGTTTAGTGGCTGCCAGCTACATAAGTTAAACGAGAAAATTTTGTCACTTGTATATATTTAGTTTTTGCGATTTAGTGCTCTCTTAATATATTTTATGTTATAAAAATGTGATTTAATGTACAGATATTAAATCAACCTTTTTTAGTCGTGCATAATATATAAATAACGGTAGCAAACATAAACTATCGCCACACAGTGGACCATTTCGCGAGAAAGCGGCCAAAAACTAATTTTTTTCTTACTATCACCAATTATAATATGTAAAAGTTCATTCGAAAGTAGAAACTTGTATATCTCGAGAATCAAAAAATTTAAACTTTATTTTAACTTTATCACAGTGAACAGGGTGATTCAAAATGGACATTTTCATTATTTTGCTAAAATAAAAAATTTCTTAATAAGTTTTAAATTTTATATAATTGCCCAATTTGTTAGCAGTACTATCAGCAAAAAATATGTTTATAACTTTTTGAAATACATTTTATTTGAAAATTTTTTTTTAGCCGAAATTTTCTTAAATTCTCCCACTTAATAGAGCATAACTTCTAAAGTTCGTTTAGAGATTAATATCATCTTATAGTATGAACTCTCCTCTACACTCCTATACCCCATTGTATACCCGGCACGATACAACCGTGACCACCAGAGCAATTTTTATGATACAGGGACATATTTTCTTTTGGTAAAATATGTGTTTTCGCTTGTGATCATTTTAGAAGTACGTTTTTATTAGATCGCTTTTATGAAAGACGGATATCAGATGAGAAAATATTTTGGATTTTAATATAATTTACGCTTATAATAAAGGTATTTAATAGTTTTTTTTTCAGAATTACTTGGGCATAGTGTTTATATTTTATATGTTCATATTCACAACTGCGTCTACTAAGGAACATATCTGAACTAAATATGGTAAAAACAATTGATATATAACAAGCGCTGTTACAGATGAAGTACAATATCAAAATCAATTAAAAGTTAAAAGGGAAATTCCTGGAAAAACGATACGTCTATAGTTTGTACTGTGGTCTTCTCATCCTTCGTATGTGAGCCTGTGAACGTGTTCGTTTCTTGATTGTGATGTTACTTGTCTACCCGAATTTTTTCGTTGTTAATTTGCCAGTGATATTATTTAAAGTAATGTCTCGCCGATATTTTCTTTCAAATATATGATTTACACGATATTGAATTGCATATACCAGGCAATAAAAGTTTTAAAATATACAGTACAGAAGAAAGTGAACTACACAAACAAAAAATTTTGGAAAAATATTAATGTCTCGCTATATATAATGCTCTTATAACAAGAAAAGGATGTACGAACATCCATTAATGGTTGCCACAGGAACTTATTTTCGATATTATATCTACAAATACCAAATGTGGGAAACAGTAGAGCTGTGCCGAACTTCATCAAACGCTCTAAAACACTCGTTTTTGACAACAACCTCTGATCAAACCCATGTAATTTAAATGGGTTTGATTAGAGGTTGTTGTCAAAAACGAGCGTTGGATGAAGTTCGGCACAGCTCTAGGTCAAACCTATGTAATTTAAATGGGTTTGACCAGTGGTTTTTAACAAAACTGAATGTTTGATGAAGTTTGGCTCAATTTTACAGTAAAGCGAATTGATGAATGTAGTAAAAGAACTCGAAGACGCAAACTGCAGAATATCAATGAAGAAATATTTCCAATAATAATCAAGGACTCATATTTGCACCAAATTCAACCAACACAAAATAAAAAATTTAAAATTGGGATAATTGAAGCAGTAATAGAAGCAAGCCCAAGGCGCACAAAAAGAATTTTGAAAAATATTTCTACACCGAATGAAGACAATAAATTTACTCCAGAAGAGGTGTTAGCATTATTTTTAAATTTCAAATTATTTTAAAACCAGTATAAATAATTGAGAAAAATTGATTCTGATCGCTTGAAAAAACTCGCAAATGCCAGCATTACTTTAAATTCTATATGGGGATGTGAATGGTCCTCTGGTCAAAGACAAAAAAAGCAATGCCGAATATACTCATACATCAGATGCTGACTTATATATGGTATCTTTCCTTCCATTGCGCTTAACAAAAAGTTATACGGGGTTAGAGCCATCAACCAGCAGAGCAGGAGATATTGATATATGGAAATAGAAATAAAATTTACATTCAAAAAAGAAACAAAAGATGTCATAATTGAAGAAGTCCAAAAAAATAAAAGATTAAATTGATGCCCTTCAACCTGCTGTATTTACACTTCATGATCAGGAAATCGAAGTAAATTTTGAAATGTGTCTCACAATGATTGATAAAAAAGTTTCACAAGCTTTATCTGATACAAAAGCATCGTCAAACTGCGTTATATGCCAGAAGACATTAAGTCAACTAAGGTATCCCATAGTTTTAAGGCAGTATACGTATTTGGATATCCCTTCTTCATGCGAAAATACGTTTTTTGGGGCATATTCTTATATTAGGTTATGATTTGGATATTGGCCCGTTAGGCTAAACAGTGAGAAAAAGTAAGGAAAATTAAGAAAATAGAAAGCAAAAACAAAACAACAAATTCAAGTTCAACTACTTCTAAAAGATAAAAATCAAGGCTATTTAGAAAAAAAGTTAAGTAATAAAAGTTAAGTAATAACAGTTTTTCAAAACATCATTATTTGTATCATTTTAAGATCTAATGTACGTACATTAGATAATTTTATATTTACAAATTTGCCATAAAAGTTTACATATAATGTCCATTATGAACTTGTCTTCTTCATTAAAGCCATTTTTCTAAAGTATATTTAATCAATGTTTGTATGGCTTATGCTACTTAATTAACTAAAATTTAACTCAAACTTGTTCGAAAAACGAGCCTTCGATCATTCGTATTAAAAATTTCACAGGGGAGAAGGTGTGCACTTCCTGACAAAATTTTCATTTCTTAATAAGTATAAGTTGTAAATTTTATTTAAAATATCAATCTGTGTGTAAAACAAACTTTTATAACAAGTTTTAATATGTCACTTTTGTACCAAAAATAGCAAAATATTAAAATTTGTTTTAAATCCATCATAACAATTTTTCCAATTTGTCGATTTCAAAGATTTGTACCTTAACTAAAAGCTTATAGTCTCACCTAGTAAACAACAAAAAAAACAAAAACCGCGTAAGGAAATTTCAAACCGGTAAAAGTTTGTATATTTTTGACCGCCTTCTCGCGAAATGGTCCACTGTGCGCTGTCTCTAATGCCCAATAAATCAGTGGCTATTTAAATGTCGATTTAGTTAATTTTGATGAATATTTAAAGTCTATTTAAATACGCTTTCAGTTTTAAATACTTCAATTAACTTATGCGAAAAATGTGGTAGCACTATGAAATATGTAAACAAAAATCGCCATTGTTCAGAAAACAGATCTTTTGCTTATTATGATTCAAAGTATTTCAAGTATTGTTTTCAATTGTGTTAAAATTCCATTGGTGCAATAAATATTGTTTTATTGATTTCCGACTTTATTCTATCGATAATTAACTTTATTTACGCAACTTTTTAAAATTTTTTTAGCAAATTTTTCACAACATTACAATGTTGTCTTCTTCTTAAAAGAAAAAGGTCAAAGTCATGTTTTCTGTGCTCGATTTAAATAACAGTTAAATGGCCAATGAGGGGCATTTAAGTCTTATTTAAGTTTGGGATGAAAAGAAAATTGTGGTATTTAAATGACACTTAAAGTTAAATCAGATTTAAATAGCCACTGATTTATGGGACATAAGATCTCTAGAGCATTTTATAAAAACGCAAAACCATACCTGAAAGAGTTCTGTTATTTTATGACTTTTTTTAATGCAGCACAACAACAACTTTTTTAAACTGGTCTAAGATTTTATGACCTTATGACAATATCACTAAATAGCACAAAATGTGAATACCCAAATTGTGTGTATTTTCATTAACATAAATGCGTTTTATTTCCAACAACGTATATTTGTTACGAAAAGTTCGTCGTTCGTCCCAGTTGTGTTTATAGATGCGATGCCACAAGAAGACTTACGTAGTGTGTTTACGACTTATATAAAACTTTTTTATAATTTTAGATAATACACAGGGATTTAGCTGCTCGTAATGTATTAATTGCAGATGATCATACATGTAAAGTGGCTGACTTTGGATTTGCCCGTGATGTAATCACATCAAAGATATATGAGCGTAAAAGTGAGGGAAAATTGCCCATCAGGTGAGTTCGCAAATACATATATATCCCAAAAATTCTTTAAAAATTTCAATTGACACACTTCAATAAACAAAAATAGAATCTCTAAACCATTCTAATATATATATATATATATATATATATATATATATATATATGTATATATATATATATATATATATATATATATATATATATATTTATATATATATATATATATATATATATATATATATACAAAATCTGGTAATAAATAAATTTAGGTGGATGGCAGTTGAGTCTCTGTACGATAACATATTTTCTGTGAAATCCGATATCTGGAGTTTCGGAGTACTTATGTGGGAGATTGTAACACTTGGTTCAACACCTTATCCTGGCGTTTCTGCTTCTGAAGTTATGCACAAAGTATATTTTTATATTTCATTTTGTTATTTATTGTTGATGGTGCTTCTTTAAGGTGCGTGATGGTTACCGATTAGAAAAGCCTGAACATTGTAGAAGGGAACTCTATAACATAATGTACTACTGCTGGTGCCACAATCCATGTGAGCGACCTACATTTGGAGAATTAGTTCAAATGCTTGACAAGCTCTTACATACGGAAATGGATTACATTGAATTAGAAAGATTTCCTAATCACAATTATTACAATATAATTAGTTTAAGTGGCGAAAAAGTATAAGCTGGAAGGTACGCAAGTGATGAATATCAAGAAGTTTACTGTATAGGATTGTCCACGATTATTTATAATATTATTTATAATTTTAACCGTCACATAAAACAACAAAAATAATTTGTATTCTTTTATATTTTTAAGATCTGTCTTAATTAATTTTTTATTTTGTTGTTATTTTGTATATTTGTCATATACATATATGTATAGTTATTATTATTCTATGTAAAAACTTAATTTGCCACAAGAACTTGTAATCATAGGTGTGTTTCTTTTCTCTAAATTGGGCATCCGCCGGATAACGATTCTATCGAAAAACGTTCCCGTACTCGCAAATGAGAGACATTTTGTCTCTCTTTCACGAAACAACCCGTACATTATCTTTGGGCTAGTTTGGGCAAACAGAAAAGCAATCTAGGAGCATGTGTGCATGTTAAATAAAGTTATACATGTTTCATGCAGCGTTTTATAACTGATTACACAAAGACTTCCAAGAAAAAGAAAATATCCAAATAAGTAAAGCAAAGGCAATGGCCTACATCTCCAGATGTTTTATTTGGCAGTAAAATATTTAGTTTTTTCTTAAGAGATATTATATTTTACTCTCAATTTACCGGACTTTGCCCAAAAAGTAAAGAAACAGATCTCCTATTTGAAGAGTTGTAATAATCAATAATGAATGAATAAAATTAATATATTACTTACCCTTATATATGTACTTATTTAGTTAATATATTACTTACCCTTAACTACAGACGACCGGTATATTTTACCGGTAAGCAGTTACAAACTTAAAATTTCGAGGGATCCCTATTAGTTATACATTTACACGTTTATGTACCTTTTAGATGTTTAATGTAACTTTTTTTGCTGAAGTGCCAGATGTGTGCAGTGTATTTGTTCAATTTACTACTATCTAGATTTAGTAACTGGTTAAAGTTACCTGTCGTCTGTCTTGCCGTAAGTATATTTTTAATTTCTGTTATAATCAAACTGGATAACAGTTAATTTTATTTATATACATTATTACTCTGTCTTTTGAATGTAGAATATGGTAATGGATGGAACAAGTAATCCGGGCCCTTTAAAGATTAACCCTCCTTGGGACCAAGTTTTGAAGAAGTTGTGGAAAGATGGCTGGAAGAAATTAATTTTGATTTAGATTCAGATTATGTGGAAAGCGACAATGACACTATGTCTTAAATAGAGGCAAAAGATGAGGTTCAAGATTATCATAACAAAATATTGAGTCAAGTGCCCAATCCTCAGAAGTCATGCATGCAGCGGATTATGAGGAAGTTTGCAATTTATTTTTTGATAATATCCTTAATAGCATCCTTCATTTACCCAATGTAAGTGTTTCGAAATTAGGACAGATATATAAAAATGGCGAAAGCATGTCTGATTGTCGACATTTAGATGTTAGAATTGAAAGCTTTCTTGGGGCTACTAATTTTAGCTTCGATATTTGAATCCAAGCACAAAAATATTTGATTAGTTGTTGCTACAGATGGAAGTGGCAGATATTTTCAGATGTAACCGTCTTCAAGTAACCGTCTTCAAGTAATTAATTCAGATGTATATGATCTCGGTAAGGAAGAAAAGACATACTCAAGGCCTTCACAGGATGTGCTAAAACTTGCGAGTCCTATTTATAACACACTGCAGATAATTGGTTTTCATCTATTGAACTAAAACTCTTACCTACGGTGGTACATTAAATAAAAATAAAAGAGAAATTCCACATTTGTTTTTGTCACCAAGGTAAAAACAAATTAACTCGTCTCTTTAAGGAGTTACAAGCAATATGACATTATTGTCATATATAACTGTTTCGTCAATGCATCATAATCTAAACAGTGATGTTCAAACAGGTTGGCCAGATATAGCTGAATTTATAATCTAACAAAAGGGGGTGTTGACAGCCTAGACCAAAAATGCAGTATTTATTGCTGTAGCCGTAGGACTCGTCGTTTTCCCTTGGCTATTTTCTACTAACATCTTGATATAACATCTGTGAACTCATTTGACAGACCTTAGAAGCCTGAAGAAAACAAAATTCTCTAAACTCAACAAAATAAGAAATTAATACATATACAAAATTTTATAATTTTACTTTACAAAAATAGGAAGCAGCTGACCTAGTGGTGTTACCTGATTATTTTACTATGGTAGGTGGCATAAATAATAGCAACATATTTATATAAAAACAACCAAGGTGAACTCGTTCCATAATGAATTTAGTAAAACATGTTAGCTGCAATTGGACAGAAGAAGTATTAAAAATGGGAATAAATAAATGTTGACAGTTGTAAGAAGTTGTAGAAAAAAATTAATGTATTCTATATAAAGTCAACATATAACACAAAAGAGTAAAATACTCCACAGCTCAGACGTCTGTTGATCACAGCAAAGGTTCTCATATTGTATGAGGACGTTCCATATAGCCAACTATTTCATAACATTTGTTTTATGAAAAATAATTTATACAATAAACTCAAATAAATCAGTGGATATTCAAATATAGTTTTTTTAATTCCATTTAAACACAAAATTTCTTTATTCACTGTAAACTTAAGTGTGAAAAAGCCGAACGTTGAAATTTTAGGTTTGTTATCGTACTCTACATTGGGAGCGCGTGGGATCCCAATCTAACTATAAACTGTTCCGGTACTAAAAGATTGGGCAAGTGACAGAAAGTTTGAGAGAAATTTATTATTCTTCTTGCACGACGTCGCCCTCAATTTTTCTTCGGGCAGATAGGAAAAACAGTCAAACGGTCAGCTGTTTAAAAAGATAAACAATTAAAAAATGCAAAAAGTTATCCTCAAAATATTTAAAATAAAAATTGTAATAAAATAAAAGTAAGTGGCGAATAAAGTAAGTACTGCTAAAGATTATGTATATGAGATAGTGCATGACAACCACGAAAAAACTTATATGCGGGTCGTAATATAACAGCATCGAACATATTCATCAAACATATGCTGTAAAATATATTTCATCTTGTTAGAGTTGGCTCAAACTTCATAAAACACTCAGTTTTGTCAAAAAACCTCTGGTCTATATAATAACAATAATACAATAAATTATCCCTGGCAAATAATAGTTAATATTAACAATTATATTATGTAAATCTGCAATTCTTACTAACTAAATGTCTATAATTCTGTGCTAATTTTAAAATTTATTCTGTGTGATGAAGGTACGTTTATTATTTCTAACATTTGTAACATTAATCGACGTTTGTAGTTATTTTCTGTATTTAATATTGAAACATTTTCAAAATCTGGAAAATGATATGCTTTAGAACAATGGGAAGATTAAGCTGTTTTTTGTGAATTTATATCCCTATATTTTTTATCTGATTTGTGACCTGCTATCCTAGTCTTCAATTTATTCTTGGTCGTACCTATGTACACTTTATTACAATTCTCTCTATCATTACATTTGCATGGTATTTTATATACTAAATTTGATCTATCCCATTTTTAAATTTTATCTTTATTTTTACTAAATAGCCTGTTTAATGAATTGTGCGTTCTATGAGCTATTCTATATTTACCTGTATCGTAAATTTTAGATTTTGTCAACCTTTCTGATATTCCTAGTATGTATGTTAAATATTTAAATAATTTTTGTTCTTTATCAATATTAGTATTTTCTGTTCTTCTATTTCTATATTGTGATATTAATTTATTTATAATATGATTAGGAAAATTGTTATTTTCTAATATATTTATAAACTTCTTTTTATTGCTATAGTGAATACATGACAGCAATTCGTGTATTTTATTGCCAGTGTTGGTTAGACAATCGGTTTCATAGTTGGCATCGAAGGATTTATGCAAACCGCTTTCCTTAAGATTACGACGAGATGTTCGTTCAGTGTGATTCTCCTTTAATTGACGTGCATGATTTTGCAAATTTAATGCTTTTAGTGACGGTTTAAAGTTCTTGTCAGAGTTTTCATTTTGTTTTTTTTTTGAAAATCTTTGCCATCCGTCCACTGTGGCGCCGGCTGCTGTTTTGCTTCATCGTTTGCACTGCTCCACAAGGAATTTGCATTGAAATTAATTGTTCGAGTTACATTTTTCCTCGTTGTCGGTGTAATTCTTCTTCTATTATTCGGCATAGAATTGCAGGTTCTGCATTTATCCTTTGAAGTGGCATATGGCTTGTTAGTCTTCACGGTTTTATTTGATTTTCTGGGAATACTAATATCAAGATTTTGCTTTGTCTGCTGTTTGGCTAATGACTCATGCGGCTTGGCTGTTTCGCAAATTGGTTTCGCTGTTGTTGTGTTGTTTAAATGACATGGAAACAAATTGCGGCTCAAAATACAAGGAGACTTCTTTGAATTGCACATTAACAAACTGAACACAAATTGCGTTGAAATAACTTTTTTTTAAAAGGTCTTGGTATTTCCAAGCAATTTGTAAATGAAGAAAATATTTTATAATAAAAAAACAAAAATTTTGTTAAATTTCCTTTTTCGATTATTTCAAACTTCAGAAATGATTGTTGTACATCAGGGACAAAATGAATTCAGCACAGAGCTGGGAGGCGGCAATACACAATTCTTCATGCTTTAACTTCAGCATTAAACACAATAACGACAGCAGACTACAACCTGTCAAAAATAGAATACATGTTCGTATATACGAATGATTATTTTTTAGAGCTGTACCGAACTGAATCAAACGCTCTCAAACGCTCGTTTTTGACAAGAACCTCTAATCAAACCCATTTAAATTACATGAGTTTGATTGGAGGTTCTTGTCAAAAACGAGCGTTTGAGAGCGTTTGATTCAGTTCGGTACAGCTCTACTATTATTTTTACTACTACAAACAACACGCCTACGGGTTGTTGTCCATGCTGTTTTTGTGGTTGTAGTCAAATTAAACTAATTTCTGTTTTGGCGAGCAACAATGAGTAGTTGCAGTGTTGCCAATATAATATAAATAATTTCAATTATTTTAAACTTGAAAATATGCTGTTTTATCTTACGAAAAGAAACAACAAACTATATTTTCAAGCAAATGAAATGATTTCTTGTCATATATTGGGGACTTTACATATATTTTATTGGAATAACACTATTTAAGAGTATTAAATATGTAAAAGCGGCTACACTGGCTTTTGAAGAGAATTCTACTACAAACAACAACACATGGTTATTGATTTGATGGTGTCGTTCTAACAATAATTAAGTGTTCGTGTAGCCTGCTGTCACATTTTTCTACAAAAGAATGCTACATATTTTACACTTTTTAATCGAAAATCGCAACATTGCCATTTGAAAATAAAGAATTTTTTAGAAATCAATTCAACATGCCGTACAAAAAATTATTTCTGCTTTAGAACTGCTTCAAACTGCCACTTTTTAGAAAAGAAATGAAAAAATCTTACAAGTTTTGCAGGAAAGAAAACGCCATGAATTGCAACTAACAGTATCACACAAAATACGCACTTCATACGAGGACTCGCTTGCATGGACCTGCTATAAATCTCTTAAAAGCTAACAGCATACAACCAGGCTGAAGTCATTCAGAAAAATTTATCTTCTCAAGCTGAACAGATCTTTACATTAATTCAATATTAAAATCAAAATTAAAATCTATGTATAACAGTTTGTATAAGAGTTCGTATAACAGTTTGTATAACAGTTTGTATAGCAGTGTATTGTAACATATTTTTATATAAATTTTTTTCCATTTTATTATATGTATAATTAAAAATCTTTTGTATAAATTTGCGCAAAATAACTCAAAAGAATCTAAAACCAAAGAGACCTGCTGAATTACAGCATTCATTATCGATACAATTATGTGCCTTTTTCGATAGATACCGAATGGGTTCATTTGTCCCCAGAAGTTATAGCTGGCCGTGTGCCACAAATAACATGAAACATGAATAGTAGCCTCCCAGCCCTTAATAGTTTTACCAGTTCAACTTTATAACCCGCCAGCTTTTCTTTGTCCTTTAAAATAGTTCAAGTATTCGGTAAAAAAATGTAAGCGCCAATATTAGAACCGGTGTCTTAAAGTACCCGGGAGGGAATTAATTCTCTGAAACACAAAATTGACCGGTTAAATAAATAAAATTTTTTTATTTAAGCTTTCTTTGCAGACATCATTTATTTGGTGAAAGGTTATTCTCATATCGTCCAATACCCTTTCAGGCCACAGCTTGCGGAAAAGGTCTTGAGACTTCCTTATTTAGATACTTTAGTTATTAGGAGAGGTAATAAATTAATAATAGATTGGTTCCAGAAACCTACTACTTCAGGAAGAATGATTAACTACTATTCAAAACATAGTAGACACATTATTATAAACACAGCTAAAAATTTTATAGAAAGGTTTCTAAATATAAGTGACAAACAATTTCACTATAGCAATAAAAAGAAGGTTAGAAATATATTAGAAAATAACAATTTTCCTAATCATATTATAAATAAATTAATATCACAATATAGAAATAGAAGAACAGAAAATACTAATATTAATACAGAACAAAAATTATTTAAATCTTTAACATACCAGGAATATCAGAAAGGTTGATAAAATCTAAAATTTACGATACAGGTAAACATAGAATAGCTCATAGAACGCACAATACATTAAACAGGCTATTTAGTAAAAATAAAGATAAAATTGAAAAATGGGATAGATCAAATTTAGTATATAAAATACCATGCAAGGGTAATGATATAGAGAATTGTAATAAAGTGTACATAGGTACGACCAAGAATAAATTAAAGACTAGGATAGCAGGTCACAAATCAGATCAGAAATATGGGGATATAAATTCACAAAAAACAGCTTAATCTTCCCATTGTTCTAAAGCATATAATTTTCCAGATTTTGAAAATGTTTATTGAAACATATTAAACACAGAAAATAACTACAAACGTCGATTAATGTTAGAAATGTTAGAAATAATAAACGTACCTTCATCACACAGAATAAATTTTAAAATAGATACAGAAAAATTAGCACGGAATTATAGACATTTAGTTAGTAAGAATTGCAGATTTACATAATATAATTGTTAATATTAACTATTATTTGCTAGGGATAATTTATTGTATTATTGTTATTATATATTAATTTATACTAATTGTTAAAATTATTGCCTATGTGTATATAGGTGTATATACATGTATATGTGTGTGGATGTATATGTAGTTATATGTGTACATGTATTTGTATGTGTGTGTATATGTATGTATGTGCATGTATGTATATATGTATGTATGTATGCATATGTATGTATATGGGTGTATATATATATATATATATATATATATATATATATATATACATATATATATATGTATATATATATATATATATATATATATGTATATGTATGTGTATGTATGTATATGTATGTGTATATTTGTATGTATGTATGTATATGTGTATATATATGTACATATTTATTTATATATATGTGTATATATATGTATGTATGTGTGTATATATATGTATGTATAGATGTGTTTTTGTCTGTATATGTAAGTATGTATGTATATATATGTGTATGTATGTGTATATTTGTGTATATGTATATCTATGTGTATATGTGTATATATATATATATATATATATATATATAGATATATATATATATATTTGTTATTAAAATGTTGGTTATAATTTGTTAATGTTGAAAAAGTTTGTTTTACTATAAATTGTTAATGTTGAAAAAATATTTTATGTGATATTGAATTTGAAAAACAAATATTGTGTATATAGTTTATATATATATATATATATATATATATATATATATATATAGTTTATATATATATATATATATATATATATATATGTATATATATATATAGATATATATATATATATATATATATATATATATATATATATACATATATATATATATATATATATATATATATGTTACAGAACACCCTATGTTCTACTTGATCACCGTTCAATGTGAATGTCTGTATTTTGACAACTTTATTGTAAACCGCGTTTTTGCATTCTCTTTGTTCCCTTTTTACAATTTGATCGCCATTACATTTATTCTGAAGTAGATCATTGAATGAGGAGGTGCAAAACTGCGAAATAACTAAATCCAAATCTGCAAGTTAGTGACAAGCAACGACCAGTCACCAATAAATTGTTAAAGCAAACCTCTTCTCCTTTTATTATAGTTACAGCCGTAACATTTTTATTTCGCAGTTTTCCTGCACTTTAATTCACAAGTTTGTTCGTGATTGTATTTTATTTGGCAAACTTGCTTGTGCCTGTATATTTGTTTCTGGTGTTATAAGTAACACTTTGCCTTTATTGCCGTCAAAAAGGAAACGCCACTACCAGCAGTAAGAAGTCCGCCATATTTAAGAAGCCATATCAGTGCAGAAACTGTCACATCAGATCAGCCAGATCATGATGAAAATGTATCTGACAAGCGCAGTGTCAATGTAGACAATACACTGCCAGCCAACAGTCAGACAAATACGCAGCCAGCAACTAGTGTCCATGTGACAGATACCGCTGTCATCACTGAAAAACCTACTAAGACTACTAGGAAAAAGGCCACTCCGGTTCAACATAGTTCAACCGCCAAGGCACCAGGGACAACACTACGTCAGGAAAACTTGCAGCCAGCAGACACCTTAATGGAGTTGCAAAAACAGATGCAACTATTGAAACGTCAGCTGTCCGAGACGCAATCACAGCTATCAGAAAGCCAACGTAGGTGCCAACAGTTGGAGTCTTGTTCATCAACACAAACGGTAAGTGACCATAACCTCAATTTATTAAAAATGCCAAATAGTTCCGCCATTGGTTTGACAAACCCAACAACAATGGGGTCCCGTATTTTACAAGTTCCTCATACATATGTACAATCAACGGTAAACTCACAACAGCCTATCACAGTAACTAGCGCCGCGCAGCCGTCGCCGCAGTCGCGGCCAAACTCGTACGCACCATTTACAGCAAATAATTATATGCCACCATTTTCTTCAAATATTTTTGTTCACCAACAAACGCCGATGAATAGTAATTTAAATGCAACGCCAAGCGTAGCAAATGAATTTACAGTACCTCAGAAAATTCAAGATTTGCCAGAATTTAGTGGTGAGCCAGAAGAATGGCCATTGTTTTTACCAGTCAACCACCACATACGGGTATACAAATTTTGAGAATAACCAAAGACTACAAAAATGTTTGCAAGGTGAAGCTAGAGAAATAGTAAAAGCCTTACTCATCCACCCTGATAATGTGCGTGATGTTATAGAACAGTTAAAATTTCGTTTTGGAAGGCCAGAACAGCTCATTCACAGTCAATTGAGAAAAGTCAAAGAATTGCCAAACATTAACGAAAGCAACATAGGAAGATTGGTGCCGTTTTCAACACAAGTAAAAAATTTGTCAGTATTTCTCAAATCAGTGAATGGCCAACAACATATGGCTAATCCCACACTTTTAGAAGAATTAGTATTAAAACTCCCCATGAGTAAACGACTAGAGTGGGCCAGAATAGCAATAAATATAAATCCGTACCCCACAATAGAACATTTCAGTGAGTGGCTAAGTGAAGTGGCAAATCTTATATGCATAGTTCAAAACGTTAATAGTGAGCCAAAGCGCCGAGTGCTACATGCAAACGAAAAATATCAACAGTGTCCTATCTGTAAAGAAAGCCATAAAATTTATGATTGTCGCAAATCTTCGAAACTTACAGTAGACGAACGTTGGGCCATGGTGAAGAAGATCCATGCTTGCTTTTCGTGTCTAAATATTGGACACTCAACAAAAGACTGTCGTAAAAAGAAAATCTGCCCAATGAAAGGATGTCAAAGAAAACACAATCAATTATTACATGACGACAGTCATAGTGTTAATACCTTATCGGAGTCAGATGCCAGTGGGTCAAATGAAGTTAATCTGAATGTTTTGAGCTGTTGCAATGTTAATAAAAAGGTGCTGTTTCGTGTACTTCCTGTCCCTCTATATGGAGAAAAACACAGTATGGATGTTTATGCGTTATTTGATGAAGGTTCTTCCATAACCATGTTGGATAAAGAATTAGCCGATTGCATTGGTGTACGTGGAAAAAGTGCCAATTTAAATATGCAATGGTTTGGTGATCGGTCAGCAAAGGAAAATTCAGTTACCTTCAACTTGAAAGTAAGTGGTGTAGAAAAGAAAAAGTGAAAGTGAAAATGACTCCAGAGCAACGAAAATTCTATCTGAATCCAAAAAACGTGTAGGAGAACGATTTCAGACGGGCCTCCTATGGAAAAGCGATAATGTGCAGTTACCAGATAGTTACACTATGGCTCTGAATCGTCTTGAGGGAATCGAAAGAAAGTTACGACGTGATGAAAATTTGTCAGTTGCCTATAGCGACGTAATACAGAACTACATTCGAAGAGGTTATGCTCGTAAAGTACAAGAGGCAGACATCCACATGATATCAGATAAAAAGTGGTATTTATCTCACTTTGGGGTTATAAATCACAACAAAGAAAATGCAAAACTGAGACTAGTTTTTGATGCCGCCGCCAAAGTAAAAGGAACTTCTTTAAATGATAATTTGCTCAAAGGGCCTCAATCAATTGTGTCGTTGCCAACCATGCTTTACAGTTTTCGTAGTGGAAAAATTGCCGTCACCGCAGATATTTGTGAAATGTTTCATCAAGTTATAATACAGCCGAGTGATAGAATATCTCAACGTTTTTTATGGAGAAATTGTAAATCAAATGCTCAGCCTGAAGAGTATGAAATGGTTGTAATGATCTTTGGAGCTACCTGCTCCCCATGTTCTGCACTCCACGTCATGAAGGAAAATGCCAAAGAGCACACAGACTGCCACCCAAGGGCAGTAGAAGCAATTTGTGAACATCACTATATGGACGATTTTATAGATAGCTTCGACACTGTTGAAGAAGCCATTGAAATTTTACAACAGGTAACAAAGATTCACAAAAATGGAGGATTTCAGTTAAGAGGATTTACTTCAAACTCAAACGACGTCATATTGGCCCTAGATGGCTCATCAGTTTCAAAAGTGATCTCAGCACATGACAGTATTGAAAAGGTGCTAGGGTTGTTTTGGGATTCAACCTCAGACACATTCATGTTTAACCTAAAATTTAAAAAGATCGATCAAGAGGTAATTTCTGGCAATAAAAAACCTACAAAACGGCAAGTACTAAGTATTATCATGTCAACCTTTGACCCCTTAGGATTCTTAAGTAATTTTATCGTAGGAGGCAAAATAATTTTACGCAACATTTGGAAGAGAGCAGTTCGGTGGGATGAAATGATACCCGATGATATCAATATATTGTGGGACAAATGGCGCAAACAATTGATAAATCTTTCTGATTTTCGTATTCCTCGTTTTTATTTTACAGATGACAAAGTCAAACAAATTGAATTACACGTGTTTGTTGACGCTAGTGAAGAGGCCTTTGCAGCCGTCGCTTACTGGAGATTCGTCTCAATCAATGGCAATATTGGCACCAGTTTTATATGTTCAAAAACAAAATGTGCGCCCCTTACTAAAATTTCAATTCCCCGTTTAGTATTGCAGGCAGCAGTACTCGGAACTAGAATAAAGCAAAATATTTTAAGTGGGCATAAAATAGTGCCATATTCGACAATCATGTGGAGCGATTCAAAAACAGTTTTGAAATGGATTGCAAGCAGTCATAGAAATTATAAGCCATACGTCGCACATAGAATAGCAGAAATATCAGCCTAAACTACTATTAACAGTTGGAAATGGGTCTCTACTAGAGACAATGTAGCCGATGATGCTACTCGCAGCTATAATAATATCGATTTTTCTAAGTCATGCAGATGGTTAAACGGACCCAATTTTTTGAAGCAGCATGAGGACAATTGGCCGGTCAGTGACAACAATAATCTTCACCATGAAGAACGGGATGAAGAAGAGATACAGCCTAAAATTTCACTTCTGAACCAGGAAAGTTATTTCATAAAGTTCGAACGTTTTTTATCCTATAGCCGATTAAAACGAACGATTGCGCAAATCCTCCGATTTATAAGGTTTTGCCGAAAGTAATGTGGTAGTCTAGATCGTCATGGCATAACAGCTTATGAATTGGAAAAGGCGGAAAAAATCTTGTGTCAACACGTTCAAAGAGAATCATTTGCTGAAGAGATAAAATGTATTCAAAGCGGCCACCAAGTCTCTAAAGCAAGTAACTTAGCCAAATTAGTGCCATTCATTGACGAAGATGGGTTACTAAAAGTGAATGGTAGGATCGATGCAGCCAGCAGTCCACAATTTTGCGCAAGAACCACTACTTCACTAGCCTTCTTGTAATGCATTTTCATAGCCAAATGAAGCAGCAACACCATGAAGCAACGATCTGCGAGATTAGAAAAAGGTTCTGGATTCCTCAAATAAGGAATGTTTTAAAAGGTGTTGTATCGAAGTGTTTTCTATGCAGGAAAAATAGTGCCAAACCTGTAACACCCGTGATGGGCCCCTGCCTGCAGATCGCCTTGAACCCTATGTTTTTCCCTTTAAATATACTGGAATCGATTATTTTGGGCCATTGAACGTTACCATTGGGCGCAGAACTGAAAAAAGATGGGTAGCATTATTTACATGTTTGACTATTCGCGCAATTCACCTGGAATTAGCTCACGATCTGTCAACAGATTCCTGCATCATTGCTTTAAAAAATTTTATGAACCGCCGAGGCGTTCCAATGAAAATTCGGTCTGACAATTGAAAAAACTTTGTTGGAGCAAATGAAGAGGCCAAAAGATTTGAAGAAGTTTCCGAAGCTGATCGAATTCAGCATGTTTTATTTTCTAAGGGCGTCGAGTGGATATTTAACTGTCCGGCAAATCCATCTGAGGGCGGAGTGTGGGAGAGAATGGTCCAGTGCGTCAAACGAGTCCTGCACCAAACTTTGAAAGACACCTCTCCAAAGGAATATGTATTGCAGTCACTCCTCATTGATGCTGAAAATATAGTAAATTCAAGACCGTTAACTCATCTACCAATTTCTCCGCAGGAGGAAGAGCCTCTTACTCCAAATGATTTTTTATTGGAAATGTCAAACGTTAGTCAGACGCCAGTATTGAGCGTTCCTGACAGCAAAATGCTATTCATAAAGAAGCAATGGCGCGTGGCGAAAGCTTTAAGGGATAGGTTTTGGAAACGTTGGGTTCTGGAATATTTGCCAACTTTAACAAGGAGAGTAAAATGGTGTGCGCCTACCAGGCCATTGAAAGAGGGAGATGTTGTGTTTGTTTGTGATCCCAATATTCCACGAAACCAATGGCGGCGAGGTTTGGTCACACGTGTGTACGCTGGACCCGATGGCATCATTAGGAAAGCGGTTGTCAAAACTGCAAGTGGTGAGCTACTGCGAGCTGTTTCCAAATTGGCTGTTCTGGACCTAGATGATGGTGAAGCTAATCGCTCCACGGGGGTGGGAGTGTTACAGAACACCCTATGTTCTACTTGATCACCGTTCAATGTGAATGTGTTTAAAGTTTGACAACTTTATTGTAAACCGCGTGTTTGCATTCTCTTTGTTCCCTTTTTAGAATTTGATCGCCATTACATTTATTCTGAAGTAGATCATTGAATGAGGAGGTGCAAAACTGCGAAATAACTAAATCCAAATCAGCAAGTTAGTGACAAGCAACGACCAGTCACCAATAAATTGTTAAAGCAAACCTCCTCGCCTTTTATTATAGTTACAGCCGTAACAATATATATATATATATATATATATATATATAAATATACATATATATATATATATATATATATATATATATATATATATATATATGTATATATATATATATATATATATATATATACATATATGTACATATATATATATATATATATATATATATATATATATATATGCATATACATATCCATATATATATATATATATATATATATATATATATTAGGGCGGATTAACTTTTTTGATAAAGCGTATAGTAAAATCGTAATCTACAGGTGATTCTGAGAACTTTTGTTCAAGAAACCATAGCTCTAAGTTGGACTTGGAGCCCCCCAAAATTTCAAAATAGAAATTTTACCATATATACATAGAACAACTTAATTAAATTCGTCATAAAATTGGATAGAATTACAGAAGATTTCTCAATCTGGGCTTGTTTGAAAGGTATTTTTTATCACCTTTCAGAATCTGTATTGATATCAATATTTTAGAGATATTAGGAATTTTTTGTCGAAAAATAGCCTAAAATGAACTTTTAACTAATAAATTCTAAATTTTCTTCGATATTTTTTGAGATTTTTTTCTTTGCAGATTAATAAAGTTCAGATAATTTCCAACAACATCAACAAGTTTTGACTATAGATTGACTAACAAGCTTCATCAAGATTTTGTTGTTTTTGGTTTATCAAGTGATTTAAATGATCTTAGTTTGCCTACTAAATGTTACATTTTAAAATATTACTTTTTTTAAGTGATCGTATAAAAAATGTTCTCGTATAAAATTTTTACTCCTCACGTAACAGATAAATTGACCCAAATTTTGTGTAAATTAAATTTTGAAATCATAAATAGAAAGAGTGGTTTAAAAAAATTAACTGGTTTGCTTAATAAATACCAGAAACATTTACAACATAGAGACAAAACAGATGAATTTAAAGCATTTGTTGATTCAATAAACGAATTATTTTATACTGGCAAATGTAATTGTAAATTAAAAACAAGAGAATGCTTGTGTGGATTGATTCCAGAACATCTAAAAGAATATACGATGGACCTTCATAATGTTAGAAAATTCACAATACCTGAATATACGGAAGACTTTGAAGAAGTAGCTACAACAATACCAACACTTACGACTGGTACCGATGATCCAAGATACAAACCACCTGAATTACACATGGATGAAGATAAAAATGAAATAACAACAAAAGTTCCAAAAGCAACTGTTCAAATGAGACGAGATCATTATACTCAAAGATACAATGCCTTAAATTTTGCTATGACATGTAATAGATTCGGTGTTTCATATAGATTCGCTTCATGTTTATTTTAGAGATGTTCATGGTAATCTTGTTATTATGGATAAATAAAAAGTGGCTAGAGAAAAATTTAAATCTAGCTATGCAGTGTTTCGTACACGACATACAAATTCTTCCATAATTGCATTCTCTTTCGATGGTAGAAAAGATGAGTCATTAACTACAGAGAAAATTAATGACAAATTTCATACCACTATGGTAAAAGAACAGCATTTAGTTGTTCTGAAAGAGTCCTATAATGAGTTACTTGGATATGTAAATTTGGGTAGTCAAGAAGATGCAAAATCCAAACACCGAAAACTGAATGAATTTTTCAACAATAAAACATTAACAGTTGATCAAGTAATTAGCATATACAGTGATGATGAGCCAGCATATACAGGCACAGAAAATGGTGTTCTACGATTATTTGAAAAACAGTTAAATAGACCAATTTACTGGTTATGTCTGCTTCATTTCAATGAACTGCCATTTCGTCATTTATATGAAGCATTGGACAAAACAGTCACCAGTGGATCACGAGCAGCAACTGGAAAGTTATTCAAAGCTATTCAAGAATGTGAGAACTTGCAGGTACGTAACACTTTATTTTATTTAATATCAACATTTATTATCATTATTTATTGTCATTATTTTACTTTTTCGATTGGAATAAAGTTAAAATAATAATTGCATTTTAATTGATATAAACATTTAATTTTTCAGATAATAGCTGACTTCGATCTAATACCTGCAATGATGGATCATCAACATGAGCTCGAGCTATCAGCAGGTGTTAAATATTTATATCAAATAGCTAAAGCAATTTCTAATGGTATTGTTTCAGTTGATATATCTAACATTGAACCAGGACCAGTTGCACATTCTCGTTGGTTAACCAAAGCAAGTAGATTACTGCAATTGTATGTAACAACTAAAGTTTATATTATAACAGCTTATGTGCCAATGTACTTCATTGTGAAGTTTTATAACTCTGTTGTGTACGGCAGTGCACTTTTATTAAATTTTATACGTTGGACACGATACTTACAACCAAACTTTCGTAATATTGTAGATGGTGTAATTCAAAACAACTCTATTAAGCACATCCAGAAAATGTTTTATTAACAATGTTATTTGATGATCGAAAATCAATACGGGATAGAGCTATCAAAAAGATTTTACACTATCGAGAAAAATTGTACGATCCAACTAAACTCAGAGTTTACAAAAAATATATATTAAATTTCGATGCTACCGATTATGTCAACGAGTGTTTTAAAACGAGTTATAGAAAAGAATCCTGAAGGAGTTATGGCAGTGACATTAGAAAGTCGTAAGAAAACTTCTCGAATGGAAAGTAAAAAGGACATTGGAAAATAATATTACCACGTTAAAACATTAAATTGTACGTCGAGAATAATATTTAAAAATAAATTGAATTAAAAATGTAAAAACAGTGTTTTTTGTTGAAACCTGGAAAATGTTGATTTTTTCAGATCGGTTATCCTACAAAAAGGAGTTCGAAAACAAACAAAAGTTGATCGCTGTAAAAATTGTTGGAAATGATCTGAACTTTATTAATCTGCAAAAAAAAGTCTCGAAAAATATTTAAGAATATTCAGAATTTATTAGTTAAAAGTTAATTTTAGGCTATTTTTCGCCAAAAAATTCCTAATATTTCTACTAAAAATAAAAAATGTAGGTATCAAAAACGTATTCTGAAAGGTGATAAAAATGACTTTCAAAGAAGCCCGATTTTAAGACGAATTTAATTAAATTGTTCTATGTATATATGGAAAAATTTCTATTTTGAAATTTTGGAGGGATCCAAATCCGAATTAGAGCTATGGTCTCTTGAGCTATACGCTTGCTATAGGCTTCATGAAAAAAAATCGTTCCATAAAATTTGACCCGTCCTATATATATATATATATATATATATATATATATGTATATATATATATATATATATATATATATATATATATATATACATAATGCGTGTGTCTAACTTTTTAACATTTTTTCTTTTAAAAATTAATAGATTTGTTTGGGTTTTGAGGTTATTTTATTATAATATTTATTTTTCGATATATCGCTAACCTTCACAATTCATAAATTTTTTATAGTAAAAAAAAACCAACTCTAAAATATATAAAAAGTATAAATTAGTTAATTTTAAATATTAACACATACTAACTACAAAATGTATATATATTGTAAATTTTAGTTATATACATATATAATTATGTCATGAAAACGATGTGTGTGTGTGTTAAGAAACAATTCTTTTAATGTTGTGTAATTGATATTATTAATGTAAACAGCATATATAATTTTTTTCTGTAAAAATCTTAACATAATACAAGAATAACATCATAAAGTTTATTGTATATGATCTTAACATATGTTATATCATATACATGTATAATTTTATACATGCATGCATATGTCAAAATATTCTATATATATATATATATATATATATATATATATCTTCTATACATATAAAAATAAGTTGCATTGTGTTAGTAATTGATGTTCTCCGGAATGCGTGAACCGATTTTGTTTATATGAAAGCTGACATCAATACCAAGGTTTTTATGTATATACGGTTTCTGTATGTGGATTGGTTTAAGAGTTATAGCCATTTTAGTGAACACTGCAATCATTTCGAAATATTTGAGTTAATATTTTGAAAAACTGAAATACAATTCGTTTTGAAATTCATTACAATTAAATTTTAGTCAAACCATTAATTTAATTTATATATTTAGTTATTCTAAATCACAACTTCGGGGATCTATGAAATAAATAACATACAAATAAATCACTAAAAATTTTAATGTATTTAAATACATTATGCACAGCCCATGTCATATGCATGAGCACGTGCAGGATTCAATATCTTATGTGAGTCGACGAGATTTATTATAACATTTACGTGTAGTCCGCAATGGAGTAACATTAAAGATAACATATTCGCTGGCCAAGGTTCTACCGACCGCCATGATATCACTGCCCGTGTTTTTAAGCAGAAATTAAAAGCGCTTATGGGTTTTAGCGTGATATCTAAAGTGTTTGGTGAAATGAAGTGCTGGATGTATTCTCTGGGGTCGCAAAAGCGTGGTTTGCCACACGCTCACATATCAATATGGTTGGTGAATAAAATCACATCGCATGAAGTTGACAATGTTACATGTTCTGAAATAACAGATCAAATAAGTGATCCTGAATTATATGATGTTGTTGTGGAAAATATGATACACGGTTCATACACAGCCCACGTCGCATGCATGAGTACACGAATAAGAAATCTGTTGAAGCTTTGGAAAGAACAATGAAAGATCTCCGCGATAACTCATAGTTGTTTCGTGGTGCGTTGATTTTATTGTCAGGCGATTTTAGGCAAACATTGCGGTTCATTCCTTTATCGACATCTGCCTATGAAATTAACGCTTGCTTAAAGTCTTCATATTTATGGAGATTTGTTAAAATATTAAATCTCACTACCAACGTTCGTGTTCAATTGCAGAATGATCCATCTGCTGATAATACCCTAAGCAATTGCTGAAAATTAAGAATGGTGCAATGTCTATTGATGACACTGGATTGATAACATTCCCACATGATTTTTGCCATTTCGTACAATCAAAAGAGGAATTAATTCAATGTGCTGTCACTTACATAATAATACAATATACATGCCAGAGTAAATTTAGCGGCAAAGAACAAAGATGTTACTAAATTAAAAATGTCTTACAATCAAATGTCGAAGTGGTGTTGTACAAGTCTGTCGATACTGTTACCAATGAAGGAGATGTTGTGAATTATCACACAGAACTTTTTAATTCGTTGGACTCACCAGGATTGCCTCCGCATAATCTCCAATAGAAAGTTGCAGCCACTATTATTATGCTTCGTAATATCAATCGACCCCGTTTGTGTGACAGTACAAGACTTGCTATTAAGAGGTTGATGACTTTTGTAATTGAAGCTACTATTTTAACTGGAAAATTAAAAGGCGAAGATGTATTTATTCCACGTATCTCAATGATTCCGTCTGATATACCATTTGAATTTAACAACTTCAGCTTCCTTTTCGCCTTGCGTTTGGGATTACCATTAACTAGGCGCAAGGCCAAACTTTGGTAATTTGTGGAGTGAATTTAGTGCATCCAGTCTTCTCACATGGACAGTTCTAAGTAGCGTGTTCGCGCGTTGACAAACCATCGGTTTTGCATATTTACATCGAAAATGGAAAAAGAACAAATGTTTTTTACCACAGAGCATTACAATAAAAGCACTTTATCACTGATTGGAAAAAATTCAAATAAATTTTTTTAATTTGTTTTTTGCACTACGAAGTGTGCAGGGGGTTCGCTAGTATATATACATATATATATATATATATATATATATATATATATAACTATATATATATATATTTATATATATATAACAATATATATATATATATATATATATATATATAAATATATATATTTATATATATATATATATATATATATATATATATTGTGTATATAATTTAACATAAACAATTAATTCTAATAACTTAATTTCTATGAATTAAATATATATAGTTCTGAGCTAAATTGTCAGTATCAATTTTTAAATTCATGCTTTTTCTAACAGGTATATTAATAATTTCTAACAGAAGTCTTCGATAGTGATTATATTTAAAATAGAGCCGTACCGAACTGAATCAAACGCTCTCAAACGCTCGTTTTTGACAAGAACCTCTAATCAAACCCATTTAAATTACATGGGTTTGATTGGAGGTTCTTGTCAAAAACGAGCGTTTGAGAGCGTTTGATTCAATTCGGTAGAGCTCTATTTTAAAGTGAGATTTATATGTTTATACATATTTCCAAATCATCCAACACGTTCATATGATTGATCGTATAGCGTTATGTTGATGTACTAGAGCTGCACCGAACTGAATCAAACGCTCTCAAAGGCTCGTTTTTGACAAGAACCTCTAATCAAACCCATTTAAATTACATGGGTTTGATTGGAAGTTCTTGTCAAAAACGAGCGTTTGATTCAGTTCGGTACAGCTCTAGTACATCAACATAAAGCTATACGATCAATCATATGTACGTGTTGGATGATTTGGAAATATGTATAAACATATAAATCTCACTTTATAATAGAGCTCTACCGAATTGAATCAAACGCTCTCAAACGCTCGTTTTTGACAAGAACCTCCAATCAAACCCATGTAATTTAAATGGGTTTTATTAGAGGTTCTTGTCAAAAACGAGCGTTTGAGGGCATTTGATTCAGTTCGGTACAGCTCTGGAATATACACTATAAGAAGACTCATGTAGAACAAATCACGATATAAAATTTTAAAATCTTTATTGGTGCCGGCGGTAAGGGAAAAAACGAAGAAAAAAACAACAGAAACAAACGTGTTGGATCGTTGGTCATCGAACATGTTTAAAAGTTGATTTCATAAAATTTAACTTAAGGTACTGAAGGAAAGGTCGGAAAAAACATAAGCAAAAAACACATGCAAACTGGTTTGAAGATCTTTACAGAAAATTATATTTTTATTTCAAAGCATTCCCTACAAGAAATGAATGCCTGAAACTAATACACACAAAAATATTTTCACTAACACAATTAAAAATATTTTAGCCTAACAGCGTTACCATTTTTTGACTTTTCATACCCAAATTCTTACGATTTGTTTTACTTGATCAAATATATACTTTTTCAGTATGTTTGTGTTTGTACAAGTTCAATGAAGTTGCAAAAATAGTTATATAATAAACCAATTAACAAAACTTCCTTAAATATTGCTCTAATTGTTGTTTTAAATGTTCCACGAGATTCAGGGATTTTTGGAACATGAGAAATACATATATATAGGAATTAAGAAAAGAAGTATGAGCGACAACGCTGGTTTTTACAGGCTAGAATACTGTGTGCAAGAGTAAGACAATAAATTTGTCAACCTTTTGTATAGAAAAGCTTCTAAATTGAAGAAAAATAAAATAAAATTTACAATATAATATAAAATAAAGTGAATTTCGAGTACTTATGACATCCTTGCGTATTATGATGTCCACTGATGATCATTTGAGATACGGAGAAAAGGACACTAAAAGAGGTAAATCTGTTTTTTGAAAAACTCTTGCGGTGATACTTTATTCTTATATTGCAACTGATGACAGTTTCCTCGCTTTCTAGGAAATGTTGGAATTTGCATTTGGGAGATGTCGATTTCATTTTGTTGGGCGGTGATTTATTTCACAATGATGTGCCAAGCCAATATGCATTGCACAAATAAGTTTAGTTTTAAAGAAAAAACAAGATATAAAACTAAATTTATATCCATCTTTAGATGAATGAAACTATTGAAAATGTATACTCATGGTGATCGTGACCTGAATATCTCCATACGGGTATACTCCATACATAGTAATCACGACGACCCTAGCGTTTTTGGTGGCTTGTTCTTAGGGTTTGTTGTCTACCACGGGGTTATTTAATTATTTTGGTCGATGGACTAATATTAGTCAGTTTTGTCTATGTTAAAATATAAAACAAGCATATTTGTATGTATATATAAATAATAAATTTGCTATAATATAATTGAAATGATATTAAATGCGTTTTATTTCATCGAACTTGCTTAGGTTAGGATTGTTAGCAACCCCGTCATCGGTGACACCTTACCCGTAAAGTGTGACCGGTCACCAGTGAAACCATAAAAGTCAGAGAAAAATTTATATAGAACAAAAACATTAGAGTAAGTAGTTTGAATATATGTTTAACAGGCGATAATATACCACAAGTTAGAAAGGGATGCAAGATCACACGTACACAAAAGTTTTAGTAATTTTTTTCCGTTTGGCCTTAATAAAATGATAGAAACTTTGTTCTACGTGATGACCGAAATTTGGTCATCACTGCCAATCATTTTACCGGTCAAATGACCGGCACTGTTCTTGTAGGGTTGTTAATGATTGAACTACAATATTTATGTGCTTGTGTAATTTTCTTTTGCTTTACATGATGACTGCAAGTGAGAAAAAATAAAATAATATAATATCGGGCGGGAAATGCTGGGTAAAGATATGTAAAAGATCTAGAAGACATTTTAAAGGTTTACGATTTCTCTTTTTTTTTTGCGGGAAAATGTCTAATGCCTGAAGAAAATTAACCAAAAATCTCTATACTTGCGACCGCAACTATGAAAGCTCATTCATTTGGATAAAAAACTAAAGGCGGAAGCAACGACTCTAGAATATAAAGATGTTGCACGCCATAGGTATATAACTAAAATTCAAAAATGTTTTTTTACTTCGAAATCCAATAACGTTTTTATTCTCTTTCTCATGTTTTTTTCAAACACAATTTTTGAGTAACTTAATATATTTTCTTACACTGTGTTGTGTATGTTTGTATATATGTATATACATACATAAGTATGGCTGCTATTTATTTAAAATAGTTCTTTCATACTATTGCCGAGGCCGAAGAAAATTTTCCTATTTTTGTTATGTTTTTTCCAAATGTACATACATTTTTACATCTACAATATTTAGTCTGCACACACTGATATTTTTTCCATAAAAAATATTATAAAATGTTTCATATATTATTCTAAAATATATCTCAATTAATATTTTTAGATAAGAAATTATTTATAGTAAAAAATTCATTCATAATAAAAATGTTAGTAGAAAAACTACTTTTTTGTAATATGTTTTATTGCCAATAAGGTAATTTGAATATATACTTATATACTATGGATATTTTATTTTACGAACTTGAAAGTAGTCCTCAAAAACTGCATCAGATATTGCACATGTATGTAGGTATTAACACTTCGGTGAGAGACGATATTTACTTGTTTTTACACAAATAAAATACATATTAATTAATATTATCAATTGTTAAGCGCATTTTCTTATTCACATACATATATTTTTAAGGAATAATACCTTTGAGGTCGTGAAGCAAAAATGCGCACAGTTGGACGAAAGAGATTCTAAGTAAATGGTTTTGGTTATGAACGAAATGATCATAAGAAAAAAGTTAAGGTATAATCAGAGTTTAGATTTAATAGATTTATGTATATATATATATATATATTTAAAATATATGTATATATATATATATATATATATATATATATACATATATATGTACATATATATATATATATATATATATATATATATATATATATGCATATACATATCCATATATATATATATATATATATATATATATATGTATATATATATATATATATATATATATTAGGGCGGGTTAATATTTTTGATAAAGCGTATAGTAAAATCGTAATCTACAGGTGATTCTGAGAACTTTTGTTCAAGAAACCATAGCTCTAAGTTGGACTTGGAGCCCCCCAAAATTTCAAAATAGAAATTTTACCATATATACATAGAACAATTTAATTAAATTCGTCATAAAATTGGATAGAATTACAGAAGATATCTCAATCTGGGCTTGTTTGAAAGGTATTTTTATCACCTTTCAAAAGCTGTATTGATATCAATATTTTAGAGATATTAGGAATTTTTTGTCAAAAAATAGCCTAAAATGAACTTTTAACTAATAAATTCTAAATTTTCTTCGATATTTTTCGAGATTTTTTTCTTTGCAGATTAATAAAGTTCAGTTAATTTCCAACAACATCAACAAGTTTTTATCAAGTGATTTAAATGATCTTAGTTTGCCTACTAAATGTTACATTTTAAAATATTACTTTTTTTAAGTGATCGTGCTAAATTTCAAAACAAAATGTTCTCGTATAAAATTTTTACTCCTCACGTAACAGATAAATTGACCCAAATTTGGTGTAAATTAAATTTTGAAATCATAAATAGAAAGAGTGTTTTAAAAAAATTAACTGGTTTGCTTAATAAATACCAGAAACATTTACAACATAGAGACAAAACAGATGAATTTAAAGCATTTGTTGATTCAATAAACGAATTATTTTATACTGGCAAATGTAATTGTAAATTAAAAACAAGAGAATGCTTGTGTGGATTGATTCCAGAACATCTAAAAGAATATATGATGGACCTTCATAATGTTAGAAAATTCACACTACCTGAATATACGGAAGACTTTGGAGAAGTAGCTACAATAATACCAACACTTACGACTGGTACCGATGATCCAAGATACAAACCACCTGAATTACACATGGATGAAGATGAAAATGAAGTACCAACAAAAGTTCCAAAAACAACTGTTCAAATGAGACGAGATCATTATACTCAAAGATACAATGCCTTAAATTTTGTTATGATGTGTGATAGATTCGGTGTTTCATATAGATTCGCTTCATGTTTATTTTAGAGATGTTCATGGTAATCTTGTTATTATGGATAAATAAAAAGAAGCTAGAGAAAAATTTAAATCTAGCTATGCAGTGCTTCGTACACGACATACAAATTCTTCCATAATTGCATTCTCTTTCGATGGTAGAAAAGATGACTCATTAACTAAAGAGAAAATTAATGACAAATTTCATACCACTATGGTAAAAGAACCGCATTTAGTTGTTCTGAAAGAGTCCTATAATGAGTTACTTGGATATGTAAATTTGGGTAGTCAAGAAGATGCAAAATCCAAACACAGAAAACTGAATGAATTTTTCAACAATAAAACATTAACAGTTCATCAAGTAATTAGCATATACAGTGAAGATGAGCCAGCATATAGAGGCACAGAAAATGGTGTTTTATGTTTATTTGAAAAATAGTTAAATAGACCAACTTACTGGTTATGTCTGCTTCATTTCAATGAACTGCCATTTC
This sequence comes from Linnaemya vulpina, assembly GCA_963675445.1. Lineage (NCBI taxonomy): Eukaryota > Metazoa > Arthropoda > Insecta > Diptera > Tachinidae > Linnaemya > Linnaemya vulpina. The sequence continues at coordinate 61,299,802 of OY776277.1, read as the reverse complement.
GTCATTTATATGAAGCATTGGACAAAACAGTCACCAGTGGATCACGAGCAGCAACTGGAAAGTTATTCAAAGCTATTCAAGAATGTGAGAACTTGCAGGTACGTAACACTTTATTTTATTTAATATCAACATTTATTATCATTATTTATTGTCATTATTTTACTTTTTCGATTGGAATAAAGTTAAAATAATAATTGCATTTTAATTGATATAAACATTTAATTTTTCAGATAATAGCTGACTTCGATCTAATACCTGCAATGATGGATCATCAACATGAGCTCGAGCTATCAGCAGGTGTTAAATATTTATATCAAATAGCTAAAGCAATTTCGAATGGTATTGTTTCAGTTGATTTATCTAACATTGAACCAGGACCAGTTGCACATTCTCATTGGTTAACCAAAGCAAGTAGATTACTGCAATTGTATGTAACAACTAAAGTTTTTATTATAACAGTTTATATGCCAATGTACTTCAATGTGAAGTTTTATAACTCTGTTGTGTACGGCAGTGCACTTTTATTAAATTTTATACGTTGGACACGATACTTACAACCAAACTTTCGTAATATTGTAGATGGTGTAATTCAAAATAACTCTATTAAGCACATCCAGAAAATGTCTTATTAACAATGTTATTTGATGATCGAAAATCAATACGGGATAGAGCTATCAAAAAGATTTTACACTATCGAGAAAAATTGTACGATCCAACTAAACTCAGAGTTTACAAAATATATATATATTAAATTTCGATGCTACCGATTATGTCAACGAGTGTTTCAAAACGAGTTATAGAAAAGAATCCTGAAGGAGTTATGGCAGTGACATTAGAAAGTCGTAAGAAAACTTCTCGAATGGAAAGTAAAAAGGACATTACAAAATAATATTACCACGTTAAAACATTAAATTGTAGGCCGAGAATAAAATTTAAAAATAAATTGAATTAAAAATGTAAAAACAGTGTTTTTTGTTGAAACCTTGAAAATTTTGATTTTTTTCAGATCGGTTATCCTACAAAAAGGAGTTCGAAAACAAAAAAAAGTTGATCGCTGTAAAAATTGTTAGAAATGATCTGAACTTTATTAATCTGCAAAAAAAGTCTCGAAAAATATTTAAGAATATTCAGAATTTATTAGCTAAAAGTTAATTTTAGGCTATTTTTCGCCAAAAAATTCCTAATATTTCTACTAAAAATAAAAAATGTAGGTATCACAAACGTATTCTGAAAGGTGATAAAAATTACTTTCAAAGAAGCCTGATTTTAAGACGAATTTAATTAAATTGTTCTATGTATATATGGAAAAATTTCTATTTTGAAATTTTGGAGGGATCCAAATCCGAATTAGAGCTATGGTCTCTTGAGCTATACGCTTGCTATAGGCTTCATGAAAAAAAATCGTTCCATAAAATTTGACCCGTCCTATATATATATATATATATATATATATGAATATATATATATATATATATATATATATATATATATATATATATATGTATATATATATATATATATATTTATATATATATATATATATATATATATATATATATATATACATAATGCGTGTGTCTAATTTTTTAACATGTTTTCTTTTAAAAATTAATAGATTTGTTTGGGTTTTGAGGTTATTTTATTATAATATTTATTTTTCGATATATCGCTAACCTTCACAAATCATAAATTTTTTATAGTAAAAAATACCAACTCTAAAATGTATAAAAAGTATAAATTAGTTAATTTTAAATATTAACACATACTAACTACAAAATGTATATTTATTGTAAATTTTAGTTATATACATATATAATAATGTCATGAAAACGATGTGTGTGTGTGTTAAGAAACAATTCTTTTAATGTTGTGTAATTGATATTATTAATGTAACAGCATATATAGTTTATTGTATATGATCTTAACATATGTTATATCATATACATGTATAATTTTATACATGCATGCATATGTCAAAATATTCTATATATATATATATATATATATATATATATATCTTCTATACATATAAAAATAAGTTGCATTGTGTTAGTAATTGATGTTCTCCGGAATGCGTGAACCGATTTTGTTTATATGAAAGCTGACATCAATACCAAGGTTTTTATGTATATACGGTTTCTGTATGTGGATTGGTTCATGAGTTATAGCCATTTTAGTGAACACTGCAATCATTTCGAAATATTTGAGTTAATATTTTGAAAAACTGAAATACAATTCGTTTTGAAATTCATTACAATTAAATTTTAGTCAAACCAGTAATTTAATTTATATACTTAGTTATTCTAAATCACAACTTCGGGGATCTATGAAATAAATAACACAAATAAATCACTAAAAATTTTTATGTATTTAAATACATTATGCACAGCCCATGTCATATGCATGAGCACGTGCAGGATTCAATATCTTATGTGAGTCGACGAGATTTATTTATAAGATTTACGTGTTGTCCGCAATGGAGTGACATTAAAGATAACATATTCGCTGGCCAAGGTTCTACCGACCGCCATGATATCACTGCCCGTGTTTTTAAGCAGAAATTGAAAGCGCTTATGGGTTTTAGCGTGATATCTAAAGTGTTTGGTGAAATGAAGTGCTGGATATATTCTCTGGGGTCGCAAAAGCGTGGTTTGCCACACGCTCACATATCAATATGGTTGGTGAATAAAATCACATCGCATGAAGTTGACAATGTTACATGTTCTGAAATAACAGATCAAATAAGTGATCCTGAATTATATGATGTTGTTGTGGAAAATATGATACACGGTTCATGCACAGCCCACGTCGCATGCATGAGTACACGAATAAGAAATCTGTTGAAGCTTTGGAAAGAACAATGAAAGATCTCCGCGATAACTCATAGTTGTTTCGTGGTGCGTTGATTTTATTGTCAGGCGATTTTAGGCAAACATTGCGGTTCATTCCTTTATCGACATCTGCCTATGAAATTAACGCTTGCTTAAAGTCTTCATATTTATGGAGATTTGTTAAAATATTAAATCTCACTACCAACGTTCGTGTTCAATTGCAGAATGATCCATCTGCTGATAATACCCTAAGCAATTGCTGAAAATTAAGAATGGTGCAATGTCTATTGATGACACTGGATTGATAACATTCCCACATGATTTTTGCCATTTCGTACAATCAAAAGAGGAATTAATTCAATGTGCTGTCACTTACATAATAATACAATATACATGCCAGAGTAAATTTAGCGGCAAAGAACAAAGATGTTACTAAATTAAAAATGTCTTACAATCAAATGTCGAAGTGGTGTTGTACAAGTCTGTCGATACTGTTACCAATGAAGGAGATGTTGTGAATTATCACACAGAACTTTTTAATTCGTTGGACTCACCAGGATTGCCTCCGCATAATCTCCAATAGAAAGTTGCAGCCACTATTATTATGCTTCGTAATATCAATCGACCCCGTTTGTGTGACAGTACAAGACTTGCTATTAAGAGGTTGATGACTTTTGTAATTGAAGCTACTATTTTAACTGGAAAATTAAAAGGCGAAGATGTATTTATTCCACGTATCTCAATGATTCCGTCTGATATACCATTTGAATTTAACAACTTCAGCTTCCTTTTCGCCTTGCGTTTGGGATTACCATTAACTAGGCGCAAGGCCAAACTTTGGTAATTTGTGGAGTGAATTTAGTGCATCCAGTCTTCTCACATGGACAGTTCTAAGTAGCGTGTTCGCGCGTTGACAAACCATCGGTTTTGCATATTTACATCGAAAATGGAAAAGGAACAAATGTTTTTTACCACAGAGCATTACAATAAAAGCACTTTATCACTGATTGGAAAAAATTCAAATAAATTTTTTTAATTTGTTTTTTGCACTACGAAGTGTGCAGGGGGTTCGCTAGTATATATATATATATATATATATATATATATATAAATATATATATAACTATATATATATATATATATATATATATATATAACAATATATATATATATATATATATATATATATATATAAATATATATATTTATATATATATATATATATATATATATATATATATTGTGTATATAATTTAACATAAACAATTAATTCTAATAACTTAATTTCTATGAATTAAATATATATAGTTCTGAGCTAAATTGTCAGTATCAATTTTTAAATTCATGCTTTTTCTAACAGGTATATTAATAATTTCTAACAGAAGTCTTCGATAGTGATTATATTTAAAATAGAGCCGTACCGAACTGAATCAAACGCTCTCAAACGCTCGTTTTTGACAAGAACCTCTAATCAAACCCATTTAAATTACATGGGTTTGATTGGAGGTTCTTGTCAAAAACGAGCGTTTGAGAGCGTTTGATTCAATTCGGTAGAGCTCTATTTTAAAGTGAGATTTATATGTTTATACATATTTCCAAATCATCCAACACGTTCATATGATTGATCGTATAGCGTTATGTTGATGTACTAGAGCTGCACCGAACTGAATCAAACGCTCTCAAAGGCTCGTTTTTGACAATAACCTCTAATCAAACCCATTTAAATTACATGGGTTTGATTGGAAGTTCTTGTCAAAAACGAGCGTTTGATTCAGTTCGGTACAGCTCTAGTACATCAACATAAAGCTATACGATCAATCATATGTACGTGTTGGATGATTTGGAAATATGTATAAACATATAAATCTCACTTTATAATAGAGCTCTACCGAATTGAATCAAACGCTCTCAAACGCTCGTTTTTGACAAGAACCTCCAATCAAACCCATGTAATTTAAATGGGTTTTATTAGAGGTTCTTGTCAAAAACGAGCGTTTGAGAGCATTTGATTCAGTTCGGTACAGCTCTGGAATATACACTATAAGAAGACTCATGTAGAACAAATCACGATATAAAATTTTAAAATCTTTATTGGTGCCGGCGGTAAGGGAAAAAACGAAGAAAAAAACAACAGAAACAAACGTGTTGGATCGTTGGTCATCGAACATGTTTAAAAGTTGATTTCATAAAATTTAACTTAAGGTACTGAAGGGAAGGTCGGAAAAAACATAAGCAAAAAACACATGCAAACTGGTTTGAAGATCTTTACAGAAAATTATATTTTTATTTCAAAGCATTCCCTACAAGAAATGAATGCCTGAAACTAATACACACAAAAATATTTTCACTAACACAATTAAAAATATTTTAGCCTAACAGCGTTACCATTTTTTGACTTTTCATACCCAAATTCTTACGATTTGTTTTACTTGATCAAATATATACTTTTTCAGTATGTTTGTGTTTGTACAAGTTCAATGAAGTTGCAAAAATAGTTATATAATAAACCAATTAACAAAACTTCCTTAAATATTGCTCTAATTGTTGTTTTAAATGTTCCACGAGATTCAGGGATTTTTGGAACATGAGAAATACATATATATAGGAATTAAGAAAAGAAGTATGAGCGACAACGCTGGTTTTTACAGGCTAGAATACTGTGTGCAAGAGTAAGACAATAAATTTGTCAACCTTTTGTATAGAAAAGCTTCTAAATTGAAGAAAAATAAAATAAAATTTACAATATAATATAAAATAAAGTGAATTTCGAGTACTTATGACATCCTTGCGTATTATGATGTCCACTGATGATCATTTGAGATACGGAGAAAAGGACACTAAAAGAGGTAAATCTGTTTTTTGAAAAACTCTTGCGGTGATACTTTATTCTTATATTGCAACTGATGACAGTTTCCTCGCTTTCTAGGAAATGTTGGAATTTGCATTTGGGAGATGTCGATTTCATTTTGTTGGGCGGTGATTTATTTCACAATGATGTGCCAAGCCAATATGCATTGCACAAATAAGTTTAGTTTTAAAGAAAAAACAAGATATAAAACTAAATTTATATCCATCTTTAGATGAATGAAACTATTGAAAATGTATACTCATGGTGATCGTGACCTGAATATCTCCATACGGGTATACTCCATACATAGTAATCACGACGACCCTAGCGTTTTTGGTGGCTTGTTCTTAGGGTTTGTTGTCTACCACGGGGTTATTTAATTATTTTGGTCGATGGACTAATATAAGTCAGTTTTGTCTATGTTAAAATATAAAACAAGCATATTTGTATGTATATATAAATAATAAATTTGCTATAATATAATTGAAATGATATTAAATGCGTTTTATTTCATCGAACTTGCTTAGGTTAAGATTGTTAGCAACCCCGTCATCGGTGACACCTTACCCGTAAAGTGTGACCGGTCACCAGTGAAACCATAAAAGTCAGAGAAAAATTTATATAGAACAAAAACATTAGAGTAAGTAGTTTGAATATATGTTTAACAGGCGATAATATACCACAAGTTAGAAAGGGATGCAAGATCACACGTACACAAAAGTTTTAGTAATTTTTTTCCGTTTGGCCTTAATAAAATGATAGAAACTTTGTTCTACGTGATGACCGAAATTTGGTCATCACTGCCAATCATTTTACCGGTCAAATGACCGGCACTGTTCTTGTAGGGTTGTTAATGATTGAACTACAATATTTATGTGCTTGTGTAATTTTCTTTTGCTTTACATGATGACTGCAAGTGAGAAAAAATAAAATAATATAATATCGGGCGGGAAATGCTGGGTAAAGATATGTAAAAGATCTAGAAGACATTTTAAAGGTTTACGATTTCTCTTTTTTTTTTGCGGGAAAATGTCTAATGCCTGAAGAAAATTAACCAAAAATCTCTATACTTGCGACCGCAACTATGAAAGCTCATTCATTTGGATAAAAAACTAAAGGCGGAAGCAACGACTCTAGAATATAAAGATGTTGCACGCCATAGGTATATAACTAAAATTCAAAAATGTTTTTTTACTTCGAAATCCAATAACGTTTTTATTCTCTTTCTCATGTTTTTTTCAAACACAATTTTTGAGTAACTTAATATATTTTCTTACACTGTGTTGTGTATGTTTGTATATATGTATATACATACATAAGTATGGCTGCTATTTATTTAAAATAGTTCTTTCATACTATTGCCGAGGCCGAAGAAAATTTTCCTATTTTTGTTATGTTTTTTCCAAATGTACATACATTTTTACATCTACAATATTTAGTCTGCACACACTGATATTTTTTCCATAAAAAATATTATAAAATGTTTCATATATTATTCTAAAATATATCTCAATTAATATTTTTAGATAAGAAATTATTTATAGTAAAAAATTCATTCATAATAAAAATGTTAGTAGAAAAACTACTTTTTTGTAATATGTTTTATTGCCAATAAGGTAATTTGAATATATACTTATATACTATGGATATTTTATTTTACGAACTTGAAAGTAGTCCTCAAAAACTGCATCAGATATTGCACATGTATGTAGGTATTAACACTTCGGTGAGAGACGATATTTACTTGTTTTTACACAAATAAAATACATATTAATTAATATTATCAATTGTTAAGCGCATTTTCTTATTCACATACATATATTTTTAAGGAATAATACCTTTGAGGTCGTGAAGCAAAAATGCGCACAGTTGGACGAAAGAGATTCTAAGTAAATGGTTTTGGTTATGAACGAAATGATCATAAGAAAAAAGTTAAGGTATAATCAGAGTTTAGATTTAATAGATTTATGTATATATATATATATTTAAAATATATGTATATATATATATATATATATATATATATACATATATATGTACATATATATATATATATATATATATATATATATATATATGCATATACATATCCATATATATATATATATATATATATATATATATATATGTATATATATATATGTATATTAGGGCGGGTTAATATTTTTGATAAAGCGTATAGTAAAATCGTAATCTACAGGTGATTCTGAGAACTTTTGTTCAAGAAACCATAGCTCTAAGTTGGACTTGGAGCCCCCCAAAATTTCAAAATAGAAATTTTACCATATATACATAGAACAATTTAATTAAATTCGTCATAAAATTGGATAGCATTACAGAAGATATCTCAATCTGGGCTTGTTTGAAAGGTATTTTTATCACCTTTCAGAAGCTGTATTGATATCAATATTTTAGAGATATTAGGAATTTTTTGTCAAAAAATAGCCTAAAATGAACTTTTAACTAATAAATTCTAAATTTTCTTCGATATTTTTCGAGATTTTTTTCTTTGCAGATTAATAAAGTTCAGTTAATTTCCAACAACATCAACAAGTTTTTATCAAGTGATTTAAATGATCTTAGTTTGCCTACTAAATGTTACATTTTAAAATATTACTTTTTTTAAGTGATCGTGCTAAATTTCAAAACAAAATGTTCTCGTATAAAATTTTTACTCCTCACGTAACAGATAAATTGACCCAAATTTGGTGTAAATTAAATTTTGAAATCATAAATAGAAAGAGTGTTTTAAAAAAATTAACTGGTTTGCTTAATAAATACCAGAAACATTTACAACATAGAGACAAAACAGATGAATTTAAAGCATTTGTTGATTCAATAAACGAATTATTTTATACTGGCAAATGTAATTGTAAATTAAAAACAAGAGAATGCTTGTGTGGATTGATTCCAGAACATCTAAAAGAATATATGATGGACCTTCATAATGTTAGAAAATTCACACTACCTGAATATACGGAAGACTTTGGAGAAGTAGCTACAATAATACCAACACTTACGACTGGTACCGATGATCCAAGATACAAACCACCTGAATTACACATGGATGAAGATGAAAATGAAGTACCAACAAAAGTTCCAAAAACAACTGTTCAAATGAGACGAGATCATTATACTCAAAGATATAATGCCTTAAATTTTGTTATGATGTGTGATAGATTCGGTGTTTCATATAGATTCGCTTCATGTTTATTTTAGAGATGTTCATGGTAATCTTGTTATTATGGATAAATAAAAAGAAGCTAGAGAAAAATTTAAATCTAGCTATGCAGTGCTTCGTACACGACATACAAATTCTTCCATAATTGCATTCTCTTTCGATGGTAGAAAAGATGACTCATTAACTAAAGAGAAAATTAATGACAAATTTCATACCACTATGGTAAAAGAACCGCATTTAGTTGTTCTGAAAGAGTCCTATAATGAGTTACTTGGATATGTAAATTTGGGTAGTCAAGAAGATGCAAAATCCAAACACAGAAAACTGAATGAATTTTTCAACAATAAAACATTAACAGTTCATCAAGTAATTAGCATATACAGTGAAGATGAGCCAGCATATAGAGGCACAGAAAATGGTGTTTTATGTTTATTTGAAAAATAGTTAAATAGACCAACTTACTGGTTATGTCTGCTTCATTTCAATGAACTGCCATTTCGTCATTTATATGAAGCATTGGACCAAACAGTCACCAGTGGATCACGAGCAGCAACTGGAAAGTTATTCAAAGCTATTCAAGAATGTGAGAACTTGCAGGTACGTAACACTTTATTTTATTTAATATCAACATTTATTATCATTATTTATTGTCATTATTTTACTTTTTCGATTGGAATAAAGTTAAAATAATAATTGCATTTTAATTGATATAAACATTTAATTTTTCAGATAATAGCTGACTTCGATCTAATACCTGCAATGATGGATCATCAACATGAGCTCGAGCTATCAGCAGGTGTTAAATATTTATATCAAATAGCTAAAGCAATTTCGAATGGTATTGTTTCAGTTGATTTATCTAACATTGAACCAGGACCAGTTGCACATTCTCATTGGTTAACCAAAGCAAGTAGATTACTGCAATTGTATGTAACAACTAAAGTTTTTATTATAACAGTTTATATGCCAATGTACTTCAATGTGAAGTTTTATAACTCTGTTGTGTACGGCAGTGCACTTTTATTAAATTTTATACGTTGGACACGATACTTACAACCAAACTTTCGTAATATTGTAGATGGTGTAATTCAAAATAACTCTATTAAGCACATCCAGAAAATGTCTTATTAACAATGTTATTTGATGATCGAAAATCAATACGGGATAGAGCTATCAAAAAGATTTTACACTATCGAGAAAAATTGTACGATCCAACTAAACTCAGAGTTTACAAAAAATATATATTAAATTTCGATGCTACCGATTATGTCAACGAGTGTTTCAAAACGAGTTATAGAAAAGAATCCTGAAGGAGTTATGGCAGTGACATTAGAAAGTCGTAAGAAAACTTCTCGAATGGAAAGTAAAAAGGACATTACAAAATAATATTACCACGTTAAAACATTAAATTGTAGGCCGAGAATAAAATTTAAAAATAAATTGAATTAAAAATGTAAAAACAGTGTTTTTTGTTGAAACCTTGAAAATTTTGATTTTTTACAGATCGGTTATCCTACAAAAAGGAGTTCGAAAACAAAAAAAAGTTGATCGCTGTAAAAATTGTTAGAAATGATCTGCACTTTATTAATCTGCAAAAAAAGTCTCGAAAAATATTTAAGAATATTCAGAATTTATTAGCTAAAAGTTAATTTTAGGCTATTTTTCGCCAAAAAATTCCTAATATTTCTACTAAAAATAAAAAATGTAGGTATCACAAACGTATTCTGAAAGGTGATAAAAATTACTTTCAAAGAAGCCTGATTTTAAGACGAATTTAATTAAATTGTTCTATGTATATATGGAAAAATTTCTATTTTGAAATTTTGGAGGGATCCAAATCCGAATTAGAGCTATGGTCTCTTGAGCTATACGCTTGCTATAGGCTTCATGAAAAAAAATCGTTCCATAAAATTTGACCCGTCCTATATATATATATATATATATATATATGAATATATATATATATATATATATATATATATATATATATGTATATATATATATATATATATATTTATATATATATATATATATATATATATATATATATATATACATAATGCGTGTGTCTAATTTTTTAACATGTTTTCTTTTAAAAATTAATAGATTTGTTTGGGTTTTGAGGTTATTTTATTATAATATTTATTTTTCGATATATCGCTAACCTTCACAAATCATAAATTTTTTATAGTAAAAAATACCAACTCTAAAATGTATAAAAAGTATAAATTAGTTAATTTTAAATATTAACACATACTAACTACAAAATGTATATTTATTGTAAATTTTAGTTATATACATATATAATAATGTCATGAAAACGATGTGTGTGTGTGTTAAGAAACAATTCTTTTAATGTTGTGTAATTGATATTATTAATGTAACAGCATATATAGTTTATTGTATATGATCTTAACATATGTTATATCATATACATGTATAATTTTATACATGCATGCATATGTCAAAATATTCTATATATATATATATATATATATATATATATATATATATATCTTCTATACATATAAAAATAAGTTGCATTGTGTTAGTAATTGATGTTCTCCGGAATGCGTGAACCGATTTTGTTTATATGAAAGCTGACATCAATACCAAGGTTTTTATGTATATACGGTTTCTGTATGTGGATTGGTTCATGAGTTATAGCCATTTTAGTGAACACTGCAATCATTTCGAAATATTTGAGTTAATATTTTGAAAAACTGAAATACAATTCGTTTTGAAATTCATTACAATTAAATTTTAGTCAAACCAGTAATTTAATTTATATACTTAGTTATTCTAAATCACAACTTCGGGGATCTATGAAATAAATAACACAAATAAATCACTAAAAATTTTTATGTATTTAAATACATTATGCACAGCCCATGTCATATGCATGAGCACGTGCAGGATTCAATATCTTATGTGAGTCGACGAGATTTATTTATAAGATTTACGTGTTGTCCGCAATGGAGTGACATTAAAGATAACATATTCGCTGGCCAAGGTTCTACCGACCGCCATGATATCACTGCCCGTGTTTTTAAGCAGAAATTGAAAGCGCTTATGGGTTTTAGCGTGATATCTAAAGTGTTTGGTGAAATGAAGTGCTGGATATATTCTCTGGGGTCGCAAAAGCGTGGTTTGCCACACGCTCACATATCAATATGGTTGGTGAATAAAATCACATCGCATGAAGTTGACAATGTTACATGTTCTGAAATTCCAGATCAAATAAGTGATCCTGAATTATATGATGTTGTTGTGGAAAATATGATACACGGTTCATGCACAGCCCACGTCGTATGCATAAGTACACGAATAAGAAATCTGTTGAAGCTTTGGAAAGAACAATGAAAGATCTCCGCGATAACTCATAGTTGTTTCGTGGTGCGTTGATTTTATTGTCAGGCGATTTTAGGCAAACATTGCGGTTCATTCCTTTATCGACATCTGCCTATGAAATTAAATCTTGCTTAAAGTCTTCATATTTATGGAGATTTGTTAAAATATTAAATCTCACTACCAACGTTCGTGTTCAATTGCAGAATGATCCATCTGCTGATAATACCCTAAGCAATTGCCGAAAATTAAGAATGGTGCAATGTCTATTGATGACACTGGATTGATAACATTCCCAAATGATTTTTGCCATTTCGTACAGTCAAAAGAGGAATTAATTCAATGTGCTGTCACTTACATAATACAACAATATACATGCCAGAGTAAATTTAGCGGCAAAGAACAAAGATGTTACTAAATTAAAAATGTCTTACAATCAAATGTCGAAGTGGTGTTGTACAAGTCTGTCGATACTGTTACCAATGAAGGAGATGTTGTGAATTATCCAACAGAACTTTTTAATTCGTTGGAGTTACCAGGATTGCCTCCGCATAATCTCCAATAGAAAGTTGCAGCCACTATTATTGTGCTTCGTAATATCAATCGACCCCGTTTGTGTGATAGTACAAGACTTGCTATTAAGAGGTTGATGACTTTTGTAATTGAAGCTACTATTTTAACTGGAAAATTAAAAGGCGAAGATGTATTTATTCCACGTATCTCAATGATTCCGTCTGATATACCATTTGAATTTAACAACTTCAGCTTCCTTTTCGCCTTGCATTTGCGATTACCATTAACTAGGCGCAAGGCCAAACTTTGGAAATTTGTGGAGTGAATTTAGTGCATCCAGTCTTCTCACATGGACAGTGCTATGTAGCGTGTTCGCGCGTTGGCAAACCATCGGTTTTGCATATTTACATCGAAAATGGAAAAAGAGCAAATATTTTTTACCACAGAGCATTACAATAAAAGCACTTTATCACTGATTGGAAAAAATTCAAATAAATTTTTTTAATTTGTTTTTTGCACTACGAAGTGCGCAGGGGGTTCGCTAGTATATATATATATATATATATATATATATAGTTATATATATATATATATATATATATATATATATATATATATATTGTGTATATAATTTAACATAAACAATTAATTCTAATAACTTAATTTCTATGAATTAAATATATATAGTTCTGAGCTAAATTGTCAGTATAAATTTTTAAGTTCATTCTTTTTCTAACAGGTATATTAATAATTTCTAACAGAAGTCTTCGATAGTGATTATATATAAAATAGAGCTGTACCGAACTGAATCAAACGCTCGTTTTTGACAAGAACCTCTAATCAAACCCATTTAAATTACATGGGTTTGATTGGAGGTTCTTGTCAAAAACGAGCGTTTGAGAGCGTTTGATTCAATTCGGTAGAGCTCTAGTACATCAACATAAAGCTATACGATCAATCATGTATGGAGTATACCTCCATACATAGTAATCACGACGACCCTAGCGTTTTTGGTGGCTTGTTCTTAGGGTTTGTTGTCTACCACGGGGTTATTTAATTATTTTGGTCGATGGACTAATATAAGTCAGTTTTGTCTATGTTAAAATATAAAACAGGCATATTTGTATGTATATATAAATAATAAATTTGCTATAATATAATTGAAATGATATTAAATGCGTTTTATTTCATCGAATTTGCTTAGGTTAGGACTGTTAACAACCCCGTCATCGGTGACACCTTACCCGTAAAGTGTGACCGGTCACCAGTGAAACCATAAAAGTCATTAGAGAAAAATTTATATAGAACAAAAACATTAGAGTAGGTAGTTTGAATATATGTTTAACAGGCGATAATATACCACAAGTTAGAAAGGGATGCAAGATCACACGTACACAAAAGTTTTAGTCATTTTTTCCCGTTTGGCCTTAATAAAATGATAGAAACTTTGTTCTACGTGATGACCGAAATTTGGTCATCACTGCCAATCATTTTACCGGTCAAATGACCGGCAATGTTCTTGTAGGGTTGTTAATGATTGAACTACAATATTTATGTGCTTGTGTAATTTTCTTTTGCTTTACATGATGACTGCAAGTGAGAAAAAATAAAATAATATAATATCGGGCGGGAAATGCTGGGTAAAGATGTGTAAAAGATCTAGAAGACATTTACACTATCGAGAAAAATTGTACGATCCAACTAAACTCAGAGTTTACAAAAAATATATATTAAATTTCGATGCTACCGATTATGTCAACGAGTGTTTCAAAACGAGTTATAGAAAAGAATCCTGAAATAGTTATGGCAGTGACATTAGAAAGTCGTAAGAAAACTTCTCGAATGGAAAGTAAAAAGGACATTACAAAATAATATTACCACGTTAAAACATTAAATTGTAGGTCGAGAATAAAATTTAAAAATAAATTGAATTAAAAATGTAAAAACAGTGTTTTTTGTTGAAACCTTGAAAATTTTGATTTTTTTCAGATCGGTTATCCTACAAAAACATATATAATTTTTTTTCTGTAAAAATCTTAACATAATACAAGAATAGCATCATAAAGTTTATTGTATATGATCTTAACATATGTTATATCATATACATGTATAATTTTATACATGCATGCATATGTCAAAATATTCTATATATATTATATATATATATATATATATATATATATATATCTTCTATACATATAAAAATAAATTGCATTGTGTTAGTAATTGATGTTCTCCGGAATGCGTGAACCGATTTTGTTTATATGAAAGCTGACATCAATACCAAGGTTTTTATGTATATACGGTTTCTGTATGTGGATTGGTTCATGAGTTATAGCCATTTTAGTGAACACTGCAATCATTTCGAAATATTTGAGTTAATATTTTGAAAAACTGAAATACAATTCGTTTTGAAATTCATTACAATTAAATTTTAGTCAAACCAGTAATTTAATATATATACTTAGTTATTCTAAATCACAACTTCGGGGATCTATGAAATAAATAACATACAAATAAATCACTAAAAATTTTTATGTATTTAAATACATTATGCACAGCCCATGTCATATGCATGAGCACGTGCAGGATTCAATGTCTTATGTGAGTCGACGAGATTTATTTATAACATTTACGTGTAGTCCGCAATGGAGTGACATTAAAGATAACATATTCGCTGGCCAAGGTTCTACCGACCGCCATGATATCACTGCCCGTGTTTTTAAGCAGAAATTGAAAGCGCTTATGGGTTTTAGCGTGATATCTAAAGTGTTTGGTGAAATGAAGTGCTGGATGTATTCTCTGGGGTCGCAAAAGCGTGGTTTGCCACACGCTCACATATCAATATGGTTGGTGAATAAAATCACATCGCATGAAGTTGACAATGTTACATGTTCTGAAATTCCAGATCAAATAAGTGATCCTGAATTATATGATGTTGTTGTGGAAAATATGATACACGGTTCATGCACAGCCCACGTCGTATGCATAAGTACACGAATAAGAAATCTGTTGAAGCTTTGGAAAGAACAATGAAAGATCTCCGCGATAACTCATAGTTGTTTCGTGGTGCGTTGATTTTATTGTCAGGCGATTTTAGGCAAACATTGCGGTTCATTCCTTTATCGACATCTGCCTATGAAATTAAATCTTGCTTAAAGTCTTCATATTTATGGAGATTTGTTAAAATATTAAATCTCACTACCAACGTTCGTGTTCAATTGCAGAATGATCCATCTGCTGATAATACCCTAAGCAATTGCCGAAAATTAAGAATGGTGCAATGTCTATTGATGACACTGGATTGATAACATTCCCAAATGATTTTTGCCATTTCGTACAGTCAAAAGAGGAATTAATTCAATGTGCTGTCACTTACATAATACAACAATATACATGCCAGAGTAAATTTAGCGGCAAAGAACAAAGATGTTACTAAATTAAAAATGTCTTACAATCAAATGTCGAAGTGGTGTTGTACAAGTCTGTCGATACTGTTACCAATGAAGGAGATGTTGTGAATTATCCAACAGAACTTTTTAATTCGTTGGAGTTACCAGGATTGCCTCCGCATAATCTCCAATAGAAAGTTGCAGCCACTATTATTGTGCTTCGTAATATCAATCGACCCCGTTTGTGTGATAGTCCAAGACTTGCTATTAAGAGGTTGATGACTTTTGTAATTGAAGCTACTATTTTAACTGGAAAATTAAAAGGCGAAGATGTATTTATTCCACGTATCTCAATGATTCCGTCTGATATACCATTTGAATTTAACAACTTCAGCTTCCTTTTCGCCTTGCATTTGCGATTACCATTAACTAGGCGCAAGGCCAAACTTTGGAAATTTGTGGAGTGAATTTAGTGCATCCAGTCTTCTCACATGGACAGTGCTATGTAGCGTGTT
This sequence comes from Linnaemya vulpina, assembly GCA_963675445.1. Taxonomy (NCBI): domain Eukaryota; kingdom Metazoa; phylum Arthropoda; class Insecta; order Diptera; family Tachinidae; genus Linnaemya; species Linnaemya vulpina. The sequence goes on along the minus strand of OY776277.1, from coordinate 61,283,174 downwards.
CGCGCGTTGGCAAACCATCGGTTTTGCATATTTACATCGAAAATGGAAAAAGAGCAAATATTTTTTACCACAGAGCATTACAATAAAAGCACTTTATCACTGATTGGAAAAAATTCAAATAAATTTTTTAAATTTGTTTTTTGCACTACGAAGTGTGCAGGGGGTTCGCTAGTATATATATATATATATATATATATATATATATAACTATATATATATATATATATATATATAAATATATATATATATATATATATATATATATATATATATATATATATATACTTATATATATATATATATATATATATATATATATTGTGTATATAATTTAACATAAACAATTAATTCTAATAACTTAATTTCTATGAATTAAATATATATAGTTCTGAGCTAAATTGTCAGTATCAATTTTTAAGTTCATTCTTTTTCTAACAGGTATATTAATAATTTCTAACAGAAGTCTTCGATAGTGATTATATATAAAATAGAGCTGTACCGAACTGAATCAAGCGCTCTCAAACGCTCGTTTTTGACAAGAACCTCTAATCAAACCCATTTAAATTACATGGGTTTGATTGGAGGTTCTTGTCAAAAACGAGCGTTTGAGAGCGTTTTATTCAATTCGGTAGAGCTCTAGTACATCAACATAAAGCTATACGATCAATCATGTATGGAGTATACCTCCATACATAGTAATCACGACGACCCTAGCGTTTTTGGTGGCTTGTTCTTAGGGTTTGTTGTCTACCACGGGGTTATTTAATTATTTTGGTCGATGGACTAATATTAGTCAGTTTTGTCTATGTTAAAATATAAAACAAGCATATTTGTATGTATATATAAATAATAAATTTGCTATAATATAATTGAAATGATATTAAATGCGTTTTATTTCATCGAATTTGCTTAGGTTAGGATTGTTAGCAACCCCGTCATCGGTGACACCTTACCCGTAAAGTGTGACCGGTCACCATTAGAGAAAAATTTATATAGAACAAAAACATTAGAGTAGGTAGTTTGAATATATGTTTAACAGGCGATAATATACCACAAGTTAGAAAGGGATGCAAGATCACACGTACACAAAAGTTTTAGTAATTTTTCCCCGTTTGGCCTTAATAAAATGATAGAAACTTTGTTCTACGTGATGACCGAAATTTGGTCATCACTGCCAATCATTTTACCGGTCAAATGACCGGCAATGTTCTTGTAGGGTTGTTAATGATTGAACTACAATATTTATGTGCTTGTGTAATTTTCTTTTGCTTTACATGATGACTGCAAGTGAGAAAAAATAAAATAATATAATATCGGGCGGGAAATGCTGGGTAAAGATGTGTAAAAGATCTAGAAGACATTTTAAAGGTTTACGATTTCTTTTTTTTTTGCGAGAAAATGTCTAATGCCTGAAGAAAATTAACCAAAAATCTCTATACTTATATGCGACCGCAACTTTGAAAGCTCATTCATTTGGATAAAAAACTAAAGGCGGAAGCAACGACAATATAATATAAAGATGTTGCACGCCATAGGTATATAACTAAAATTCAAAAATGTTTTTTTACTTCGAAATCTAATGACGTTTTTATTCTCTTTCTCATGTATTTTTCAAACACAATTTTTGAGTAACTTAATATATTTTCTTACACTGTGTTGTGTATGTTTGTATATATGTATATACATACATAAGTATGGCTGCTATTTATTTAAAATAGTTCTTTCATACTATTGCCGAGGCCGAAGAAAATTTTCCTATTTTTGTTTTGTTTTTTCCAAATGTACACACATTTTTATTTTCTACAATATTTAGTCTGCACACACTGATATTTTTTCCATAAAAATATTATAAAGTGTTTCATATATTATTCTAAAATATATCTCAATTAATATTTTTAGATAAAAAATTATTTATAGTAAAAAATTCATTCATAATAAAAATGTTAGTAGAAAAACTACTTTTTTGTAATATGTTTTATTGCCAATAAGGTAATTTGAATATATAGTGGATATTTTATTTTACGAACTTGAAAGTAGTCCTCAAAAACTGCATCAGATATTGCACATGTATGTAGGTATTAACACTTCGGTGAGAGACGATATTTACTTGTTTTTACACAAATAAAATACATATTAATTAATATTAACAATTGTTAAGCGCATTTTCTTATTCACATACATATATTTTTAAGGAATAATACCTTTGAGGTCGTGAAGCAAAAATGCGCACAGTTGGACGAAAGAGATTCTAAGTAAATGGTTTTGGTTATGAACGAAATGATCATAAGAAAAAAGTTATGGTATAATCAGAGTTTAGATTTAATAGATGGATTCGAAACAACAGGGTTTTTAAGAACTAAAGTGTTGGTACTCATTCGTGTGTTTTATGGTAAAAGCATTGTTTTCTAACTGGAGTATAATATAAAAAATTCGCGTGAGAATCGCAACTCAATTTTATAGCAGAACTGTTACAGCTGCCATTAAAACAATAGGCAAAACTACACAATTTAAGAGCTGTTCCGCAGAAGTGGCCCTTTCAACAGCTCAGTTTGTGGAAAAAAATTTTAAGATTTTCGATTGTCTTCATAGCTTTATGGAGATAACTGCTACAGATCTGCAGTTCAAGTTAACAATGAACCTGACAAATTTATAAAAAACTTTATAAAATATCTGCATGACATGGAATTCGTTGACCAGAAAAAGCGTGTTTTTTTTAAATGGTATGAAGCTCACTCTTAATTCAGTCCATTTACTGGTTAATGAAATTTTAAAAAAGGGGGTGATTTATGTTGTGTCATGACGAAATATCTTAATCAGGACAATTTAGAAAATAAAATATATGTACTGCAGCAAAAGGAAGGCAACAATAGCAACCTTTCCGTGGCCGGGTTAAATAATATTTTGGAAAAAGTTATGGTTGCTAAAATTATTCAATCAAATTTTTCCAGTAACTGTGAACTTGAACAACTTGATTTACAGCTACAAGTGACAGTTCGACTTATAACATCTCAGCTGTTCTTTTCTGCAAACAAAATAATATATAAATTTTTGCACTGTGCATTTAAATAAAATAAAAAGTTAAACCTCAATGGCTTCAAAACGGAAAAGATTTTGGGGCAGTAACCAAAAATTTAAAGTTACGAAAACTTCGAGTACTTTCGGCAATAGATTTCAAGTGTTACCTGACATGGAAGACGAGGATGCGTCAAGCGTGGACAACATCGTTTCTGTAAATAAACCGATAAGAGACCCCCCAATTATTGTGGACAACGGCCATAGCTTTACTTCAGTGTTCAAACTACTAGGAGAAAGTTGTAAATATAAGAGGATGTAAATTGGAACAAAAGTCATTGCTAACTCCATGCGTGATTATGATTGTGCTCTTGAAAAAATAAAAATGGCTGACATGAAATATTTCACCCACGCGATTAAGGACAATAATAAATTCAAACTAGTGTTATTTGGTTTACCTCAACTAAGCATTGCGACCATGAAGGACGATTTTAAACATACTTTTAACATCGAACCAGTTAGCATAAAAGAAATAAACACCTCCCGATCAAACCCGGACGATGCGCTGTACATGCTGGAATTTAACCGCGAGCAGATTACTAAACAAGAGGTAATTAAAATTAAATTTGTAAATGGTATCGCTGTGCACTGGAGAAACCCTCTTCGGCGCTCAAGAGGCCCAACGCAATGCTCCAAATGTGCGATGTATGGTCACGGCGCATCAAATTGCCACAGATCAGCAGTGTGCTTAGGATGTGGTGGCTCACACGACTACTCAATATGCCAACTGAATAAGATTCCTGAAAAAGGTCCTGTAATCAACAAGTGTTTCAACTGCATTAATATTGTCGTAAGAAAACTTCTCGAATGGAAAGTAAAAAGGACATTACAAAATAATATTACCACGTTAAAACATTAAATTGTAGGTCGAGAATAAAATTTAAAAATAAATTGAATTAAAAATGTAAAAACAGTGTTTTTTGTTGAAACCTTGAAAATTTTGATTTTTTTCAGATCGGTTATCCTACAAAAACATATATAATTTTTTTTCTGTAAAAATCTTAACATAATACAAGAATAGCATCATAAAGTTTATTGTATATGATCTTAACATATGTTATATCATATACATGTATAATTTTATACATGCATGCATATGTCAAAATATTCTATATATATTATATATATATATATATATATATATATATATATATCTTCTATACATATAAAAATAAATTGCATTGTGTTAGTAATTGATGTTCTCCGGAATGCGTGCACCGATTTTGTTTATATGAAAGCTGACATCAATACCAAGGTTTTTATGTATATACGGTTTCTGTATGTGGATTGGTTCATGAGTTATAGCCATTTTAGTGAACACTGCAATCATTTCGAAATATTTGAGTTAATATTTTGAAAAACTGAAATACAATTCGTTTTGAAATTCATTACAATTAAATTTTAGTCAAACCAGTAATTTAATATATATACTTAGTTATTCTAAATCACAACTTCGGGGATCTATGAAATAAATAACATACAAATAAATCACTAAAAATTTTTATGTATTTAAATACATTATGCACAGCCCATGTCATATGCATGAGCACGTGCAGGATTCAATGTCTTATGTGAGTCGACGAGATTTATTTATAACATTTACGTGTAGTCCGCAATGGAGTGACATTAAAGATAACATATTCGCTGGCCAAGGTTCTACCGACCGCCATGATATCACTGCCCGTGTTTTTAAGCAGAAATTGAAAGCGCTTATGGGTTTTAGCGTGATATCTAAAGTGTTTGGTGAAATGAAGTGCTGGATGTATTCTCTGGGGTCGCAAAAGCGTGGTTTGCCACACGCTCACATATCAATATGGTTGGTGAATAAAATCACATCGCATGAAGTTGACAATGTTACCTGAATTATATGATGTTGTTGTGGAAAATATGATACACGGTTCATGCACAGCCCACGTCGTATGCATAAGTACACGAATAAGAAATCTGTTGAAGCTTTGGAAAGAACAATGAAAGATCTCCGCGATAACTCATAGTTGTTTCGTGGTGCGTTGATTTTATTGTCAGGCGATTTTAGGCAAACATTGCGGTTCATTCCTTTATCGACATCTGCCTATGAAATTAAATCTTGCTTAAAGTCTTCATATTTATGGAGATTTGTTAAAATATTAAATCTCACTACCAACGTTCGTGTTCAATTGCAGAATGATCCATCTGCTGATAATACCCTAAGCAATTGCCGAAAATTAAGAATGGTGCAATGTCTATTGATGACACTGGATTGATAACATTCCCAAATGATTTTTGCCATTTCGTACAGTCAAAAGAGGAATTAATTCAATGTGCTGTCACTTACATAATACAACAATATACATGCCAGAGTAAATTTAGCGGCAAAGAACAAAGATGTTACTAAATTAAAAATGTCTTACAATCAAATGTCGAAGTGGTGTTGTACAAGTCTGTCGATACTGTTACCAATGAAGGAGATGTTGTGAATTATCCAACAGAACTTTTTAATTCGTTGGAGTTACCAGGATTGCCTCCGCATAATCTCCAATAGAAAGTTGCAGCCACTATTATTGTGCTTCGTAATATCAATCGACCCCGTTTGTGTGATAGTACAAGACTTGCTATTAAGAGGTTGATGACTTTTGTAATTGAAGCTACTATTTTAACTGGAAAATTAAAAGGCGAAGATGTATTTATTCCACGTATCTCAATGATTCCGTCTGATATACCATTTGAATTTAACAACTTCAGCTTCCTTTTCGCCTTGCATTTGCGATTACCATTAACTAGGCGCAAGGCCAAACTTTGGAAATTTGTGGAGTGAATTTAGTGCATCCAGTCTTCTCACATGGACAGTGCTATGTAGCGTGTTCGCGCGTTGGCAAACCATCGGTTTTGCATATTTACATCGAAAATGGAAAAAGAGCAAATATTTTTTACCACAGAGCATTACAATAAAAGCACTTTATCACTGATTGGAAAAAATTCAAATAAATTTTTTTAAATTTGTTTTTTGCACTACGAAGTGTGCAGGGGGTTCGCTAGTATATATATATATATATATATATATATATATATATATATAACTATATATATAAATATATATATATATATATATATATATATACTTATATATATATATATATATATATATATATATATTGTGTATATAATTTAACATAAACAATTAATTCTAATAACTTAATTTCTATGAATTAAATATATATAGTTCTGAGCTAAATTGTCAGTATCAATTTTTAAGTTCATTCTTTTTCTAACAGGTATATTAATAATTTCTAACAGAAGTCTTCGATAGTGATTATATATAAAATAGAGCTGTACCGAACTGAATCAAGCGCTCTCAAACGCTCGTTTTTGACAAGAACCTCTAATCAAACCCATTTAAATTACATGGGTTTGATTGGAGGTTCTTGTCAAAAACGAGCGTTTGAGAGCGTTTGATTCAATTCGGTAGAGCTCTAGTACATCAACATAAAGCTATACGATCAATCATGTATGGAGTATACCTCCATACATAGTAATCACGACGACCCTAGCGTTTTTGGTGGCTTGTTCTTAGGGTTTGTTGTCTACCACGGGGTTATTTAATTATTTTGGTCGATGGACTAATATTAGTCAGTTTTGTCTATGTTAAAATATAAAACAAGCATATTTGTATGTATATATAAATAATAAATTTGCTATAATATAATTGAAATGATATTAAATGCGTTCATCGAATTTGCTTAGGTTAGGATTGTTAGCAACCCCGTCATCGGTGACACCTTACCCGTAAAGTGTGACCGGTCACCAGTGAAACCATAAAAGTCATTAGAGAAAAATTTATATAGAACAAAAACATTAGAGTAGGTAGTTTGAATATATGTTTAACAGGCGATAATATACCACAAGTTAGAAAGGGATGCAAGATCACACGTACACAAAAGTTTTAGTAATTTTTCCCCGTTTGGCCTTAATAATATGATAGAAACTTTGTTCTACGTGATGACCGAAATTTGGTCATCACTGCCAATCATTTTACCGGTCAAATGACCGGCAATGTTCTTGTAGGGTTGTTAATGATTGAACTACAATATTTATGTGCTTGTGTAATTTTCTTTTGCTTTACATGATGACTGCAAGTGAGAAAAAATAAAATAATATAATATCGGGCGGGAAATGCTGGGTAAAGATGTGTAAAAGATCTAGAAGACATTTTAAAGGTTTACGATTTCTTTTTTTTTTGCGAGAAAATGTCTAATGCCTGAAGAAAATTAACCAAAAATCTCTATACTTATATGCGACCGCAACTTTGAAAGCTCATTCATTTGGATAAAAAACTAAAGGCGGAAGCAACGACAATATAATATAAAGATGTTGCACGCCATAGGTATATAACTAAAATTCAAAAATGTTTTTTTACTTCGAAATCTAATGACGTTTTTATTCTCTTTCTCATGTATTTTTCAAACACAATTTTTGAGTAACTTAATATATTTTCTTACACTGTGTTGTGTATGTTTGTATATATGTATATACATACATAAGTATGGCTGCTATTTATTTAAAATAGTTCTTTCATACTATTGCCGAGGCCGAAGAAAATTTTCCTATTTTTGTTTTGTTTTTTCCAAATGTACACACATTTTTATTTTCTACAATATTTAGTCTGCACACACTGATATTTTTTCCATAAAAAATATTATAAAGTGTTTCATATATTATTCTAAAATATATCTCAATTAATATTTTTAGATAAAAAATTTTTTATAGTAAAAAATTCATTCATAATAAAAATGTTAGTAGAAAAACTACTTTTTTGTAATATGTTTTATTGCCAATAAGGTAATTTGAATATATAGTGGATATTTTATTTTACGAACTTGAAAGTAGTCCTCAAAAACTGCATCAGATATTGCACATGTATGTAGGTATTAACACTTCGGTGAGAGACGATATTTACTTGTTTTTACACAAATAAAATACATATTAATTAATATTAACAATTGTTAAGCGCATTTTCTTATTCACATACATATATTTTTAAGGAATAATACCTTTGAAGTCGTGAAGCAAAAATGCGCACAGTTGGACGAAAGAGATTCTAAGTAAATGGTTTTGGTTATGAACGAAATGATCATAAGAAAAAAGTTATGGTATAATCAGAGTTTAGATTTAATAGATGGATTCGAAACAACAGGGTTTTTAAGAACTAAAGTGTTGGTACTCATTCGTGTGTTTTATGGTAAAAGCATTGTTTTCTAACTGGAGTATAATATAAAAAATTCGCGTGAGAATCGCAACTCAATTTTATAGCAGAACTGTTACAGCTGCCATTAAAACAATAGGCAAAACTACACAATTTAAGAGCTGTTCCGCAGAAGTGGCCCTTTCAACAGCTCAGTTTGTGGAAAAAAATTTCAAGATTTTCGATTGTCTTCATAGCTTTATGGAGATAACTGCTACAGATCTGCAGTTCAAGTTAACAATGAACCTGACAAATTTATAAAAAACTTTATAAAATATCTGCATGACATGGAATTCGTTGACCAGAAAAAGCGTGTTTTTTTTAAATGGTATGAAGCTCACTCTTAATTCAGTCCATTTACTGGTTAATGAAATTTTAAAAAAGGGGGTGATTTATGTTGTGTCATGACGAAATATCTTAATCAGGACAATTTAGAAAATAAAATATATGTACTGCAGCAAAAGGAAGGCAACAATAGCAACCTTTCCGTGGCCGGGTTAAATAATATTTTGGAAAAAGTTATGGTTGCTAAAATTATTCAATCAAATTTTTCCAGTAACTGTGAACTTGAACAACTTGATTAACAGCTACAAGTGACAGTTCGACTTATAATATCTCAGCTGTTCTTTTCTGCAAACAAAATAATATATAAATTTTTGCACTGTGCATTTAAATAAAATAAAAAGTTAAACCTCAATGGCTTCAAAACGGAAAAGATTTTGGGGCAGTAACCCAAAATTTAAAGTTACGAAAACTTCGAGTACTTTCGGCAATAGATTTCAAGTGTTACCTGACATGGAAGACGAGGATGCGTCAAGCGTGGACAACATCGTTTCTGTAAATAAACCGATAAGAGACCCCCCAATTATTGTGGACAACGGCCATAGCTTTACTTCAGTGTTCAAACTACTAGGAGAAAGTTGTAAATATAAGAGGATGTAAATTGGAACAAAAGTCATTGCTAACTCCATGCGTGATTATGATTGTGCTCTTGAAAAAATAAAAATGGCTGACATGAAATATTTCACCCACGCGATTAAGGACAATAATAAATTCAAACTAGTGTTATTTGGTTTACCTCAACTAAGCATTGCGACCATGAAGGACGATTTTAAACATACTTTTAACATCGAACCAGTTAGCATAAAAGAAATAAACACCTCCCGATCAAACCCGGACGATGCGCTGTACATGCTGGAATTTAACCGCGAGCAGATTACTAAACAAGAGGTAATTAAATTTGTAAATGGTATCGCTGTGCACTGGAGAAACCCTCTTCGGCGCTCAAGAGGCCCAACGCAATGCTCCAAATGTGCGATGTATGGTCACGGCGCATCAAATTGCCACAGATCAGCAGTGTGCTTAGGATGTGGTGGCTCACACGACTACTCAATATGCCAACTGAATAAGATTCCTGAAAAAGGTCCTGTAATCAACAAGTGTTTCAACTGCATCAAGAGAAACATGAAAAACGTAAATCATCGTGCGGATGATCCGCAGTGTCCTGCACGCAAAGAATATCTGGAGATTCGACAAAAAGTGACCATCAAGAGGCGTCTAACAATAGTAAAACAACGCAACGATGTACATCTGTTTTCATCGATTGAAGATTTGCATGAGACAAGACCTGAACTGAATCCCGTTTTAAATAAAAATCCAGGTAAAGATACTGGCAGATTATCATATGCTAAAATAGCTAGCACAAACCACAAAACTATGGAGAATGATAATCTGTCAAATGAACGACTTCTAGACATTTACTTCGAAGCCATTAATGCTTTGGAAAAATGTAAAACTAAATACGACAAATTGAGAGTTCTAGGTAACATGCTTAGGCATGTTATATAAACCCCTGTTAACACCATGGATTTTTTTAATCTAATGCATTGGAATGCTCAAGGTTTGACAACCCCCACTGCTATTATAGAATTAGAACAAGTTCTACAACAAAAACAAATAGATATAGTTTTCATAAATGAAACATTTCTTAAACCGCAACACGTATTTAAACTTAGAAATTTTAAAGTACATAGAGAGGACCGTAACACACATGGTGGTGGCGTTCTAATCGCAGTTAGAAACAATATTCCCCACGAACGTATTTCAAAACTCCCAACATCCTCAATGGAGAACGTTTCCATAATAATTAAAATACACAATAGGCCAATAAGACTTACGTCTATTTACTGTCCAAAATACACAAATGATTTTATGAATGATATGGACACAATAACCACATCTGCTTTAGATTTCTTCATCTTTGGGGATTTCAACGCCCAGCATACGAGCTGGAATTGCCACCACAATAATACAGCTGGTAACAGTCTTTATAACCACCAACTAAACGGTCAATATTACATTTTTTCGCCCAACACTTTTACTCGATTTAGTCAAACTGCTGCTCCAAGTCAATCGTCTTGCATAGATCTTCTATTATCAAATTCCAATTTATAATTTTCGACACTTAAAACTCATCCTACACTACTTAACTCTGACCACACGCTGATCACCTGTGAAATAGAGTGCTCATTTTATGAGGATAGGATTCAAATACCTCAATATAAACTGGCAAAATGGAAAGAAGTAGGAAAATGGGTTGAAAATGAGTTGAGAAATAATAATTTGCAATCTACTGTTTTGACACAAGTAAACATTGAAGAGGTTTTGTCTAAAATTATTCACATTGTACAAGAAGCCTCGAGGCAAATACCTGTTGCAACAAAATATTGTTGGCAAAGAAAGCTGTCACGGCAAACTTTATTACTAATTGGCCAAAGAAATAAATTCAGACGTAAATTACAAAGAAGCAATAATATTACAGAAAGAAACTTTATATTGAACTTGCTTAAACAACTGAACTCTCTAATAAATAAAAACATTAGCATTGACAGAAATAACAGTTGGCATGAGTTTATAAAGAAGTTGCCAGTAGGTAGCAAAAAATTTTGGTTGCTGACAAAAGCAATGAAGGGAAAAAATAACACATTGAGCTACTTAACGGTAGATGGCGTGCATGTACACAATTGTAAAGAAAAGGCAAACATAATCGCCAACAGTTTCGAAAGTTATCACAAAACAACATATAATATGCCATCCAGAAAAGATAAAGCTGTAAGGAAACATGTTGAGTGGTTGATAACCCAAACCATACCTCGAAACACAGAGCAGTATCTAACAACAAATACTGAAGTAATAATTCTTATTAAAACGTTGAAAAATTCCAAAGCACCTGGTTTGGACGGAATAAATGCCATTATGTTAAAAAATATGACAGATAAATTTTACACCGTAATTACAAAAGTTTTTAACTGGTGTTTAACAAATGGATATTTTCCAAAGCATTTTAAAACAGAAAAAGTAGTGCCGATACTTAAGCCTAAGAAGGATGCCAGACTGCCAAATAACTACCGGCCTATAAGTATGCTAAGTTGTCTTGATAAAGTATTCGAGAAAATCTTACTGAACAGACTGAACGAGTTCACTGAGGATAATAATATAATACTAGATGAACAGTTTGGTTTTAGAAAACAGCATTCGACAGTGCACCAAGTAGAACGAATCGTAAAACTTATATCAAGTAATAAAAACCAACGCAGAAGTACAGGAATTGTTTTTCTGGATATAGAAAAAGTTTCGATTCCATATGGCATGATGGGTTAGTATATAAACTTAATATATTTGGATACCCAGTCTATCTGCAAAAGATCATACAAAGTTTTTTGAACGAAAGAACATTCGTTGTAAATGTAGAGAATGAACTTTCTTCCCCGCGGCTCATTCCTGCAGGACTACCACAAGGATCGGATTTCAAAATATTAAGAGAACAGGCAGCTGCATTATACGCAGATGATACGGCAATAATAACAACGGGGAAAGTCTCCAATGATATTATCAAGAAAATGAAAAATGGGCTGTTACACGCTGAAAAATACTTCTCTAAGTGGAAAATTAAGACTAATGAAGCAAAGACACAAGCTATAATTTTTCCATTCAACAAATCACCTAAAAGAACACCTACTCTCGCCTTATCTCTGGGTGCAACAGAAATACCTCTCAGAGAAACTGTGAAATATTTGGGAATAGAGCTCGATAAAAAGTTAACGTTTAAACATCATATTCTCCAAACGTGTGAAAAAGCTGTCCGATGTGGAAGAGCTCTGTTTCCTTTATTAAACCGAAGGTCAACTCTAAATAGAAAAAACAAAATATTGCTCTACAGAATGTGCATACGGCTAATTATGACATATGGATGTCAAGTGTGGTCAAAAAGATGTGCCAAAACATATTTGAAAAAGCTCCAAGTCATACAAAACAAGAATCTGAAGATTATATTCAACCTACCGAGCCGATATTCAACAAATAGATTACATAGAATATACCAACAGGATATGTTTGTAACAGTGATCAATAATATCACACAAAGATTTGAAACTCACAACAGGATTTCAAATTCAGCCTTGATAAGAAATTTTTAATATTATTTTCTTCTCCAACTTTATATAAAGTTGACAGAAGATTTAATGTAAAAATTTCTCTTAATTCCTATTAGGTTTTTTATCTATTTTTTCCTTATAATGTAAATAAAATCTTTCAAATGTCTATTTTAAGTTAATTCTAAATCATTTATATTTGTTGTAATACTAATATAGTAATAACTCAAAATAGGTGTATAAGAAATTTGTATATATTTTTAACTGTGATGATGATAGATTAAATAAAATTAAAAAAAAAAAAAAAACAACTTGATTAACAAAATTGATACTTATGATATATGTATGTTCACAATATATACATATATATATATATATATATATATATATATATATATATTCCTCAAGTGAACATACTGAAATATTCTCTAATGAGAGCGATGGTGATGATTTTGACGACGATATGCAGATTACTTTTTAGAAGATATTTTTAATAATTCTGAGAATATAAATTTTGTGTTTATCACCACTGTTTAGGTGGCTTAGTTGAATGTGATAACAGTTTTCTATTTACACAAATTTTGTTGTGAAAAACAATCCGAGAACTGTATCAACCTGATGTTAACACTTGTGTGTTATGATACCTGTGTTACCATTTGATTATTTTCTTCATGTCCCATTTTTGTGAATTTTTTGTTCCATTATACATTAAGTCAAACTTTTGTGGTTTGAATTTTATACTTAAGTATATGTGAACGTTTTTTCCAATTTTCATTGGTAGCTCAAGCCAAAGCTTAAATTGTATGTGATTTTATTTTTATTATTAAGTTAGAACAATTTAGCCTATACAAATATTAATATAGCAAAATTAAAATGTTCAATAAAAATAAAATCACATACAATTTAAGCCTTGGCTTGAGCTACCAATGAAAATTGGAAAAACGTTCACATATACTTAAGTATAAAATGATGTTGAATTCCTTTGTGCCTAGGAATATGGCACATATATAGCCTATAAAAATATTAATATAGCAAAAATAAAATGTTCATAAAATAAACAAATCACATATAATTAGCTACATTTTTCATTTAGTGCTTTAATTTACTAATGCAGGTAATTCTTTTTTATTAAATTGGCACGGTTGCAATTCTTGGAATTGCGACCGAAAAATAATTTTGACTTATGAATTTAACCATATTTTCTTTAAACAAAACGGAAATGAGTTTAATGTTACATATTTCTTTATGTGTTAGTAATTATATTAGCAATAAATTCATCTATGGGATCATTCTTAATATAAGTGTTGGTATTTGGTTTTATATATTTAACTTCTCCCTCCTTTAGACTAGAAATCTCCTGAATTCCTTTATTTAATATTATTTTAATATATCTTTGCTTTATAATTACAAAAATTAAGATAACAATAATTATTATTTTGTATGAATAAAACAAGTTTTATTTCATTTTTTTCCCGACGTTTTGTCAATTATTTGTTGACTTTATCAAAGGGTTTTTTGGGGAAATCTATTTTATTATTAAAAAAAAAATATATTTTTAAATTTTACATTTATAAAAATTTTTTTTTTTTGTTTGTTTGAAAATATTTTGTTTATTGTTGTGTTAGGTTTATATGCGAAATTGATATTGTTGTTTTTTTAAATATTTCTTATGTTTTTATTATCTGTTAATCCAGGGATGTAACTTATGCTGTGATATGTCTTTTCTTCCTTTTCAGGTATGGATTTATTATCTATTGTATAATTATTAAGTTTTCTGTTACCTTCGTCAATCATTTTGCTGATGAGTCTATTGGGGAAACTATTTTCTGTTAATATTTTCCTGATGCGTTTAGTGTTCTTTTTGTGACATTTTTTGTCGCTGAGATGGAGAACTCTATTGATTAAGTTTTTTGCAGTGTTGATTATATGATGTCTCGGTTGTGTAGAATTATAATTTATTATTCTGCCGGAAGCGGTATCTTTTTTATACCAGTCTATTGTAAGTCCGTTGTTTTTTCTGGGTATTTTGGTGTCCAAATATGTAATTGTATTATTTTCCTCTATTTCTATGGTGAATTGTATTTTTCGATGAAAACTATTGAATGCTTTTAAAAGTTTTTCTTTTTCGTCAAATTTTACTATAGCTAGTAAGTCATCTACATATTTTGTTATGTATTTTAGTTGGATGTTTTCCACACTAAGTTTCTTTAGAGTTTCGTCTAACAAGTTGTCAAGTACTAAATCTGCGATTGTTGGAGAAAGTGGATTCCCCATCGGCATGCCAAATATCTGATTGTAGATTTCGTTTTCATATATAAAATAAATGTTTGTACAGAGACAAAATTTCGGAATTTTTTCAAACAGGGAGCTGGACATTTTAGTGTAGTTTTTGATGTCCGTTCATTTTTGCATAGTTATGCTTATTGCTTTGTTCACTGGGATGTTGGTGAAAAGTGAAACGACATCTAGTGAGATCAGTATTTCTCCTTGCTCTATTTTAATATTTTTAATTTGCTCTTTAAACATATTCGAATCTAATACATTGTATTTTTTCGAGGTCGTATTTTTGAGTATTTGTCCTACATATTTCGATAATTTATAGCAAGGGACTTGAATCGAGGACACTATGGGTCTTAGCGTCATTTCCGGCTTACGGATTTTCGGTAGCCCATAAATTCGCGGTGCTGTTGCAGCAGAGCAAAGTAATTGTTTTCTTTGCCAATTATTGATTATGTTCGCCTTGTATAATTCTGATATAAGTTTATTGTTTTTGTAATTTTGTTGTTGGATCTGTTCTTATTTTTTTATAAGTGCTTTTTTCGTCCAATAATTTTTTTCCATTTATAATAATTATTATTGTTAATAGGAAATAAACCCATAGGATATATTACCATGATACTGTAGTGTTTTAATATTTTTAAAATGATATCTAGTTAATGTTTTGATTTCTTGAAACGTTATTTTATGTGAAAAGTTTTTCTCTATGTGTATATTTTCAATTATTTGTTTTTCTTCCATATTTTCAATTATATTTGAAAAATAATAGTCTCTTATTCTAAGTGAACAATTATTGAAATTTACGATATAATTTCCATTTAACATTATTTTTTCAAAATTAAAAATTTTGATTGATACTAATATATATTGCATTTTTAATTCTGATTGTATCTATGTCTAATTGTATAATTTCTGATTCATTATTCTTTATAAGTTGACAATAATTTTTTTATTTTTTTTGACAGTGATTGCTTAATTTTAAATTCTTTAAGTGTTTATTATCTTCAAATTTGTATGTTTTATTTTCAAACTCGATTGTTTGCTCTATTACCGAGTCTATTTCGTCATTGTGATCATTTGGTAGTGGAACAATGTATTTAAGCTTAACAGTTATAAATGTTTTTGGTATTTTTATTCCAAATATTAAACATGAGTATAAGTCAAATATATATATATATATATATATATATATATATATATAATATAAGTCAAAATACTTGGATGTGAAGTACCATATTTTTGTGTTTATCATTTTGGGCTTCTAAAAATTTGTTGATAGAATATAATTCTTTTTCTATTATTTTTCTATCGTTTTTGACTATCATTTTCAAATGGCTTATAGTTTCATTAAAATAATCATTAAATACAATTTGTTGGTCGTTATTTTCTTTAATTTCGTAAATACTAAGAAGATTTATCTGTATGTTTTGTCTGTCTTCGTCGTCCATAGTCCCGAATAACCATTTCGATATACTACCTATTCCGTTAATTATTCCTCTTCGTTGTCGGTTTTGTTTTGGTATTAACGTAAGTAATTTATTTCTCGCATCTAACAATTCTAATTGAAGAAAATTTTTATTTTTTATTTTCAATAAACTGATATTTTCTTTCATCTGGTTTAAAATGTTTTCTATTTCTTGTAAATTTACTATATGTAGTATTATGTCGATTCCTTAACTATATCTATGTTTTTCATGTAGATGTTTATAAATCCTGCCTGTTCCGTCGGTGTCCGCATTATTAGTAGCATGAAGATGGCTATTATCTGTAAATTTTAACGGTTTTTAATATTACTTGGGTGTATCCCTCCTAATTTTGCTTTTTTATATTTCGGTTGTTCTTTATGTCTTATTGCTTTGTAGTTTTTTATAAACCCTTCTTCTCTTGTTTCCATGTATTCTTCTCTTTTTAAATTAAGTTTATCAATTATCTTTTTCTTACATTCTATTAAATTTAGTTTTACTTTATTTAAATTTATACATCCTTCCTGTACTTCTTTTGGTGTACATTTTATGCTAGAGTGATACCTTTCATTGTAATTTCTTACTGTTCGTTGAATTAATAGTTGTATCGGTAAACGTCGGTTTGTTTGATATACAATTCAAAATTTTTCTGCGTGGTGTTATGAAATCTTTCTATATCTGAATTTCCCGTGTGACTATTTGGTTTTGTTAAGTGTAGGTCTATCCCTTGCTCTGCTAGAAATTCTTTTATTATTAATACTTTAAATTCATTATCCGCTATTATTTTATTTGGTTTTCCGATTTTTGTAACGTGTTCTTCTAATTTTTCTCTTATAGTAACGTGATTTCTATCGCTTAGTGAATAAGCAGCTCCAAATTTAGAAAACTTGTCGATTGTTGTGAGAAAATGATGGCCCTTTACTACATATTGTTACGTCTTTAGACCTTTCCGTAAAAACGGTTTTTTACTTATCCTTTAAGGATATTTATTACTTTATTAACCCGAGTATTTGTACCAATAAACACTTAGCAATGTTAACACGTATAAATTTGAAATCACACTCACTCTGCTGAGCTCTGGAAGCGTCTTTATATAGCAAAGTGACGTCGTCTGGTAACTTCGCGAAGCTTCTGGGCATGGTTGTTGTTGGTTGTACTTTACTTAAAATGTAGCTATATACGTGTGTTTGTATACATGACAATGCTGACTTGTGCGTTTTGTTTATGGTAACTATATGTGGTTGTATGTATGAGTGTTCTGTGTGTTGTGTAGTTTTGTTTCTTCTTCTGCTATGTGTATATGGCTGTGTATACTTGTGAAAATGTTTAGCTTTATTAGCAGCGCATACTTGCGTACAAGATCATTAAGAATAACATCTCTTAGCATTTATGTTGCTAGGTTTTTCGTTGTTGGTATTTACACTTATTATTGTCACAGCCTCGAATGATATTGTATATTCCGGAATATTCCATTTCCGTTAATTTGAATATTATCTATATTGTGTTGACCAGGGTTGTAACATTTTGACAACTAGAGATTAATTGGCAGTGCTTCCAAGTACATATAGCCACATTGTCGTTTTATTTAAATCTATTTCTAAACTTTGTAACACTGCCGCCCACTTAAGCCTGTTCGAGCCGAATAGGCATACAATCACCTCTTCCATAGTGCGTCTGTAATTTTGGGGACAATCCCTTCTTCCATTGTGGGTTATAAAGTAAAACCAGTTGTCCTTCCCTCCGAATTAGCTGCGCGGTCATACCTAGCCTTCATCTTGTCACTGACCATCTTGATTCTATTACGCACGTACTCATGCAGTTCGTTTAAGTCCTCCTTCTCTTGGGACGGAATAGCTCTTTCTTCTACAGTTGGCTTAACACCAAATTCGAAATCACCAGGTAGTTTTAACTCCGTCCCGAAGATAATTTTGGCTGGCGTTCTCGATGTTGAGTCGTGTAGAGCTGACCTATAGGCCATCAAAAATTTGGGAATGTGCTCGTCCCAATCCCTCTGATGGGTGCTTACTACTTTTCGCAGGTACTCTTCTAAGGTGCGATTGAACCTCTCTACCATGCCATCAGACTATGGATGCAAGGGCGTCGTTCTGGTTTTCTTTATCCTTCCTTGGTCGAAATGTAATTCTATTGGGACACCATAGCGACATACCCAGTTGTTGACGAATCCATTTATAACAGTCTTTGCTTCCTGGTTAGGTATAGCATATTCCTCTGGCCATTTACTGAAATAGTCCATTACCACAAGTACATAAGGATTTCCGGCTTCAGTGACGCGAAAGGGACCTGCTACATCCTTTGCGATCCGCTCGAATTGTGCTCCTGAGTTGTATTGTTGTAGCTGTCTTGTAGCGGCTTCTTCTTACAGGCCCTTTGGCTGCTATGCACTGTGGGCAGTTTGCTATCCAGTCGGCTACGGCTTGTTGACATCCAACCCAATAAAAACGCTGCTTCAGTTTCTCAAGTGTTTTTATTAATCCAAGATGACCGCCACTAGGTCAATTACGAAACTCCTGTAAAACTTTACTTATCTTGGAGTATGGCACAACTATTAAATTTGAAGTTGTTTTGCCATCTACACTTTCCCATACGCGGTATAAACACCCTTTTATTACCTTGAGGCTGTTCCACTGAGCCCAGGACGGGTCCTCTTCTTTGGCCGCTATAATTTTCCTTAGTATGCTGTCGTCCCTCTGTGCCGCTGACCAGTCTTCATCAGGGTCGATGAGCATTAGCCGAACATCCACAACGCCTTCCTTTGGCTCGGTTCTACCACAATGTTTACACTTTAAACAGCAGGGTCTTCTCGAAAGAGCATCCGCACTGTTTTACTTTGTGCCCCTTCTATGCTGAATTCGTAGCTCTGCAGGCACCCAATCCACCTTGCCAGTTGCCTTTCAGGATTTTTAAACTGCAATAGCCACCTCAGTGCAGAATGATCGGTCCTTAATTTAAAGTGTTGACCATACAAGTACTTATGGTAATGTTTAATTCATTCCACTACCGCCAGAAGCTCACGTCGTGTCACAAAGTAGTTCCTCTCAGGTGTTGAGAGTACACGGCTATAATACCTCATGAGCTTCTCAGTGCCATTAATTACTTGGGATAGCACACATTTCTATGCCATAACCGCTCACATCAGTATCCAGCACAAATTTTTCTCCAGCCATGGGATACGCTAGCACTGGTGACGTACATAATAATCCTTTGAGTTTCTGGAATGCATTTTCCTGTGGCTCGCCCCAATGGTATGGTCTCGACTTCTTTGTCAGCTACGCTGGCAAAATTTGGCACAAAACGTCTGTAGTATGTACAAAGGCCCAAAAAGCTGCAAAATTCATGAAGATTTTTAAGATGATGCCAATCCCTTACTGCTTTTATTTTATCTTCATCTGTTGAGATTCCGTCTGCTGTAACACGATGCCCCAAATACTTTACTTCTTTCTGGAACAATGCAGTTTCAATCCAGCTGATGATATCCGTTGAAGAACTTCTGCCATGTTTTTGAGGTGTTCATCAAAAGTTTTCCCCATCACGATTATGTCTTCTAAATATACCAAGCACATCTTCCAGTGAAGCCCTAACAGTATCTTCTCCATTAGGCGCTCAAAAGTGGCTGGAGCATTGCAGAGGACCAAATGGTATTACTTTGAACTGCCATAATCCGTTACCGACACTGAAGGCAGTTTTCTCCTTGTATTTCTCTGCAATCTCCACTTGCCAATATCCGCTTCGCAAGTCCAGCGTAGAGAACCATTTGGTACCAGCTAGCGTGTCCAAAGTGTCATCGATTCTGGGGAGCGGATAACAGTCCTTCTTGGTTGTGTCTTTGAGCTTCCTGTAGCCTACGCAGAATCTAGTATTGCCATCTTTCTTTTTAAGTAAGACTACAGGCGAATTCCAAGGACCAGAAGATGGCTCAATTATGCCATCACGCTCCATTTCACTTACAAGTGGCTATTTAATCGGCCTAGCTTCGCCTGTGTTAATTTCATGTTTCACCAATGCAGTTCTACCCTGGCCTTGGCTTCCCATGGCGAAGATACTGGCATGCCTTTTTAGTAACTCTTTGGCTTTATTTCTATCTGTCGCTGATAGACCTGCTACCCGTTTCCCTACGTATTCCTCAAATTGTTCACGTTCTTTTACGGACATATAAGTTGGCTCTATCTTCTTCTCGAAGTTTATTATTGCCTCTGCTGGAGTACACTGGTCAACATCGGAATTTTCTTTGATGACTTTTTCATGGTCTGATAAGTTTAGCACTCTTAGAGGGACTATTGTTCCTTTACTAGTTTTCACTAGAGCTTTCGCTGTTATATGCTCTCTCTTTAGACCTGCTGGTTCTACAACCCACAACGGATTGTCCTCACAATCTCCCTTCATCCGCGCCCATATGACTGTTTCAGACAGCGGCGGTAACGTCTGACTCTCAATAGCAAATACTCTTGTTACTTCCGGTTTTCTGTCATATCCAACATCAAGGGGCACTTCCACATTACGCCAAATCATCAACTGTTGTCCCATATATAGACTAATGCCATGGGTAATCATAAAATTGGCTCCAATAATAACCTCATCGACAATATCGGCAACAATAAACACATGTTTCACGTTGATGTTGGCTATAGTCACCTTTACTTCAACCTTACCATAGACAGTGGCAGGCTCTCCAGTAGCTTAACCGCTCGCATTTCCCCTTTACTATATCGGGCCTTATTATTGACTGCGACGCCCCTGTGTCTATGGTAAGTGCGTGCTTTTCCCCGTTGATGTGTCCGGACGCAGTGAGGTTGCTATTTTTCTGCTGCATTACTGATACGGAGATTGAGGGGCCCTCGTTTAGGAGAGCTAGCTCTTGCCCCTTAGTGCTAGCTCGTATTAGTTTAACGGGGACTCTTGTGATGTTGTTTGGTTCACCCGTTTGCTGTTTCTTGGTGGCAAAACAGATCTACCTCTCTTCCTTGGTGCTTTGCAACTGCGCTGAAAATTACTGATCTTTCCGCAGATAAAGCAGTTAGGCTTTTCTTTGATAGCCTTTTTTACCAGCAGTTGTTGCATTGCCTCCTTAACGCTAGCAACTAAGTTGTTATCCTGCTCAGACAAAACCTCCCCATTCCGCACTTTACATATCTGTGGCTTGAAAACCATCCTTGCAGTGTCTTGAGCCAGCGCAAATGAAACAGTTTCAGCGAAAGTGGATTTCTGCGTAGCGCACACCGCCAGTTTAACATCAGAGTCACGAATGCCGTTAACGAAAGCCTCAGTTTTAAAGTGGTCCAGGAACGGGTGACTCTCGCCTTGATATGTGGGCTGGACTAAACGCATGATTTCCATTGCGAAATCTTGTAGAGATTCGTTAGGCTTCTGAACTCTACATCGCAATTCCATTCTGTATAAATCACGCTTGTGCTCACCGCCATACTTGCGCTGCAATGCTGCCATTATTTCATTATAGTTATTTCTGCTGCTTACTGGCACAGTCTGAAGTACCTCTGCGGTTGTATCCTTTAAGGACAAACTCAACTCTATGGCCTTTTCTTCAGCATCCCATCCATTTCTGCTAGCAACCTTCTCGAACTGGAATTTGAACATGCCTAATGGTACGCTGCCGTCGAAGAATGGTGCTTCTATCCGCGCAGAAACTTCCGCAACTGCTCGTACTGGCCCGCTACTACATTCCAGGTTATGTACTTTGTCCTCTAGAGCATGCAATTTCTCTTCGAACTCCTTTGCATGCTGTTCCAGGCCACCGCTTTCTAGATGTTGGACTCTATCCGCCAGCTCTTAGAATTTATTCTCAATAGAATCAATCCTCCTGTTAATGGCTTCAGAAACCTCTACCAGGATATTCGTTCGTGGCTTTATTTGACTCCTGTATCTGCTGAGAGTTCTGTTTTATTTCAGTTATTTCGGCTACAAGCTTGTCACTGCTGATCCTTAATGCCTCCTGCATCTGCTGAGAGTTTGGTTTTATTTCGGTCATCATAGCAGCGAACATTGAATTTGTGTCCATGCTGCTGGTCGTGGCAGGAGGGCATACCTGCACATCGTCTTTGTCCTTAAACTCGTATGTCCCGATGTCCATGCCGCGATTCTTAAACTCATCTATCAGCCTCTTCTGCAGTTCAGCCTTGTAACCTGCAGTTGGCAATTCCAGCTTACTGAGCTCCTTTTTCAGCTGTTCAACTTTTAGCTCATCAAATTTCATGATTATTTACTTTAATTTTTTTTAATGTCCTTTGTTTTTTTCTTAAATTGCAATGTCCTTTTAATTATTTTTGCAATCCCATTTCTGACACAAATTGTTACATTTTTAGACCTTTTCGTAAAAACGGTTTTTTACTTATCCTTCAAGGATTCGTTTAATTGCATAAAAGTAAAACACAGACAAATTAATTTTAGAAATATAATGCTGCAACACTTTGTTTATTACTTTATTAACACGAGTATTTTTACTACTAAACACTTAGCGATGTTAACACGTCTGTATTTGAAATCACTCTCTGACTCTCTGAGCTTTGGCAGCGTCTTTATATAGGAAAGAGGCGTCGTCCGGTAACTTCGCAAAGCTTCTGGGTATGGTTGTTGTTGGTTGTACTTTACTTAACATGTAGCTATATACGTGTGTTTGTATACATTACAATGCTGACTTGCGTGTTTGGCTTATGGTAACTATGTGTGGTTGTATGTATGAGTGTTCTGTGTGTTGTGTAGTTTTGTTTCTTCTTCTGCTATGTGTATATGGCTGTGTATACTGTTTAGTTTTATTAGCAGCGAATACTTGCGTACAAGATCATTAAGAATAACATATCTTAGCATTTATGTTGCTAGGTTTTTCGTTGTTGTTATTTACACTTATTATTGGCACAGCCTCGAATGATCTTGTATATTCCAGAGTATTCCATTGCCGTTAATTTGAATATTATCTATATTGTGTTGACCAGGGTTGTGACATTTTGACAACTAGAGATTAATTGGCAGTGCTGCCAAGTACATATAGCTACATTGTCGTTTTATTTAAATCTAATTCTAATCTTTATAACAATATATATATATATATATATATATATATATATTTTTTTTTTTTATTTCATATATTATATAATATATATATATATATATATATATATATATATATATATAATATATATATATATATATATATATATATATATATAATATATATATATATATATATATATATATATATATATATATATATGTATATATATATGTATATATATATATATATATATATATATATATATATATATATTTATATATATGTATATATATATATATATATATATATATATATATATATAATATATATTTATATATATATATATATATATATATATATATATTAAAAATACTGAAACGATCCTAATTAGTTCAGGTTGATTTAATGAATGAAATATAAGAATATGAATGACAATTAATAATAAGTATTCTACATACAATTATGTAGAATACTTATTATTAATGTTGAATTATTAAACCCAAGTTAGTTGAACGAAAATGTTGTTTTATTTTACCAACTGGCTTTGTTAACATATCAGCTGGCATATTTTCTATTGACACATATTCGAGTGTTATATTGTTATTACGAACGCAATCGCGAATAAAATGATGGCGAATATCAATATGCGTCGTTCTCGAATTGTGTCCAAAATTGTTTTTAAATTTTAGTGCACTTTGGTTATCATGGAACAAAGTAATATTTTCGTAGCTTATACCAATATCAGCAAGAATACTTCTAATGTAGAGAGCTTCTTTCATTGCATCGGATATGGCTATATATATACGGATTTAGTACTTGATAAAGATGCTTCCCAACTTATTGCAGCACCTCCTTATATGAATGCATAGCCAAAGTACGATCGACGATCTGTAAGGTTTGATCCCCAATCTGCATTAACTACTCCATACAATTTTATGTTTCTAGCCTTATATTGTAATCCATAGTCGAGTGTACCTCGTATATGCCGCAAAATTCGTTTAGCTGACTGCCAGTGCTCTTCATTATAATTAGAATTAAATTGGCGCATGTAATTTACCGCATATGCAATATCGGGGCGTGTTGTTATAGCTAGATACATTAACGCTCCTATTAACCTTTTATAAGGATATTTTGACATTATTTTTTCATCTTTGATTAAAGGACGAGTCAATTTACAGTTTGGCTCCAAAGGAGTCATTACAGGTTTGCATTCTTACATACCAAAACTATCCAAAACATTTTCGGCGTAGTTACGCAGTGATAAGAAAATCTGGTTTGAACCATGGTTTTGGTAAAAACAACGTTTCACCGAGGCAATATCCTTCATCTCAAAGCATTGAGATAAGGACGTTTTAAAATGGTTTATCCATTCAGGTTCATTTGAAGCTATTAATAAATCATCTACGTAAATCAAAATAAATAAAATTTTATCATCACCTTTTTTCGAAAATAGACAAGGATCCTTTTTAGTTGGCTTCAAAGCCAATTTTAACAATTCTGTTATTAATTTATAATTATAGATAGGGTCTGTAACCATTTCTTAGCTGTTTTTTCAAAATTTTTATCATGGTTTGTATTACCATTGGATTCCAAAGCCTTACGGGATTTTATTTTCTTCAATATACATTCTAAATTATCAGGTATTCTTATGTATACGTTTTCCTGCAGATCACCGTTCAAGTAAGCTGTAATTACATCCATTTGGTGTATTTCCAGATGCAATTCTGCTGCCAACGCTGTTAAAAGTCTGATTGATGATGAACGGGCTTCGGGAGAATAAATTTCGTGAAAATCTTCACCTGGACGTTGAGCATACCGTTTTGCTACGAGACGAACTCTTCCATCGTGTTTTGTATGAAATACTAATCGGCTATCAATAACTTTTCGTTGGTCAGGATGATCTACAATTTCCCATATATTGTTACGTATTAAAGGCAAATATTCGCCTTCTGTTGCCATCGTCCAGCCGTTTGCATCAGGCGCCTCCATAGCTTGGTTAATGCTTTCAGGATCAGACATCGCCGTCAAGAAAGCTAGTTCGCAATCTTCAAAATCATCTTCTGACTGAGTTGAATCACAACCCTCATTGTTGGAATTAGTTTCATCATCTTTTATTGCATGATACAATTTCTAAGGTCGTCCATGTGTACCTACCTTAGCAGTTTTGGACGTCCTCTGCAACGTTTTTCACTTCTGGCATCGACATTTGTTGGACTGATATCGATATCTGCTGGACTGTTGTCTATATCTGTTTCCAATTGCTCTATTTCATCAGATTTCTTCAATTCAATTTCAAGATTGTTATTTTTTTTTATCATAAAAGTCCTCATACTTGTCATTAAAACCGTTTTCGTCAATAAACTTTACATCTCGACTAATTATAAAATCTCTTTTCTTTGGAGACCACATACGATAAGCTTTTGATTCAGAAGAATATCCCACGAAAACACACTGTTCTGAACGCGAATCAAATTTGCCTTTGTTAGGATTTTTATTCAGCACGTAGCCTTTACAACCAAAAACTTTCATATGTATTGCTGTAGGTTTTTTATTTGTCGAAAGTTTATAAGGAATCTCATTATTAATTTTTGTAATACATCTGTTTCTAATATTACATGGCTTCTGCCCAAAACGACGCAGGTGATTCGGAATGTTACATCATACATCGTGACATTTCGACAAGGGTTCTATTTCTCCGTTCTGCTGTTCTGTTTTATTGTGGAGTATGAGGTGTTGTCAAAGGTCTTTTTATACCATGTTTCTCCAAATAGGAGTCAAACTCCCGGTTACAATATCCACGCCCATTGTCTGATTGTAACTTTTTAATTTTCTGACCAGTGAAAGTCTCTGCCGAAGCTTTATATTTTTGGAAAGCACAAAATACATCTGATTTGTGTTTCAAAAAATATACTTCGCACCACCTATATTTATCATCTATAAACGTTACAAAGTTCTTAAAAAGAATTGGATTTACATCTCATTGGTCTACATAAATCACTATGGATGATTTCCAGTAATTGTTTGGACCTATTATTCTTACTTTTTGAAAAAATCGTGCGTACTTGTTTTTGACTTACACAAACTTCACAGATTAATAATTTCAATTCTTGTTTAAACTTAGTCCATAAATATCACCATTCTTTGCCATATTTTTAAGATCTCTTTCATTGACATGTCATTTGTAGTGCCATAAATCGACTTAATTTTTGGGTTCAGTTATGTTTGCTGTGTTTTCATAACTTTTCAAATAATACAAATTGCCTATTCTTTCTGCGCAAAGGTACACTTTTTTACTTTTATCAGTTACTATTGTATTAGTTTTACTAAATATTATGTCATAACCATTTTTGGTAATATTTGATACCGATAATAAATTTGTTCTTAAGTCAGATGCATAAAGAACGTCTTGCTATTGTTTGCCATGTTAAGCGTTTGATTAATTTTTGAAAACTGATCAAAATTATTAATGTCAGCACTCATGTGCGAAGTGCATCCACTGTCCAAGCACCACTTTGTATTATTAGTCGGACACAGGAACACCGATTCCGTTGATGTAAAACAAATATTTGATTTCTTTGTATCTAACTTAAGTTTTTGAGTACTTTGCATATTTTTTGCTTTTGTTCTACAATTTCTTGAAAAATGTCCGAGCTTACCACATTTAAAACATGTGATGTTTTGTTTCGGTTTCATTTGTCTCTGTTTTTGCTGTTCTCTTTTTATATATAATGCACGTAATTCATTTTTACCTTCTTTAGATTTTCCTGATTCGTATTTCTCTAAAATCTTCACGCGAAGCATCTCGGGATTTGGTGATTCGTCACGTATTTCTAACGCACATCTAAAAGTCTGGAATGAATCTGGAAGACTATAAAGCAATAAAATGGCTAACAGCTCATCACCGATGCAAACACCAATTTCTCTTAATTTTGACACCGTAACGGAAAATTCATTTAAGTGATCACGTACTTTATCATTTTCTCGCACACGCGATAATGCTACACGTTTGAGTAAAGTTGCTTTCCGAGCCGGATCATTCGATTGATAAGTTGCTTCCAATTTCAGCCACATCTGTTGTGCAGTTTTACATTCTGATATCAAACCTAGTTCCGAAGAACTAATCGCAAGCATGAAATCAGCAGACGCCTTCTGATCTTGGTTTTTCCATGATTCAGCTGCTTTTTCAACTGTGGGGCATTTGATGCTGTCGTCAACATACGACCATAAATCATTCTTCACTAAGATAGCACGCATTTGCAACTTCCATGTGTCATAGTTCTCCACTTTAATTCATTTCCGTAATATTCGCTAAGACACCAGATAAGATTTAAGACCAGTCTGGGCCCATAACCTATTAAAAATACTAAAACGATCCTATGTAGTTCAGGTTGATTTAATGAATGAAAAATAAGAATATGAATGACAATTAATTACTTTTTATTAATTCTACATACAATTATGTAATATACAAACAAGTAATTAAAAACAACATGTGTAATAAAACATTATATCAATAAGACGTTGTAGATAAGCTGCTTCGTTGCTCTAACAGTATATATATATATATATATATATATATATATATATATACATATGTATATATATATATATATATATATATATATATACATATGTATATATATATATATATATATATATATATATATATATATACATATATATATACATATATAAATAAAACATGTATACAAAAATTTTTTATATTATATGTATGTATAATATAATAATATATGGCATCATCGCAACAAAAGTATTAATTACCTTACATTAATTTACGCAGTAGTGTTCTTCGCTTCCGTTATGGATTTATTCTATGCAACATAAAAGTACATGAACAATAACAATTTTCTGCAACAAATAATAACACATTCCGCCTCACAAGTTTCATTGTTGAATGCTCTAGGCAAACTAACCAATTTTTTGTGTTATTGGAACAAATAAATACACAAGACAAGATGAAATATATTTGACAACATATGTTTGACGAATATGTTCGACGCGGGTCATAAAATTGGGACCCGCATATAAATTTTTTCATGCTTGTCATGCACTATCTTATATACATAATCTTTGGTATAACCAAATAAATACACTATAAGAAGACGCATGTAGAACAAATCACGAAATAAAATTTTAAAATCTTTATTGGTGTACTGAATGCATGATGGAAAAAAACTTAAGCAAAAAAACACATGCAAACTTGTTTGAAGATATTTACAGAAATTTATATTTTCATTTCAAAAAATTGTTAATGATTGAGCTACAATATTTATGTACGTGTGTAATTTTCTTTTGCTTTACATGATGAACGCAATTGGGAAAAAATAAAACAATTTAATATCGGGCCGGAAATTCTGGGTAAAGATGTATAAAAGATCTAGAAGACATTTTAAAAGTTTAAGATTTCTTTATTCGCTTTAGGGCAAATTGGACGGGGAAAATGTCTAATACCTGAAGAACATTACACAAAAATCTTTATATATGCGACCGTAACTTTGAAAGCTCATTCATTTGGATAAAAAAACTAAAGGCGGAAGCAAAGACTCTATAATATAAAGATGTTGCACGCTAAAGGTATATTACTAAAATTCAAAAATTTTATATTTCGAAATCCAATGACTTATTTATTCTCTTTCTCATGTTTTTTGCAAACACAATTTTTAAGTAACTTAATATATTTTCTTACACTATGTATTGTGTATGTTTGTATATTTGTACATACATACATAAGTATGGCTGTTATTTATTTATAATAGTTCTTTCATACTATTGCTGGTCTGCAAACACTGAAATTTTTTCCATAGCAAATATTATAAAATTTTTCATATATTTTTCTAATGTATATCTCAATTATTATTTTTAGATAAAAAATATTTTATAATGAAAAATTGTTTATAGTAAAAAATTCATTCATAATAAAAATGTTAGTAGGAAATATTTCAGAACAAAAATGTTTCTATGGAAAAAAATTCTTTAATTATAAAATTATTTAAATATAAATTTCATGAGCTACATAAAAAAAATTGTAATAAAAATCTTTCGATAGAAAACAATTTATAATGAAAATTTTTTGTAAAATAATGTATATAAAAAGAAAAAATTATATATATAATAAATAATGTTTTTTTATTCATATAAATGGTCATTCATATATTACGTTATTGTGCACTTAATCTAAAACATTTAGGTTTTCTGTAAAATATAATATAAAAATGGCTGTATTTATTTTGATAAAATAAAGAGAGTCGGAGATTTTAACAAAAATATTTAAACCTTTTTTTAAATGTTTTTATATAAAACAAATTTAATTATTATTAGTAATATTATGTTTATTTTAATATTTTGCATTTATTTATTTACTTATGTTTTTGTTATTTATCTTTTTTTTAGAATTGCTATTGTATTTTTATTAATTTGAAAAAATCTGAACTTTTCTTTTCTTGCATATATTTATTTACTTATGTTTTTGTTATATATCTTTATTTTAGAATTGCTATTGTATTTTTATTAATTTGAAAAAATCTGAACTTTTCTTTGCTTAAAACTATGTACCTTTTTCTATAGTCCAAGATTAGTGCTTTCGAAGGAGGACCAATAATGTTTATAGTGGAGACAATCATCACTTAACCTTTCTGGGGTTGAGCGTTTGTACAAGTCAATAATAAATTATCTTATACCATTTTGTTCCGGTTCTGTTTTCATGATAATATGACAATAAGCTCGCTTGGAGCGGTTAAAATTTCATCCATAATATATATATATATATATATATATATATATGTATTTATATATAATATATATAATATATATATATATATATATATATATATATATATAATCACATACATGTAATCTTTTATAATTTCCGTTCCCACAAAGTACCAGACGCAAACGTCAGCGCATTTCTTTGATCGCGATTTTTGAGTTTAATAATGATTCTTTGAATAAACAAACTTCTACTGTTACGGCATGAAGCAACAACAGGTAAATGTGCTTATTGTGCACATTTGTTCTTTCTCACCACAAATTCGTTTTGTTAATTTTAAGTTCAAGTTGAATTAAGTTAGATTTAAAAAGTCAGTTCTTAATAAAGACTCAAAAGCAACAGTCAGTTGTTTTAATTATTAATGGCGCAGTCGGTAAACGAAATAGAGAAATGATCAGTTAAGAAAGGAAAAACTATCAGTGAAATAAAATAGAAAGCTATAAGTCTAAGGTGTGGTATTTATAAGTAACTAAGAAAAAACCCAAATGAAAACTTAATACAAGAAAGTTAAACTAAGAACTATTGGTGCATAAAAAAGAAGCATAAAAAAAAAAATAAATAAATGCAGTATAAAAACATAAAATAACTCAACAACTAAACACAGTTATTAAACTTATAAAATAAATTAGAATAAAAACAATTTTTGAATTCACTTTTAAACAAATGCCAGAAGTATGCAATATATTCGTGCTTGAAATAATTCGTAAGCAAAATAAACAAGAACTTTAAAACAAACAAACACAAAAAAAAAAAAAAAAAGAAAAGATAATAATAAAGCGAAAGAAAACGACTTTTACCTAAAAAAATAAAATAAGTCAACAAGAAGGAAAAGAGATCAACAACATAGAAATCCTAACTAAGAGGCCAACATTTCCCAAGGCATCATCTAAACCAAAAGAAGGAAGGAAGCATCAACGTTAATCATCTTCTAAAATCCAGAAGTCTAAGCAAAGAGTTTAAGCCAACCAAGAGAAGAAGCAGAATTAGTTTTAACAAGTAAAGTAACATTTTTAACATAGTATTTAAGTTAATTATTAGAAGTAATAGTTTGAAATAGTAGAAAAAATAGATAAAAGAGTAACAATAACAAAAAAAAAAAAAAGGAAAAAAAAAATGGATCAATTTGAGGTAGCTAGGAAGTGTATTTGTTCCATACAACAATTTAATGGAAATACGTCAGATCTACCAAACTTCATTAAGCGAATAGAGTCATTAGCCTCCATTATGGAACCCCTGACAGTAGAGCTGAAAAGAATTTTATTGGGTTACATAGAAGACAGATTGGTGGGTAGGGCTAGAGACTCTCTATCCAGGAATGGCCAAGTCCAAACCTGGATGGAATTACGAGCAGTGCTGATTAGGGAACATGGTGATCATACACCGAGAGAGAGAATTTTAGACCAAATAACTCTGTGTCGATGCACAGATGGAATAAACAAATTTTATTGTAAATTAAATGAACTTCTGGTTAGACTTAACAATTCCTACTTGCTTGATGACAGCTTAACGACACTTCAGGCTACAAGGAATAAAAATCTAGTTTTAGAGACATTTAAAAGAAACTTGCCTGAGCCAGTAAAGGGAATAATCATTGGTAGAAATCCAGCTACCATGGTAGAAGCTTATGCAATAATAGAAGAAAATGGTTATTTAAATTTTTCCGGACTCTCACTCAATAGCGCAAATCGCTATAATAAGAAACAATTTCAAAGCAGTAATATTGACAACTATAGAAGAAATGATTCGGAAATAAGAAATTTTCGTTATCCACAACGAGGCGGAAACTTTCGTCAATTGGATAGTTTTCAGCCAAATAATCAGAATCTAGGAAATAATTATAGAAATAATGTAGGGCAAGGATCTTCGCAATCACGTAGAGGTAATTTTTCCGGACAATCGCGAAGGTTACAAATGCCACAAAACGCTCGAAATGAACCGGATCAAGCAGTTGAACCAATGGACATTTCGAACACTTTTCAAAATTTTCGGACAAGGGGCCCTCCAGATACATGCCCTATATAGTTATCGATAACCCCATTAGAAAACTTAGATTTATAATAGACACTGGGGCAGAATTTAGCATTGTTAATCCTGGAGTATGCAATGAGAAATGGAAATCGGCCATAAATATAACACTTAAAGCATGTAAAAATGACATTATAATTAAGAAAAAGTGTACAATACCACTTTTTAAAGAGTTTGGACTCAAAGACTTTTACGTGGACTTTTTAGAATACAATTTCTCTGATAGATTCGATGGACTCATAGGTAATAACATTTTAGTGAACCTTGACGCCAATATTTCCTACAAAGACCGAGTAATTTCGACAGAAAACGGCATAATTAAATTATTCTTTAACAAGGAGGAGGAAGAATATTACAACCGTTCTGTTAATGAATCAGGTATTTTGGCAGGTGAAGAAACAAATGTTTTCCATAGCACTATACAGTCCAGAGATTTGATGCAATACATAAATGTGGACCACCTTAATGAAAGGGAAGTGAAAAGCTTGAGAAGTTTACTTCTTAAATACACAAATACATTTTACAAAGAAAATGACGATTTGACTTTCACCAATGAAGTCAAACACAAAATCAAAACCACGAACGACATTCCAATATATACCAAATTATACAGATATCCCCAGGTACATAGGGAGGAGGTTGACAGACAAATAGCGGAGATGTTGAAGCAAGGTATTATAAGACCCTCTCGAAGCCCGTATAATGCACCTATATGGGTAGTACCCAAAAAAAAAGACAACTCAAACGTTCAGAAGTGGCGTATAGTCGTTGATTATAGGAAACTCAACGCTTTAACTATCGATGATAAATTCCCCATGCCAAACATGGAGGACATGTTCGACAAATTGGGACGGTGTAACTACTTCACCACGATTGATCTGGCCAAGGGTTTTCATCAAATAGAGGTGGATAATCTGGATATACCTAAGACGGCGTTCTCTACTTCGACAGGGCATTATGAATTCTTGAGGATGCCGTTTGGGTTAAAAAACTCTCCCGCTACCTTTCAGAGAATGATGAACAACGTCCTTGGCGATTACATAAATAAAATTTGCGTCGTTTATCTTGATGACATTTTGGTGTTTTCGACATCTATTGAAGAGCACTTGAATTCGCTAAGGCTGATTCTTCAACGCTTAAGTGAGGTTAATCTCAAGATACAACTCGACAAATGTTCATTTTTGCAGAGACAAACTGAATTTTTGGGACATTTGGTTACTGATAATGGTATTAAACCAAATCCTCAGAAGGTAGAGGCAATCCAAAAAATAGAGCTACCAAAGACAGAAAAAGAAATTAAATCGTTTTTGGGAATTACTGGTTACTACCGGAAATTCATTAGAGACTACTCGAAAGTAGCCTATCATATGACAAAGTATTTGAAGAAAGGTGTAAAAATAAATACTTCCGACAGGGATTACATTAACGCATTTAAGAAACTTAAACGGCTCCTGATGAATGACCCAATTCTCATCTATCCTGACTATTCAAAGAGATTCACCCTTGTTACAGATGCATCGAATTTTGCGATTGGCGCTGTTTTGATGCAAACCGAAAAAGTCGTTTCATATTATAGTAGAACATTGAATGAACACGAACGTAGATATTCTACTATAGAAAAAGAACTGCTCGCTATAGTAGCAGCAACTAAGTACTTCAGACAATATTTATGGGGTAGAAAGTTCACTATTAAGACGGATCATAAACCTTTGATTTGGCTGGATTCACTGAAAGAGCCAAATCTGAAACTGCAACGATGGAAAATTAAATTAAATGAATTTGATTATGATATCGTACATGTTAAGGGAAAAACAAATGTGGCGGATGGTTTGTCAAGATTACCAAATTTGGAAGTAAATAATGGTGAATTGGTTTCGGAGGAGGAAGGTCAAAACGACGCAAGTTCGAATTGTGCGACCATACATAGCGGAGAAGAGGACAGCTCTTGCTGTATTTATATTACGGAAAAACCGATTAATGTTTACAAGAACCAGCTACATTGCCGAAAGGGATCTGCAGAAAAATTCGTTATGCAAATTAAGAATGGAAAAGTAAAAAATTTTATTGTACTCGCTGATAATAGTGACATATTAACGATACTGAGGAAAGTGCTTAAAGATAAAGGCGTCATGTGTATCTTTTGCGAAGATGGTCGACTTTTTGCACGGCTTCAGGATGTTTATGTGCAATTTTTTTCCAATAACAAAAATTTAAGAGTGCTAAGATCCACGAAAAAATTAATTGAAATTGCAGATGGAGACGAAGCCTTAAAAATAATAAAAGACGAACACTTGAAGAACAATCACCGGGGCATTAATGAGGTATTTCGAGAGCTGAGGTCTAGGTATTACTTCCCTGGATTGGTGAACTTAATAACGAGATTTATAAATAATTGCGAAGTTTGTCAATTGGCTAAATTCGATAGAAGACCTGCAAAGGTTCCATTTCAGGTGACTGAATCACCAGGCTGTTTTAACGACATTGTCCACATGGATATTTGGTTCCCATTTCGAAACGTGATGTTTTTGACAACTATAGATAAATTTTCAAAATACGCAACAGTACATAGACTAACCGATAGAACGTGGCTTTCTATACTAACTGCACTCAAAGAAAGAATAAGATTTTTAGGAAAAATGAGAAAACTTGTCTATGACAATGATAGGTGCATGCTTCACGAATCTGTTAAATTGTTTTTGACCGAAAATAGCATTGAAACTCATGTGACGACCGCTCACCACAAGACGGGTAACGCGGATGTCGAACGTCTACATGGCACACTAAATGAACACATTCGAATTGTTACAGCTGATACAACGGTGACAGATGAAGATACCGAGGACAAGATACATAGGATAATTACAATTTACAACAACAGTATTCATTCGACGACTAAACTACGACCAATTGATTTTATTGAGAAAAATTTCGACAGAGAAAATATCCAAGAGCTTGCAGAACAATTTAGGAGAGAAAAAACTCTTAAAATTAATAGATTAAACGAAAATCGAAACAAAAATTTTAACTTGACCGATACAATTGTACAGAACAGAGACATACAGAAAAATAGTCCCAAATATAGAAGACTCTTACAGTTCAAGAAAGACGGTAATTATGTAATAGACACTAGTAATAAGAGAAATAAGAAATACTACAGAACTCAAATGAAACGCAGGTTCAAACAACAGATTTAATGTTTTTGCAGAATGAACTTCTTCACTGTTATCATACTGATGCTGGTGGCAGGATCAATGGCAAACAAAATTGAAACTTATCAGATAAGTCCAGATAATGGATTTGTGATTTATAAAATGGAACCTGAAGCGGTGGTGGACAAATACTTTAATGTGTTGCATGTTGTGGATTTGGAGGTTTTCGAATTTTGCTTAGAAAAGATAGAGGAAAATTTGGTAAAGCTTAACCTCGTTGACGAACACGATATCGACTTGATTCGGCGAGAAATTAGACTGGCAAGAACGGCTCTATCAACACTGATTCCACACTCCGATAGAAATAACAGAGCAAAGAGAGGACTGATTAACATTGGTGGATCGTTTTTGAAGGTGTTATGGGGAACAATGGACGATGATGACGCAAAGGAAATTTATAATCATCTGACAACATTGGACGACAACGCAAAACAGATGACTGACCAAATGAACAAGCAAGTGGAAATCAATAATGAACTAATTAAGAATCTTGATACTGTGGTGAGGAGTGTTAACAAACAGCAAAATAGATTGAATGAGTTTTTGTCAAATATTACAGCTAGAACAAACAAAGCCCTGAATGTTGTGGAAAAGTTTAGGTTTGTTTTGCAAACATATGCCGATCTTAATATTCTGAACAGACAGATAGGAAAAATATCAGACGTTGTTGTGATGAGCAAGCAGAACATATTGCCGCATGACATACTGACTGAAGAAGAAAGGGTTAGATACAATATAACAGTGGAAACTTTACCTTACCTCAAAACGGGTATAGTGTTTTTTGAAGATAAATTAGTTTTCGTGCTTCAAATTCCGAAGTTTACAACGGAAACATACTTTAAAGCCCTCATTATACCGTTCCCAAATGATCGCTGTGAGGAGTTGGACTTGTCAATAGAAGAAGTGTTGGTGCAGGGTGATATGGTATACAAAAACAGAGAAAAATTAATAGTAAAGAAAAACCTCTTGATCCATGATAACAATTGTGTAAGAGATTCTTTCAAGAAAAATAATGATTGTAAACTTAGAATAAATAAAGAACCAATAATTAAAGAAATTAAGGCAGGCCTTGTTATGACAAAGTCAATTGAATTTGCCAAAATAGATCACAATTGTAATGATCAACCATATTTTGTTAAAGGAAATAGTATTATTAAGTTTGATAACTGTACGATTAAAATAAAGGAGCTTGTGTTTGAAAATTTGTTCCATAGATTTAGTCATGGAGTGCTTATACCTTTGAACTATGTAAATTTTACAAGGAACATCAATAACTTTACTTTGGAAAGAATTCATCTCCAGAGTATTAAGAATAGAGAAATCATTAAGTACATTGAATTTAAGAGTAACGTAGCACAGGGTACTACTATAAGTTTGGTTGTTATACTTTTAATAATAATTGTAATTTTAACCATAAAAATTAAGTGTTGTAAAGTGAGAAAGAACAAAATAGAACTAAAACTGAAAGACTACCCCGATCCATTTGCCCGGAGAGCAAACACTAAGGGTGGGGAAATCACATACATGTAATCTTTTATAATTTCCGTTCCCACAAAGTACCAGACGCAAACGTCAGCGCATTTCTTTGATCGCGATTTTTGAGTTTAATAATGATTCTTTGAATAAACAAACTTCTACTGTTACGGCATGAAGCAACAACAGGTAAATGTGCTTATTGTGCACATTTGTTCTTTCTCACCACAAATTCGTTTTGTTAATTTTAAGTTCAAGTTGAATTAAGTTAGATTTAAAAAGTCAGTTCTTAATAAAGACTCAAAAGCAACAGTCAGTTGTTTTAATTATTAATATATATATATATATATATATATATATATATATATATATAATATAACATATATATATATATATATATATATATAAAATATGTATAAAAAAATTTTTATATGATATTGTTACACAGATTAGAAATAGATTTAAATAAAACGACAATGTGGCTATATGTACTTGGCAGCACTGCCAATTAATCTCTAGTTGTCAAAATGTTACAACCCTGGTCAACACAATATAGATAATATTCAAATTAACAGAAATGGAATACTTCAGAATATACAAGATCATTCGAGGCTGTGCCAATAATAAGTGTAAACAACAACAAAGAAAAACCTAGCAACATAAATGCTAAGAGATGTTATTCTTAGGGTCATTATTACAACTTGACGACAAAGTTTGTGGTAGTAAATGCCAACGTTAGCATAACAAGTCGATAAAGTGGCCGGTAGCAACTTTTCATTGTTACAACTTGCCGGTAATATTAAATGTATATTTCTTATTGCGTGGCAATACCACTAGCAATTACTGACTACTTCTGAAAGATTAATTAAATCGCGAAAAATTGTAATGGCAACGACACACTTGTTCTTACCTTTTAAAAATATATATATCTTTTATTTGTGAAAATATAACTTTGTGTTATAAAATAACAAATGTCAGCATCTAAGGAAACAATCGTGCGCGCTGTAAGAAGACGGGCAAAATCTTTTCAAGTGAAGAAGACCTATGTTTGGTGCTACCATATTAAAAAATAAGAAAATATGGTAATATAAACATAAATCCTCCTGGTAAAACTTATCGCAAAGTCGAACTTGCCTTTAATATATCGCACATACATAGATTAAAGGAAAGTTGTAATAATGAAAATGTGGTTATCTGACCGATAAAATTTCACTTTAAGATAACACCAAGTTGTAATAATGGCCCTTAATGATCTTGTATGCAAGATCACAAGTATACACAGCCATATAAACATAGGAAAAGAAGAAACAAAACCACACAACACACAGAACACTCATCCATACAACCACTCATAATTACCATAGGCAAAACACACAGAACACTCATACATACAACCACACATAGTTACCATAAGCAAAACACACAAGTCAGCATTGTTATATATACAAACACACGTATTTAGCTACATGTTAAGTAAAGTACAACCACCATGCACAGAAGTTTCGCGAAGTTACCAGACGACGTAATTTTTGCTATATAAAGGCGCTTCCAGAGCTCACAGAGTTAGTGTGATTTCAAATATAGACGTGTTAACATAGCTAAGTGTTGAGTAGTACAAATGCTCGTGTAAATAAAGTAATAAATAAAGTGTTGCCGCAATATATTTCTAAAATTAATTTGTCCGTGTTTTAATTTGATGCAATAAAACGAATCCTTGAAGGATAAGTAATAAAGCCGTTTTTACGAAAAGTTCTAAAAACGTAACAATTGGTGTCAGAAGTGGGATTGAAGAAATAATTAAAAGGACATTGCAATTTAAGGGGAAAAAAGGACATTAAAAAATTAAAATAAATAATCATGAAATTTGATGAGCTAAAAGTTGAACAGCTAAAAAAGGAGCCCAGTAAGCTGGAATTGTCAACTGCAGGTAACAAGGCTGAACTGCAGAAGAGGCTGGTAGATGAGTTTAAGAATCGCGGCATGGACATCGGGACATACGGTTTGAGGACAAAGACGATGTGCAGGTATGCCCTCCTGCCACGATCAGCAGCATGGACATAAATTCAATGTTCGCTGCTATGATGATCGAAATGAAGCAGAACTCTCAGCAGATAAAAGCAATCAGTGGTGCACAAACTGCATCAAAAATCAGCAGTGACAAGCTTTGTTACGCGTCCCTTCGGGCGCTGCTGTTGGTGTGCCAGCCAGCTCAATTGGCATCTTCAGGGTAGGTTCCAACCCTTTGTTTTACAGCCCTGGGACCGTCGCAATAAAATTTCTCAACACTTTGAATTTCTATAAATAAAACAAATACCAAAAAAAAACAGACAATCGCGACTGAAAACAAAAAAAAAACGTTTGGAGGGAGAATATAATGGTAAATTCTCCACTTTGCCCATCCAACCTTGGACACCTTTCTTTCCTAGACCAGCTCTAGGTGTCCCCTATGACCATCACGCGCGCTTATTTACTTACCGACACATCCAACCTACTCGAAACGAAAGATTCAACACGCAGACATTACTTACTGTATAAATGAACAAAATTTACATATTTATTTAACAATAAAAAAAATGAATATAAAACAAAGCTTATTTATAAACTACAAGCTTAAAATCTTATCACTAAAAAATTTCCAAATTGGCTTATATTAATTTTGTATATTATCCTATGTGTGCCTTAATATAAAACAAAAGAACAATTCACTAACGCTATAAATATTATCCTCTACAAATTAACTGAATTAATTTTCCTTCATAAAAAAAACTGCAATAAAATACTAGCCTCTACGCAACTGACCTACCTAAAAGAGCTCCCTTAGATGGTTACACAGTCCTTAATAGAAACTACACAACAATAAACAACTTATTACAGCCTCCTTTAACGCCGGAAATAAAATAATAAAAAAAAACTGAAATCAAAATATCTCTTCCTTCTTATATTTAGGCACTAACAACATAATATAACACAAATTTTAAACGTAAACTATGCTAGCTTCAACATTACATTTTCCTTACTCTAACTAATAATATATCCCATATACAAAATTCTATTTATTTTTCGATTTATTTTAAAAAACAATTCTTACCATAATTTATTTCAGTTGCTATTAATAATTGATTCTCATCTTTCTTGTTTTTGCTCATTATATTGTCTGTGGCAGACAAGTTTTCTTTAGGTGACGTACGATAGGTTTGTCAAAAGTTTTCTTTTTACCCGGATAGGACTAGGTATTAGTACTCGTTTACCTGTTAATCTCTGGGTTTTTATCTTGATACCTGATGAAATTTGTTTGCCTTTATGCCTTAATTCTTTCCTTTTGTGCGCTGACTCTCGTCCTTTCTTGGGTTTTGCTATATGACTTCCGGTGTCTACTCTTCCGGAATCTTCTATGTATATATATCGCTTGGCCTCTTCAATATTGCTTTATCTTCACCACCACAATTAAATACTTTCTTTAGCTCGTTTGCTCGCCACCAGAATCAAAGAGTTTTCTTTTTTTTTCGTCTGCTTTTCCACAATCAAAAACTTTCTGTATCTCGTCTACTCGCCACCACAGTCAAAAACTTTCTGTCATGAAATTCCTAACGGCTACTCCAAATTCTTTCCTGAACTACATTC
Source organism: Linnaemya vulpina (assembly GCA_963675445.1). Taxonomy (NCBI): domain Eukaryota; kingdom Metazoa; phylum Arthropoda; class Insecta; order Diptera; family Tachinidae; genus Linnaemya; species Linnaemya vulpina. The sequence continues at coordinate 61,242,578 of OY776277.1, read as the reverse complement.
TTTGGAAAACGCATGCCAATCTTCCAAGGACCTTACCTAACACACACACATCCTTTTATACCATTCCTACTCACGCACTCATCCATTGGATCGACCTCACTGGTCACTTCCATTCATACAACTCTGTTTCACTCTCTCACTCTGGCAACGCCCTACCTAATCTTTTACTCTGTGGCATTACTAATTAGCATCCATTTTCATTTCCATATTCTATGGCAGCTGGACATGCTTTACAAAATTAATTTGATAAATCCTAAAATTAAACAAAACCAAACTAAACAAATTTCTTGAGCCGCAACAGCTTGTAGCCGAAATAAGTGAGATAAAGCAAAGCTCTCAGCAGATGCAGGAGGCATCAAGGATCAGCAGTGGCAAGCTTGTAGCCGAAATAAATGAAATAAAACAAAACTCTCAGCAGATGCAGGAGGCATCAAGGATCAGCAGTGACAAGCTTGTAGCCGAAATAACTGAAATAAAACAGAACTCTCAGCAGATGCAGGAAAAGCTTGTAGCCGAAATACAGGAGTCAAATAAAGCCATGAACGAGACCCTGGTAGAGGTTTCTGAAGCCATTAACAGGAGGGTAGATTCTATTGAGAATAAATTCTCAGAGCTGGTGGAAAAAGTCTAACATCTAGAAAGCCGTGGCCTGGAACAGCATGCAAAGGAGTTCGAAGAGAAATTGCATGCTCTAGAGGATAAAGTGCACAACCTGGAGTGTAGTGGCGGGCCAGTACAAGCAGTTGCGAAAGTTTCTGAGTGGATAGAAGCGCCATGCTTCGACGGCAGCGTACCATTAGGCATGTTCAAATTGCAGTTCGAGAAGGTTGCTAGCAAAAATGGATGGGATAATGAAGAAAAGGCCATAGAGTTGATTTTGTCCTTAAAGGGTACAGCCGCAGAGGTACTTCAGACTGTGCCAGTAATCAGCAGAAATAACTATAATGAAATAATGGCATCATTGCAGCGCAAGTATGGCGGTGAGCACAAGCGCGATTTATACAGAATAGAATTGCGATGTAGAGGTCAGAAGCCTAACGAATCTCTAAAAGATTTCGCAATGGAAATCGAGCGTTTAGTGCTGCTCACATATCCAGGCGAGAGTCACCCATTCCTGGACCACTTTAAAACTGAGGCTTTCGTTAACGGCATTCGCGATTCTGATGTTAAACTGGCGGTGTGCGCAACGCAGAAATCCACTTTCGCTGAAACTGTTTAATTTGCACTGGCTCAAGAGACTGCAAGGATGGTTTTCAAGCCACAGATATATAAAGTGCGGAATGTGGTGGTTTTGTCTGAGGAGGATAACAGCCTATTTGCTAGCTTTAAGAAGGCAATGTGACAACTGCTGGCAGAAAGTGCTACCAAAGAAAAGCCTAAGTGCTTTATCTGCAGAAAGATCGGTCATTTTCAGCGCAGCTGTAAAGCATCAAAGAGGAGAGGTAGATCAATTTCGCCACCAAGAAACAGCATTGAGCATAGAAGGGGCACAGAGCATAACAATGCGGATGCTCTTTCAAGAAGACCCTGCTGTTTAGAGTGTAAAAATTGTGTTAGAACCGAGCAAAAGGAAGGCGTTGTTGATGATCGGCTAATGCACATCGGCCCTGATAAAGACAACAGCATACTAATGAAAATTCTAGCGGCTAAAGAAGAGGACCCGGCCTGGAATGAAATTTCGGCTGAAAGCCCACTTGCCAAATCTTATTCGGCTCAGTAGAACAGCTTCAAGGTAATAAAAGGGTGTTTATACCGCGTATGGGAAAGTGTAGATGGCAAAACAACTTCAAATTTAATAGTTGTGCCATACTCCAAGATAAGTAAAGTTTTACAGGAGTTTCATAAAGGACCTAGTGGCGGTCATCTTGGAGTAAGAAAAACACTTGAGAAACTGAAGCAGCGTTTTTATTGGGTTGGATGTCAACAATTCGTAGCCGACTGGATAGCAAACTGCCCACAGTGCATAGCAGCCAAAGGCCCAGTAAGAAGAAGCCGGGGACAGCTACAACAGTACAACTCAGGAGCTATTACGTCCCAAGAGAAGGAGGACTTAAACGAACTGCATGAGTTCGTGCGTAATAGAATCAAGATGGTCGGTGACAAGATGAAGGCTAGGTATGGCCGCGCAGCAAATTCGGAGGGATATATGTAAGGACAATTGGTTCTACTTTATAACCCACAATGGAAGAAAGGATTGTCCCCAAAATTACAGACTCACTGGAATGGCCCGTATAAAGTGATTACGAGAATGAATGACGTTGTATACCGGATATAGAAGCATAACAGCAAAAGGTCGAAAATGAAGATATGGAACGATTGGCGCACTATGCCAATTCGGGTCGAACAGGCTTAAGTGGGCGGCAGTGTTACACAGATTAGAAATAGATTTAAATAAAGCGACAATGTGGCTATATGTACTTGGCAGCTATGCCAATTAATTTCTAGTTGTCAAAATGTTACAACCCTGGTCAACACTGTTAACCGCCCATCCGCACCTGCATTATTTTATTCAATATTATTTAGTGTTTTGCTAAAACTTGCATTTATTAAAGAGCATTAACGCAATGCATACTTATGTACGTACCTACTTATGCATGTACATGCTTATGTACATACCAACAATCAACAAAAAATATCGTTCTTACTTATTACATATAATTTGGAGAGATATTTTTTGTTCAATGACTCTTGTGTTGTCCCGTTTTAATTTATTTTGGTTTGTATAACATCTTCATAAGTTTTAACATTCATTCGACTTTTAGCATTGAAATCAAGAAGTAATATTTCGAAAAGAAAACATTGAGTGTTTTTTTTTATATTGCAATTGCCTGCAAAAACTATTGCAGACACAAAACATTGGTGACCCCGACGGGATTACCTTTATACATATTATCAATTCGGATATATAATAATAGTTTCCCATTTCGTAATAATTGTCGTACTTCAGTGAAGTAAAAATTTGCAATTACCTCCAATCTCGCTCATATAAAAATGGCAACCAATAACACTGATTCTGTTGACACGCTACCCTATTTTTCGAAAGTCTCGGCTATAACAAAGCAGTTGGAGGATCTAAATATTAATTTAACCCCAACACAATTACAATAATACGATGAGGCTGAATTGCTTGTTCGCTTGGAGTACGTTGAGGAGCTCAAGCATGCCTTCGAAAAGGTCCAATCCACAAGAGAAGAAATAGACTGCAGTGAATCTGTAAGTGGTGATCGCATGAGGTATGTTTCGTTATACCTTGCGGTAAACGCCAATTTAACGCGTTAAATAAACACAATTCGTAAGTTGACGCTGACCAACGTCCATCAACATTACGCCGATTTTCTATCAATGAATTGCCCTCACCAATGGCATCGCCCAAAACCAAGGTCCCTGAAATTCAATTACCCAAATTTTCAGGTGCCTATTCGGAATGGCCAAACTTTTTTTCGTTAATCTCGACTGTTATAAATGACAACGGTGATCTAAACAAGCTTGAAAAGTTTCATAATTTGCGTGCCAGTTTGGGAGAAGTTGCCCTTGATACCATTGCTTCGTTGGAACTCAGTGAAGCAAACTATGACGAAGCTTTGTCATTGTTGAAAAATCGTTTTGACAACAAGCTCTTGAACTTTCAAACACACATAAAAGAAATTTTTAATCTCAATTCTGTCGGCAATGGATCCGCCGTTAAATTACGTCGTCTAAGTGATAGTATAAACGCACATTTGCGTGCTTTACAATCAATTGGAAATCAGCAGCAACTTATTGATGGGCTATTAATTCATTTAGTGTCAACAAAGTTGGACGCTAAATCGCTAATTAAATGGGAAGAAAATTTACCAATAAATGAGTTACCTACTTGGTCCTCAATGGCAGCATTCTTAGAACGACGATGTCGTATGGTAGAAAATTTCGAAAACTCCATGGTAAATAAAAATACAAAGCAACCCAGTTGCAAAAATTAAGACATAACAATCGGCATGTGCATGTTTCGGTAGCAGCATCTACAAAATTATGCACATTTTGCGATTCCAAAGAACATTATATTAGCAGTTGCTCACGTTTCTCAAATCTATCGCTGGTTTTACGTCTTAAAGAAGCTAAGAAAATGAAGTTATGTCTTAATTGTTTAAGAAAGGGACATATGCTAAAAAATTGTGCCTCTGGCTGTTGCCGACACTGCTCGTCTAAACACCACACGTTGCTTCACATAGATAACCCGTCCACGGATCAGCCCGTAATAGAAACTGCTTCATCACAAGCAGTACTCATCTCGTCAAATGATGCTGATGCAACAGCAACATCGTCCACAGCTGCAAGTTATTTCCTGGCCACAGCCCTCGTTATGGTCAAAAATAAATTCGGAATATCTGTACCATGCCGCGCAATACTAGATTCGGCATCGCAGCTAAATCTTATTACAAATCGCTTCGTGAATCATTTAAATCTAAGATGTAATAAGACTTGTACAACTATTTCGGGAATAGGGGATGGTTGTGTTACAGTCAATAAATCTACAGAAGTCGTGATTAAATCCCATACTGGAGATTACTCAACAACTTTTACAGCTATTGTTGTTCCCACAATAACAAGTTACCAACACAACATTAACATCAATACAGAAGAATGCAAAATACCAAAAAATATACAGCTCGCTGATCCCTCTTTTGATAAATATGGTCGAGTTGATATTTTACTAGGAACTGAATTGTTTTTTGATTTGATGCCCTAAAACGATTTAAACTTTTGGAAAATAAATTAGAAAGACAGCCACAAATCAAAGCTCAATATATAGATTTTATGCGTGAGTATATTTCGTTGAATCATATGTCACTAGTTTCCCAGCAGGTCGGACATAAGAAATATTTTCTGCCACATCACTGTGTACACAAGCTTGACAGCACAACGACCAAACTAAGGGTTGTATTCGATGGCTCCGCAAAAGCAACAACTGGATTGTCGCTCAATGACATATTGCATGCCGGTCCAACCATACAACCTAAGCTTTTCAATACGCTTTTGAGATATCGCTGTTTCAAGTTTGTTCTTAGTGGTGACATTTGTAAGATGTACAGATGCGGCCGAGTTGCTTCCCCAGACAACTACATGAAGTGTATACTCTGGACGAACAGAAAAGAGGACGAGATTAAAACATATAAGCTAGATACTGTGACGTACGGTACAAAACCTGCAGCATTCCTAGCAATTCGATCAATGCATAAACTAGCTACGGACGAAGAAAGTACGTTCCCAATCGTTGCGAATATTGTGAAACGGGATTTCTACGTAGACGATATGTTATCCGGTGGTAATTCTATTGAAGAGGTCATAGAGATAAGGCATCAGGTTACTGCATTGCTACAGCGTGGCAATTTTCTGATAAGAAAGTGGTGCTCTAATAATCCGGCAATTTTGTATGGAGTACCGCCGGAAGAGTGTGAGAAGTTTTTGAAATTTGACGATGGTACCGACATCACAAAAATACTTGGGCTCATTTGGGATCCTACTGATGACAACTTTATTTTCACATTCAGCGCCGTTGATAATTGTAAAGTGTTCATAAAACGCTCAATTCTGTCTTCAATTGCTCGTCTGTATGACCCCTTGGGCTTAATTGGCCCGGTCGTCACAAAGGCAAAAATTTTCATGCGGCATTTATTGAAGCTAGAGCTAAAGTGGGATGAAAGTCTTCCCAATCATTACATTCTTCGTGGCTGGATTATATTTCTCAGTTTGATAACATTGAGCACTTTAGATTTTCTCGTTGCGTTTTGATATCAAACTCAAGGGTGCAAATTCACGCCTTTTGTGATGCTAGTCTATCTGCCTATGGGGGATGTGTATACATACGATCTGAAGTAGAAAATGTTGTCAAGTCATTACTGCTGTGCTCTAAATCGGGAGTCGCTCCCTTAAAGGCCATAACAGTCCCAAAACTGGGACTTTTAGCAGAACTTGTTGAAGTGGTTGTTAAAACTCTACATTGTGACGTACATTGCTGGTCCGATTCTATGGTCGTACTTTCGTGGCTCAAGCAGCAGCCAACAAATTTCAACGTTTTTGTATCAAATAGAGTTTCTTGCATACAAACAATCACAGAAAAAATGACATGGCATTATGTTCCAACTAATATGAATACTGCAGACATACTTTCAAGGGGTACCTCGCCTAAGGAATTACTTAATTCAACTTTGTGGAAGAATGGACCTAGTTTCTTGCGTCTTGATTCATCATTGTTTCCTGTTTTTAGATGACCTACCTGAGCGACGTTGTCATATTTTGGTAATGGTCCCACTGTCGGACATGTCAATGAATTGTAAGTACTATAATTCGTGCGCGAAAATTCAACGAGTATTTGCATATGTATTCAGATTCTTATATCCGAAGTTGAAAAAGGCAATGATGTTACGTGCGGTGCATTGGTGCTTTTAAAGGATGAAAATCAACCACCTTTAAAATGGCATGTTGGTCGCATCACCGATGTTGTACTTGGGAACGTTGGCGTGGCTCGCGTGGCGATCGTTCGAACAAATAATGGCTTAGTCAAAAGGGCAGTCACTAAACTTGCAGTTCTGCCCATAGAAGTATCTGTTGAAGGCCCTAATCCTTCAACGGGGTGGAAATGTTAACCGCCGATCCGCCCCTGTATTAATTTATTCAATATTATTTAGTGTTTTGCTTAAACTTGCATTTATTAAAGAGCATAAGCTCAATGCATCCTTATGTACGTACCTACATATGCATGTACATGCTAATGTACATACAAACAATCAACAAAAAATATCGTTCTTACTTATTACATATAATTTGGAGAGATATTTTTTGCTTGATGATTCTTGCGTTGTCCCGTTTTAATTTATTTTTGTATAACTTCTTTTCGAAGTTTTAACATTCATTCGACTTTTAGCATTGAAATAAAGAAGTAATATTTCGAAAAGAAAACATTGAGTGTTTTTTTTTTATATTGCAATTGCCTGCAAAAACAAACACAATATAGATAATATTCAATTTAACGGAAATGGAATACTCCAGAATATAAAAGATCATTTGAGGCTGTGCCAATAATAAGTCACAACAACAACGAAAAAACTAGCAACATAAATGCTAAGAGATGTTATTCTTAATGATCTTGTATGCAAGTATTCGTTCCTAATAAAGCTAAACAGGTTCACAAGTATACACAGCCATATACACATAGGAGAAGAAGAAACAAACCCACACAACATACAGAACAGTCATCCATACAACCACTCATAATTACCATAGGCAAAACACACAAGTCAGCATTGTCATGTATACAAACACACGTAAATAGCTATATGTTAAGTAAAGTACGACCACCATTCCCAGAAGTTTCGCGAAGTTACCAGAAGACGTCATTTTTGCTGCAAAAAAGCGCTGCCAGAGCTCACCGAGTTAGTGTGAATTTAAATATAGACGTGTTAACATCGCTAAGTATTGAGTAGTACAAATACTCGTGTAAATAAAGTAATAAATAAAGTGTTGCCGCATTATATTTATAAAATTAATTTGTCCGTGTTTTAATTTGTTGCAATAAAACGAATCCTTGAAGGATAAGTAATAAAACCGTTTTTATTTTAATAATATATGGCATCATCGCATCGGTGCATTTTCGTTTACCCAACAACAACAAAAGTATTATTTACCCTACATTAATTTACACAGTACTGTTTTTCGCTTCGGACATGGATCTTGTAATATTGGGACCCGAATATAAAATTTGTCATGCATGTCATGCACTATCTTATATACATAAATTAAACTTTAATCTTCTTTCTTTACTTTTTAGAAATCACTTTTTGACGTGTATGTAGATGTACCTGAGTATATAGTGGAGTTTTACCTTCAGGGTCGACCAGTATGTAGAAAACGTGTATGGTTTCCTTCTTGTTCTCTTCAGAACGATTTTATTTATAATAGATGCAGCCTTTAGGAAATATTATTATATGTACAAATGTAGTAGTTTAGAATAAGTACAAATTTGGGCTTAGAGTAACAACAAATTCTAGAGTTTAGAGTAATTATAAATTCCAAAGGCTGTGTCAGCGAAGTGAGTTCCTTGAAGGTTGATTGGTAAGTAATAATTCAATAATTAAAAACCAAGTATGATGGTATACATTAAATGTCGGTTGCTTTTTTACATTTTATTCTAAATTTTAGAGTTGCAAAGTATAGTTATATTAAATTCAATATATAATTCATTGGTTGCAACCCTGACTGACAATTTAAATATAAATAAACTAATATAAAGATAACTTATGTTGTTGTTTACTGTCCGATCATGATTGGACACAAGATATACGACACTAATTTGCAAAATTTTGAGATATTGATATTTGGCAATAAAATTCATTGAAGAAAAGTGGAGTAATGCCGAAAAATACACTAATATACAGAAGAAATTATTATAGATATATTAAAATTTTTATCACAGATACAAGATATTTCAAATATGATAAATATTTCTATAAACAACGTAAAGACCTACAAGGTGCCAACAATAATAGCAATAATGCTCATTGCTGCAGCAGATTTCAAAATCGAAAAATTTTGGGACTTAGAGTCTATTGGCATAACAAGATTTGCAGCAGATAGCGAAAAATAAATTATTGAGGAAACAATTAATAAAATAATTTTGAATAACAATCGTTATGAAGTGTCGGTTCCGTGGCGTGATAATAATACTAACCTAAATGATAATAAACGAATTGCGATGGCTCGGTTACGTAGTCTAACGTTAAAATTAATGAATATTACAAAAAAATTAACTGAATATGATGCCGGCATATTCGTATAATGAGTGGCATTGCTGAAAAAATTCCATCTTCAAATGATAATTGTGTTTACTATATGCCACATAGAACAGCGTACAGAGAAGATAAAGCGACAACAAAAATGCGAATAGCTTTCGATACGTCGTCCAGCGAGACCAGTATCGCAAGAAATACTTGGCATAAATTGGTGCACAATATGCGACACTATTAATGTCGACTTGAAGAATTTAATCGAGGAGAAAATACCACGAGCAAAAAAGCGAAATGTATTACAAACAATGGCAAGGATTTATGATCCTCTTGGTTTGCTTGGCACGTTTACTATAAGAATCAAAATCTTGTTACAACAGATTTGGAAAGAACGTATGAATTGGGATCTGAGTTTAAGTGCCAATTTGTTGAATGATTTCAAATGTGGCATGAGGAGTTGTCCATTTTAAAAGAATATTCAATACAGCGGTGTCTATCAGCGAATGTCGGTAGTGTAGAAATCCATATATTTGCAGACGCAAGTTCTTTAGCCTAGGGAGCAGTTGCTTATTCACGGCAGACAACAGGTAACGGCGAATTTCTTACAAATTTTATTTGTTCAAAAAATCGAGTACGCCCTATCGATAAAACAACAAGAAGTTATGAGTTATCACTAACAAAATTGGAGCTTACAGCGGCATTGGTGGCTGTTCGATTAAAAGAATTTCTAAAATGTTCACTAGATTTCGCAATAAGCACATTTTGGCTCTGGACAGACTCTACCATAGCGCTTAACTGAATATATATGAATGGCGACTTTGTGATGGTAAATCGAACCCAGCAAATTTTTTAACGAGAGGTCTAACAGCTATGCAACTGTCAGAAAGTAGCGTGTGGAAAGCAGGTCCAATGTGGTTAGCAAATAGTAACGAATATTGGGTACGCAAACACGATTTAAAATCTAAAACAGAACCCATTTTAAATGTTGAAGAATTCAGCAAATTGAAAAGGTTGTTGCGCGTCACTGCGTATGTACTACGTTTTATTAAAAATTGCAAAAATAAATTGTTAGAAAAGTGCGACAATTCAACAGGTGGAATATTATTGGATCAAATATTTTAAAATTCACACTACGAAACAAAATATGCAGATGTAGAGAAACATAAAAAAGTCTCGGCACAGTCCAAGTTAATTTGTTTAAACCCAATTTCAATCAGCGGTATTATGCGGTTTCAAGGGCGTTTATCAAAAGCAGCTTTCAGCGATTATTCCTGTAACCCCATAATTTTACCAAAGAAATATCATCTCAGCGTAATTTTAATAAATGAGGCGCATCACGCGGCAATGCACGGCGGTGTTAATGCTGTTTTGGCACTCTTGCGAAAACGTTTTTGGATTGTAAAAATACGACAATTAATAAAAAATATTGCATCAAAAACACAAGGCCATTCGAAACAACAGGCACCAACTTCGCAGGTCCTCTTTACATAAAAAGCGATGGTGAAGTAACTGAGCGAAAGAGTTACATTATAATGTTTACCTGTGATGCACATTTAGAGCTAGTTAAAGACATGACAGTTGAAAAATACATAAATGCTTTACGACGTTTTATGTCAAGATTTGTTCCTCCAGAAACTATCATATCTGATAACGCAAAAACATTTGAACGATCTGATTTAGAGCTGAGAAAGCTAGAGCATAGTAAGCTCCAAACAAATAACTGTACACAAAGGCATCACCTGGAAATATATACCCGAAAGAGCAGCATGGTGGGGAAGCTTTTGGGAGCGATTAGTCCGTTGTGTCAAGAATTGCCTAAAGACAGCGATTGGTAAAAGTGTTTTGGCTTTTGATGAAATACAAACACTTTTGACAGAAGCTGAAGCAGTCACAAACGCTAGGCCACTGACTTACATTACCAATGATCATAATGATCTAGATCCATAACTGCGGCTCATTTTTTAACTAATCAAAAAGTTATTTTTACTCCAACAGATTTTCAAACCGATCAATCATCTATGGCTATGTCTTTGGACTTAAGGCAAATAATAGTTAGGCTATATTACAAAAGATGGTAATCTGAGTATTTGCAACAATTGCGCACTATTCATCGCAATAACAGCGACCCTATTCGAAGAATAGAAGTTGGAGATGTTGTCCTAGTTCAAGAAGATTTAAAATCAAGGCTTTTTTGGAAATTAGCGGTAGTTGATTCTGTATTCCACGGTAGAGATAGTCACGTCCGAGCTTATTCAGTTACTGTATCCATTGGAAGTATCATCTCGTATGGCCGGGCCGAGGATGTGAAAAATGTAGCCTGAATTCAAGTCGACCATGACCAAAATTAATTATGCTATTATATTTTTACTCTCATTCTCTCTATGTAATGAAGTTATTATACATTCTTATTAATTTTGAAGTATTTTTGTATTATAAAATTGTACTTTTATTTTTATTAGTTAGCTATAAATAAACTTCCGCAGAAACTGTTCATGAATTCGAGTGATTTTCTTGAAATTTTACAGAAGTGGAAGAAAATCATAAACTATAACGAATAATTATTAACAAGGCTACTAGCTTCATTCAAAGAGTTTTAAATAATAGCCACAAAGATTTTTACAAATAAAACATAGAACGTATAAAAGACAAACTGAAGAAGAATGACTTTCCACAGAAAACAATAAAATAACTTATACATCATGCAAAGTATAACAAACGAAAAGTAATGACAGAAGACGGTACAGAAAAATTCTACAAATCACCTACATACATACCAGATTTATCAAAAAGACTTAAAAAGTCAAATATACACCTACGAAAAAAATATATAATTAGCTTTTACAACAGGCAATAGAGTTGAAAAACATTTTAGCAAAAGAAAATCAAGTAGAAAAAGAAGAAAAATCTAAGCTGTTTTACGAAGATGCAATGGAGATGGCTCTGATAATTACAACAAAGTCCACAAAATCAAAATTGAAAACACGCCTCACATTGGTATTTTTACATTCACCGCTGTTGATAATTGTAAAGTGTTCACAAAACGCTCAATTCTGTCTTCAATTGCTCGTCTGTATGACCCCCTGGGCTTAATTGGCCCGGTCGTCACAAAGGCAAAAATTTTCATGCAGCATTTATGGAAGCTAGAGCTAAAGTGGGATGAAAGTCTTCCCCAATCATTACATTCTTCGTGGCTGGATTTACGTCTTAAAGAAGCTAAGAAAATGAAGTTATGTCTTAATTGTTTAAGAAAGGGGCATATGCTAAAAAATTGTGCCTCTGGCTGTTGCCGACACTGCTCGTCTAAACACCACACGTTGCTTCACATAGATACCCCGTCCACGGATCAGCCCGTAATAGAAACTGCTTCATCACAAGCAGTACTCATCTCGTCAAATGATGCTGATGCAACAGCAACATCGTCCACAGCTGCAAGTGTTTTCCTGGCAACAGCCCTCGTTATGGTCAAAAATAAATTCGGAATATTTGTACCATGCCGCGCAATACTAGATTCGGCATCGCAGCTAAATCTTATTACAAATCGCTTCGTGAATCATTTAAATCTAAGATGTAATAAGACTTGTACAACTATTTCGGGAATAGGGGATGGTTGTGTTACAGTCAATAAATCTACAGAAGTCGTGATTAAATCCCATACTGGAGATTACTCAACAACTTTTACAGCTATTGTTGTTCCCACAATAACAAGTTACCAACACAACATTAACATCAATACAGAAGAATGCAAAATACCAAAAAATATACAGCTCGCTGATCCCTCTTTTGATAAATATGGTCGAGTTGATATTTTACTAGGAACTGAATTGTTTTTTGATTTGATGTCCTGTACTACAAAAAACATTACTTGGGTGGGTTGTTGCTGGCGGTGGCTCTCATTTTCATCATTCGTGGTCTTTAGCTGTTAGTATAAATCAAGATGATCAGCTGTCTTCCGTAGTAAAGAATTTTTGGGAAATGGAAAACAACTTTGCCAACTGTGATTCGTTATCCAGTGATGAAATTGCTTGTGAAAATCACTACTTAAAATATACCACCCGCCTAGCCAATGGTGCGTTTTCTGTTCGTCTACCTGAAATAGAAGTTGGTGCTGCGCAAATGCTTGGTGATTCGTATCGCAGTGTCCTAAAACGATTTAAACTTTTGGAAAATAAATTAGAAAGACAGCCACAAATCAAAGCTCAATATATAGATTTTATGCGTGAGTATATTTCGTTGAATCATATGTCACTAGTTTCCCAGCAGGTCGGACATAAGAAATATTTTCTGCCACATCACTGTGTACACAAGCTTGACAGCACAACGACCAAACTAAGGGTTGTATTCGATGGCTCCGCAAAAGCAACAACTGGATTGTCGCTCAATGACATATTGCATGCCGGTCCAACCATACAACCTAAGCTTTTCAATACGCTTTTGAGATATCGCTGTTTCAAGTTTGTTCTTAGTGGTGACATTTGTAAGATGTACAGATGCGGCCGAGTTGCTTCCCCAGACAACTACATGAAGTGTATACTCTGGACGGACAGAAAAGAGGACGAGATTAAAACATATAAGCTAGATACTGTGACGTACGGTACAAAACCTGCAGCATTCCTAGCAATTCGATCAATGCATAAACTAGCTACGGACGAAGAAAGTACGTTCCCAATCGTTGCGAATATTGTGAAACGGGATTTCTACGTAGACGATATGTTATCCGGTGGTAATTCTATTGAAGAGGTCATAGAGGTAAGGCATCAGGTTACTGCATTGCTACAGCGTGGCAATTTTCTGATAAGAAAGTGGTGCTCTAATAATCCGGCAATTTTGTATGGAGTACCGCCGGAAGAGTGTGAGAATTTTTTGAAATTTGACGATGGTACCGACATCACAAAAATACTTGGGCTCATTTGGGATCCTACTGATGACAACTTTATTTTCACATTCAGCGCCGTTGATAATTGTAAAGTGTTCACAAAACGCTCAATTCTGTCTTCAATTGCTCGTCTGTATGACCCCCTGGGCTTAATTGGCCCGGTCGTCACAAAGGCAAAAATTTTCATGCGGCATTTCTGGAAGCTAGAGCTAAAGTGGGATGAAAGTCTTCCCAATCATTACATTCTTCGTGGCTGGATTATATTTCTCAGTTTGATAACATTGAGCACTTTAGATTTTCTCGTTGCGTTTTGATATCAAACTCAAGGGTGCAAATTCACGCCTTTTGTGATGCTAGTCTATCTGCCTATGGGGGATGTGTATACATACGATCTGAAGTAGAAAATGTTGTCAAGTCATTACTGCTGTGCTATAAATCGGGAGTCGCTCCCTTAAAGGCCATAACAGTCCCAAAACTGGGACTTTTAGCAGAACTTGTTGAAGTGGTTGTTAAAACTCTACATTGTGACGTACATTGCTGGTCCGATTCTATGGTCGTACTTTCGTGGCTCAAGCAGCAGCCAACAAATTTCAACGTTTTTGTATCAAATAGAGTTTCTTGCATACAAACAATCACAGAAAAAATGACATGGCATTATGTTCCAACTAATATGAATACTGCAGACATACTTTCCTCGCCTAAGGAATTACTTAATTCAACTTTGTGGAAGAATGGACCTAGTTTCTTGCGTCTTGATTCATCATTGTTTCCTAATAATGAAAAGTTTTTAGATGACCTACCTGAGCGACGTTGTCATATTTTGGTAATGGTCCCACTGTCGGACATGTCAATGAATTGTAAGTACTATAATTCGTGCGCGAAAATTCAACGAGTATTTGCATATGTATTCAGATTCTTATATCCGAAGTTGAAAAAGGCAATGATGTTACGTGCGGTGCATTGGTGCTTTTAAAGGATGAAAATCAACCACCTTTAAAATGGCATGTTGGTCGCATCACCGATGTTGTACTTGGGAACGTTGGCGTGGCTCGCGTGGCGATCGTTCGAACAAATAATGGCTTAGTCAAAAGGGCAGTCACTAAACTTGCAGTTCTGCCCATAGAAGTATCTGTTGAAGGCCCTAGTCCTTCAACGGGGTGGAAATGTTAACCGCCGATCCGCCCCTGTATTATTTTATTCAATATTATTTAGTGTTTTGCTTAAACTTGCATTTATTAAAGAGCATAAGCTCAATGCATCCTTATGTACGTACCTACATATGCATGTACATGCTAATGTACATACAAACAATCAACAAAAAATATCGTTCTTACTTATTACATATAATTTGGAGAGATATTTTTTGCTTGATGATTCTTGCGTTGTCCCATTTTAATTTATTTTTGTATAACATCTACATAAGTTTTAACATTCATTCGACTTTTAGCATTGAAATAAAGAAGTAATATTTCGAAAAGAAAACATTGAGTGTTTTTTTTTTATATTGCAATTGCCTGCAAAAACTATTGCAGACACAAAACAAACACAATATAGATAATATTCAATTTAACGGAAATGGAATACTCCAGAATATAAAAGATCATTTGAGGCTGTGCCAATAATAAGTCACAACAACAACGAAAAACCTAGCAACATAAATGCTAAGAGATGTTATTCTTAATGATCTTGTATGCAAGTACTCGTTCCTAATAAAGCTAAACAGGTTCACAAGTATACACAGCCATATACACATAGGAGAAGAAGAAACAAACCCACACAACATACATAACAGTCATCCATACAACCACTCATAATTACCATAGGCAAAACACACAAGTCAGCATTGTCATGTATACAAACACACGTAAATAGCTATATGTTAAGTAAGGTACGACCACCATTCCCAGAAGTTTCGCGAAGCTACCAGACGACGTCATTTTTGCTGCAAAAAAGCGCTGCCAGAGCTCACCGAGTTAGTCTGATTTCAAATATAGACGTGTTAACATCGCTAAGTATTGAGTAGTACAAATACTCGTGTAAATAAAGTAATAAATAAAGTGTTGCCGCATTATATTTATAAAATTAATTTGTCCATGTTTTAATTTGTTGCAATAAAACGAATCCTTGAAGGATAAGTAATAAAACCGTTTTTATTTTAATAATATATGGCATCATCGCATCGGTGCATTTTCGTTTACCCAACAACAACAAAAGTATTATTTACCCTACATTAATTTACACAGTACTCTTTTTCGCTTCGGACATGGATCTTGTAATATTGGGACCCGAATATAAAATTTTTCATGCATGTCATGCACTATCTTATATACATAGATTAAACTTTAATCTTCTTTCTTTACCTTTTAGAAATCACTTTTTGACGTGTATGTAGATGTACCTGAGTATATAGTGGAGTTTTACCTTCAGGGTCGACCAGTATGTAGAAAACGTGTATGGTTTCCTTCTTGTTCTCTTCAGAACGATTTTATTTATAATAGATGCAGCCTTTATGAAATATTATTATATGTACAAATGTAGTAGTTTAGAATAGGTACAAATTTGGGCTTAGAGTAACAACAAATTCTAGAGTTTAGAGTAATTATAAATTCCAAAGGTTGTATCAGCGAAGTGAGTTCCTTGAAGGTTGATTGGTAAGTAATAATTCAATAATTAAAAACTAAGTATGATGGTATACATTAAATGTCGGTTGCTTTTTTAAGCCGGTTTATTGAAATACATTTTATTCTAAATTTTAGAGTTGCAAAGTATAGTTATATTAAATTCAATATATAATTCATTGGCTGCAACCCTGACTGACAATTTAAATATAAATAAACTAATATAAAGATAACTTATGTTGTTGTTTACTGTCCGATCATGATTGGACACAAGATATACGACACTAATTTGCAAAATTTTGAGATATTGATATTTGTCAATAAAATTCATTGAAGAAAAGTGGAGTAATGCCGAAAAATACACTAATATACAGAAGAAATTATTATAGATATATTAAAATTTTTATCACAGATACAAGATATTTCAAATATGATAAATATTTCTATAAACAACGTAAAGACCTACAAGGTGCCAACAATAATAGCAATAATGCTCATTGCTGCAGCAGATTTCAAAATCGAAAAATTTTGGGACTTAGAGTCTATTGGCATAACAAGATTTGCAGCAGATAGCGAAAAATAAATTATTGAGGAAACAATTAATAAAATAATTTTGAATAACAATCGTTATGAAGTGTCGGTTCCGTGGCGTGATAATAATACTAACCTAAATGATAATAAACGAATTGCGATGGCTCGGTTACGTAGTCTAACGTTAAAATTAATGAATATTACAAAAAAATTAACTGAATATGATGCCGGCATATTCGTATAATGAGTGGCATTGCTGAAAAAATTCCATCTTCAAATGATAATTGTGTTTACTATATGCCACATAGAACAGCGTACAGAGAAGATAAAGCGACAACAAAAATGCGAATAGCTTTCGATACGTCGTCCAGCGAGACCAGTATCGCAAGAAATACTTGGCATAAATTGGTGCACAATATGCGACACTATTAATGTCGACTTGAAGAATTTAATCGAGGAGAAAATACCACGAGCAAAAAAGCGAAATGTATTACAAACAATGGCAAGGATTTATGATCCTCTTGGTTTGCTTGGCACGTTTACTATAAGAATCAAAATCTTGTTACAACAGATTTGGAAAGAACGTATGAATTGGGATCTGAGTTTAAGTGCCAATTTGTTGAATGATTTCAAATGTGGCATGAGGAGTTGTCCATTTTAAAAGAATATTCAATACAGCGGTGTCTATCAGCGAATGTCGGTAGTGTAGAAATCCATATATTTGCAGACGCAAGTTCTTTAGCCTAGGGAGCAGTTGCTTATTCACGGCAGACAACAGGTAACGGCGAATTTCTTACAAATTTTATTTGTTCAAAAAATCGAGTACGCCCTATCGATAAAACAACAAGAAGTTATGAGTTATCACTAACAAAATTGGAGCTTACAGCGGCATTGGTGGCTGTTCGATTAAAAGAATTTCTAAAATGTTCACTAGATTTCGCAATAAGCACATTTTGGCTCTGGACAGACTCTACCATAGCGCTTAACTGGATATATATGAATGGCGACTTTGTGATGGTAAATCGAACCCAGCAAATTTTTTAACGAGAGGTCTAACAGCTATGCAACTGTCAGAAAGTAGCGTGTGGAAAGCAGGTCCAATGTGGTTAGCAAATAGTAACGAATATTGGGTACGCAAACACGATTTAAAATCTAAAACAGAACCCATTTTAAATGTTGAAGAATTCAGCAAATTGAAAAGGTTGTTGCGCGTCACTGCGTATGTACTACGTTTTATTAAAAATTGCAAAAATAAATTGTTAGAAAAGTGCGACAATTCAACAGGTGGAATATTATTGGATCAAATATTTTAAAATTCACACTACGAAACAAAATATGCAGATGTAGAGAAACATAAAAAAGTCTCGGCACAGTCCAAGTTAATTTGTTTAAACCCAATTGCAATCAGCGGTATTATGCGGTTTCAAGGGCGTTTATCAAAAGCAGCTTTCAGCGATTATTCCTGTAACCCCATAATTTTACCAAAGAAATATCATCTCAGCGTAATTTTAATAAATGAGGCGCATCACGCGGCAATGCACGGCGGTGTTAATGCTGTTTTGGCACTCTTGCGAAAACGTTTTTGGATTGTAAAAATACGACAATTAATAAAAAATATTGCATCAAAAACACAAGGCCATTCGAAACAACAGGCACCAACTTCGCAGGTCCTCTTTACATAAAAAGCGATGGTGAAGTAACTGAGCGAAAGAGTTACATTATACTGTTTACCTGTGATGCACATTTAGAGCTAGTTAAAGACATGACAGTTGAAAAATACATAAATGCTTTACGACGTTTTATGTCAAGATTTGTTCCTCCAGACACTATCATATCTGATAACGCAAAAACATTTGAACGATCTGATTTAGAGCTGAGAAAGCTAGAGCATAGTAAGCTCCAAACAAATAACTGTACACAAAGGCATCACCTGGAAATATATACCCGAAAGAGCAGCATGGTGGGGAAGCTTTTGGGAGCGATTAGTCCGTTGTGTCAAGAATTGCCTAAAGACAGCGATTGGTAAAAGTGTTTTGACTTTTGATGAAATACAAACACTTTTGACAGAAGCTGAAGCAGTCACAAACGCTAGGCCACTGACTTACATTACCAATGATCATAATGATCTAGATCCATAACTGCGGCTCATTTTTTAACTAATCAAAAAGTTATTTTTACTCCAACAGATTTTCAAACCGATCAATCATCTATGGCTATGTCTTTGGACTTAAGGCAAATAATAGTTAGGCTATATTACAAAAGATGGTAATCTGAGTATTTGCAACAATTGCGCACTATTCATCGCAATAAGAGCGACCCTATTCGAAGAATAGAAGTTGGAGATGTTGTCCTAGTTCAAGAAGATTTAAAATCAAGGCTTTTTTGGAAATTAGCGGTAGTTGATTCTGTATTCCACGGTAGAGATAGTCACGTCCGAGCTTATTCAGTTACTGTATCCATTGGAAGTATCATCTCGTATGGCCGGGCCGAGGATGTGAAAAATGTAGCCTGAATTCAAGTCGACCATGACCAAAATTAATTATGCTATTATATTTTTTACTCTCATTCTCTCTATGTAATGAAGTTATTATACATTCTTATTAATTTTGAAGTATTTTTGTATTATAAAATTGTACTTTTATTTTTATTAGTTAGCTATAAATAAACTTCCGCAGAAACTGTTTATGAATTCGAGTGATTTTCTTGAAATTTTACAGAAGTGGAAGAAAATCATAAACTATAACGAATAATTATTAACAAGGCTACTAGCTTCATTCAAAGAGTTTTAAATATTAGCCACAAAGATTTTTACAAATAAAACATAGAACGTATAAAAGACAAACTGAAGAAGAATGACTTTCCACAGAAAACAATAAAATAACTTATACATCATGCAAAGTATAACAAACGAAAAGTAATGACAGAAGACGGTACAGAAAAATTCTACAAATCACCTATATACATACCAGATTTATCAAAAAGACTTAAAAAGTCAAATATACACCTACGAAAAAAATATATAATTAGCTTTTACAACAGGCAATAGAGTTGAAAAACATTTTAGCAAAAGAAAATCAAGTAGAAAAAGAAGAAAAATCTAAGCTGTTTTACGAAGATGCAATGGAGATGGCTCTGATAATTACAACAAAGTCCACAAAATCAAAATTGAAAACACGCCTCACATTGGTTGAAGTTCATATAACGCGCAGCTAAAAATTGAATTTGTCGGAGGACAATGAAACTTGGCAAATGGGCATTTTTTGTATCAACTCAAATTTCCCAAAAAGTATTTATTATAATTATAGAATGATCTCCTGAAACTGTGTACCTGATCCGCCCATATCCCATGTAAAAAAAACATATAAGTAGTATGTTTAGGACGGTTCTGGACCAAATTTCCCATACAAAACGGCTGCTCATGCTGACAGTGCTGCCAAGTTGTTTTTGTATGAAAATGGTTGCTCATGCTAACAGTGTTGTCAAGTTGTGTCTTTGTTTGAAAAATGATTGCTCACGCTGACAGTGCTATCAAGTTGTCTTGTAGTGGAGCACTTTATAGAAGATACGGTTTTTTGTGTTACTCTTTTATTTTGGAAGGTTGGCTGGTTGGTGATTACATATAAAGATGTATGTTTGTATTATATTGTTTAGTATTTATTCTCGTACACATACAAACATTCTTATAAAGAAATCCAAACACAAATTTACACTAAATTTTAAACATTAACTGATAAGAACCCATACGCGTTAGCTAGAGTTGTGAAATTTCAAACTTATTGTTTTTAACTGATAAGAACACATTGTGTTTTAAAGGGCATTAAATATGTTTTGTATTTACCCTTGACAATGAAATAAACGAGTGTAATTGAAATATGTATTTTACCCTTGACAATGAAACAAAGACATTTAAATTTTAATAAAAATATATATTCAAGATTTTATTTTGCAATATTTTATTATCTGATTAAAAATTATTTTATATTAGTATTAATATTTAACTTTAATTTTCTCTTTTGCTGAAGATACTTTGCTTGAGATATTATTTTTTTCAATTATTGAATTGAAAGCAAGATTCTCTAATCCATATGTTTTTTCTCGCAATTCATCGATTTGAAAAAATATTTTTTCTCGCCATTCTGCCATTTGTTCATCGAAATACATTTTTAATGACATTTCTCCAGTAGATATCATATCTTGAAGTGTCTTATTAATAATTTCAATTTTTTCATCAAGTTTCTTGAGCTGCTGTTTTGATAAAGTTATAAAATTTTGTTGTAATTGACTGATTTTCGTTCCTAAGTAATGTTTATTAATAGCGTCTTTTTCTTGAGAAGGAAACGAAATATTAGTAATCCTTTTATTTTGCACATCGATATTGTTATTTTTATCCAAGAGAATTCCAACAACTTGACAACTGTTTCCCCTTTCGGGCTTAATAATATCGCTTGAGCTATTACCAAATTTATTAATAGGCATATTGTGTCCTCTATCTTCTAATATCATTAATAATCTGAATCTAATAACAAACATATATGTATATATATTATTTATTATTTGTTAAAAACAAATTTGTTTTTGTTGTTGTTATTTTTATATATTTTCTTATATAACTTTAATTTTACAATATTTTCTTATTATCTAAACGGATTAAAACTAATTAAACATCTATATTTATATTAAGGTAAATATCATCATCATCTTCATCCAAAAATTCTTTATATAAATTTAAATTAAATGATCGTAAGGAATTTATTCTGTAATGTCCCCATGAGTAAGTGACAATATTATTTTTACATATAAATCTCGTACCATCTAAATAACTTAATGTTAGTTTACTTATATGTTATGTATATATTTGATGAACCTTAGATCTAAATACATACATAGAATCATAATATAGTTTTTTCTCTAGTAAACATTTTCTAAAATCAGTAATACTTAATCTAGCTGTCACACTATTCTTAACACCCTTAATTTTTTTTATTTCACTATCTACCTTACCTATTTTTATTGAATACATTTTAGCTCGTAGACCTATGAATTCCTTAATAATTTTTCCATTACATTCGTCTTTCTTCATACCTAAAACCTTTTTGTTTATTAAGGGAAACTTAAACATATTGTCTTGGGCATACGATGATGTATCGAAATGTAAACTTAAATCATTTCGAATATCATCGTATAGATCATTTGTTTTAACATCGTATATGAAGGAGTCAGTATCCATATAATTCATTTAGGTATTTAGGTTTCATATAATCATAATGAAAGCTGTACATTTTCAATTTCGATAATTCTAATACTGAAATATAAATTGGTTTGTTGTAGAACGTTTTATTTCTATTCATTTCTATGGCAACCATATCTTCATGAATTTTAAGGGAACTATAAAAATTAGGTCTAGCAATAAGAGCTCTAGCTCCTAATCGCTTACCTTTATTTTCCCATTCACATACTATTTTAATGTCTTTTCTTTTATCAACGTTTTCCATAGTCTTACCACGTTGCTTAATAATTTAAAACAATTTTGTTCAAATGTGTTTTTAGCTAATGTTATATGATGATTATTTAAATCAATATACTTTTTTAACCAATCTGACTGGTTAAATTAAAGAATTCTATGTATTTTAGTTAAAATCAAACCGTTTTGGAGTCATTGTTGAAGATTTCTATGGTGTATTATATAATTGGTTTTATTATTTAAGTCTGTAATTAATTTTGATTGTTTCATAGTTTCAATTTTTTTTTTTCAGCACAAAATGGGAAATCATTATGATAGTCGTGTAATGTTGTTGGATACTCTAAATCTACTTCCAGGATATATCCCATAGGACTATCTTCTTTCATATTACTAACATTAAAATTTTCAACATTTTCTATCCATTTAAAATTTATGTAGGGAAGGTATTGCGACATTGCATAATCATACAAATTATTAACATCTAAATAAATAAGATAATTTGATTCTTTAGTAGAATCGTAATCACTAACGTATTTATTATTAGCAACTGATCGCCGTTTACTACATTGTACGATACCTCCCCTAATACCCCGCAAAACGAAATTATACATATTAATATCGGTTAACAATTCAAGTTCTATTTCTGTATTTTTTAGCATAGCATCCCATTCAAGACCTGGGGTAGTATAATACTGACAGGGATCTAAATTATAAATACTTTTACAAAAACTTTTCTAAAACTTTCAAATATATCACACAGTAACAAAACATCTACTTTTAAATATAAAAGTAGATATTCCATAAGAGATTTAAACTGAAATGTATTCCAAACTTTCTAGCATGTTCATAATCATCAAAACTACACGACTCATTCGTGAGCTTATTAAAGAAGACTGAACGTGGTGGTAATTGTGATCCTTGAAGATGACTAACAGAATCTAAATAATCGTAACGAAAGACACCTTTACGTTTCATTAAATTGAACTTGGTAATATTTTGATAATTTGATTTTACACTTTTTAGATCTTCATCAGATAAATATCCTGCTAACTTTTCTAAACTAGACGACATAAACCGAACTGAGTCTAGAAAACGCAATTCAATGGAATGTTTATCATTTACCGAAATTCTTTTTGATATAGATACGTATAGTTCTTTATTTAGCGGAATTATATATATATATATATATATATATATATATATATATATATATATATATGTATATATATATATATATATATATATATATATATATATATCACCTTCAATAGACGAAAGTTCTCTTACAAATAAATGACAATCATAAGCCGAAAGATTATGGAGAAATATAGGAATGAAATTAGCAATTTGATATTCTAGATTACATTTATTATGAGCGGGTCCTCTATATTCGCCTGTTAAATGACAATGATCTGCTACCCCATCATCAAAAGATAAAAATTGTTTTCTAATATGACATACTCTGTCTTTGGTTTGCTTTATCTGTTGAAGTAATGTTAAGGAATTCATTGGTTTTACAACATTTAGATAATTATTATATAAGTCTAAGGCATCACTAACTAAATTTGTAAAGAAATGTTTTGGTGCATCATCAACACTATAAATTCTAAATAAATCTAAACTGGCGTCAAACGAGCATTTTATATAGTAACTATAAGCAAATGGAATATGCTTTTGTATAGATCCAATATTTGTTGAATTTTGTATATTAACCGGCTCTAAAATATATTCAAAGTCGGCATACACTACAAAAGGCACATCCATTTGCTTTTTTAAATTCTTAAAACTTACTAAGTTCTTATCTGTAGTAATTAATGTAGTCACAACTTTGTTACAATGTTTCTTATGATTATGTAAAGACGTCTCAGTATGGAAATGAATCAAACAAGTATTGCATATATGAATATACTTATGTTCTCTCTTTGTTGTTTGTGTTCTTATAAGTCTACAATTACATTAAAAAATAAGTTGAATATTTATTTATTTTGTTTCAATATAAAATGTTATAAATACCTTGAAAGATTTTTAATCCAAACATAGTGGAACCTATTGTCTTCTTGTAAAAGTAATAGGTTAATGTGATTAATTTTTTCTTCAGTTGTAAAGTAATATGGACCCACTATATTATCACCATCTAAGCCAAAAACATTTACACTCATATCTGGATTGTTGATTTCAAAGACCTTTATTTGTTTAAGCGCTAGCGGGAAACTCAAGCTTTTGAAATTTAATACAACATTATTATTCAATGTTACAATTTCGTCTTTTATGTTTATAACATTATACGATATACATCTATCTGAGTGTAAGGACATTGGATATAGAGCAGAAATTATTGCCCACTTAAAACAATATTCATCATTGTTTTGTAAATTGATACATGCATGTTTTTTTAAAATGTTAGATGGTAAGCGTATATATTGAGACCCATTCAAACATTTATACTGATTAATATTAATTTCAAGATGACATATATTCTATTAACGCTCATCCACTATCACGCTCTTGGAACTCACTCATCTTTTTTACTAAAACATCGCACTGATCAGAGTAAATTTGAAAAATGCGATCTGTTGTTGAAGTTATATTAAGAATAATCATTTTAGTTTGATGCGATTTCATATCCACACTGCATGAATCATCTTCTTTTATTAATACGTACTCGCAAAAGAGTTTGCAATTAAATTTTATGTTGCAATGTTCTTGTAGTGCATCTCTTAACAATTTTACGACTTTTTCCTTTATATCATTTAAAAACACTTCAGGGATTAAGTTATCCTTATTATCATTTTGAATGACATACGTTGCTATCCGCTTTTTAAAAGAAGAATTAATACATTTAACGTTATCATTATTAATTTCTTTAGTATTGTTTGATTTATAAATGGTTGTGCGTAAATGATAGTGCCAATTCGTTTTCTTGATATGCATTTTACAGGTATTACAATAAACCTCCGTGTTTTGAATATGTTTTATATCATGAGAATGTGTTAGGAACTCTTTGCGATTTGTAAATTATAAATTACATGTTGCACACTTTAATGATGACGATGAAGGATCATCGTGATGTAATCTGATATGACGTTTTAGAGATTAAGATTAGAATTTAAATTGTAGCCTTTTCCGCAAATTGTACAAATAAAACCAGCTATTTTTTTAAATATATTTTTCTATTGATAATGTTTATATGTTTGAATTCATTTTTCAAGATTGATATCCCATTATTTTTAAACTAACTAATTATACTAAATTTTAAACGTAACAGATACGCGTTAGCTGTGGTTGTGAAACTCAAACACTTTCTTTAAGAACGTTAAATACATATATTCTTATCAGTTGTTTTCTTTCAATACTTTTTTACACACCGGATGTGGTTTTAAAACGTGTTTTTAGTTGTTTTTAATCCTATATATTAAAATATATAAATTTATACTTTAGACGTGATTTATACATCAGATGTTGATTCAAGGTCATTAAGGTTAAGCTATGATTATTAAATTCAAACACATTTTTTAAAAAGCATTAAATATATTCTTATCAGTTGTTTTATTTTAACGCATAAAAAATTTTTACACAA
This sequence comes from Linnaemya vulpina, assembly GCA_963675445.1. Classification (NCBI taxonomy): domain Eukaryota; kingdom Metazoa; phylum Arthropoda; class Insecta; order Diptera; family Tachinidae; genus Linnaemya; species Linnaemya vulpina. The sequence continues at coordinate 61,216,759 of OY776277.1, read as the reverse complement.
CGGATGTGGTTTAAAACGTGTTGTCAGCTTTTTTAATACTAAATATTAAAATATATAAGTTTATATATTATATGTGATTTATACCCTAGATTTTGTTTCAATATCATTAATATGTTATCAAATATTTTATCTCTATTCCTCTAGACATATATCTTTTCATCTATAATTTTTGATATAAATAGCGGTGTAGATAATGAAATTCATCATTTTTTTTTTAAATTTGTTAAATATATATCTATTCTTTAATCTATTCTTCAAAAAAAAAAAATTCAAATACAAAATGCATAGTACTTTGGAAATACTTAATTGTATTAAAATAATATAAAAGATATATTATATTTGTTAAAATTATTAGTTGTATTATAACAATGAATCAAAAGAGGTTTATAGTAATAGATGTGTAAACATTTTACATTGATAATAAATTATTTGGAAAAGAAATTAGCGTTTCTGGGGTTGATTCAAAAATCAAGACGTTTCTCATCTAACCTCCTTTTAAATATTCAGAACTATCAAGTAAGGAAAAGCTTACAAATAAATGGTTATATAATAATTTACATGGCATCTGCTGGAAGGATGGAAACTCTATATTATATGAATTTAGAGAGTATATAACAACAACACTTAAAGATGAAGGAAATATCAATATTTACGTTAAAGAACTTAAAAAAGGTAAATGGGTAAAACAACAGATTGCGAAAGAAGAAATATGTATATATAATTTAGATGAATATAATTGGCCAAATATAACAACTTTATATAAAAATAATGAAAATTCAAAGATCTATAACTATCATCATCATAAAAACAATTCATATCAAATGTGTGCTGAAAAAACTGTAATTGTATTGAGAAATTTCATTAATTTGTACATGTATAAATAAAGAACACATTGTCAAATTTTAGTTGAAATTATTGTTTTATTTGAGAAAAAAGTTGCATTTATAATAAATAGTTTAAGAATTATATTATTTTATTTAGTTTTATAATTACATTCTATCATCACCATCTTCATGATTTCATCAGTTAAATTAGAGAATCTGTTAAATATACATAGCAAGAAAATTAATCAAGTTCATAAAGAAATTTTTTTAAAAATTATAAATGAAATACGAATATATGATAATGTCGATAAACCGTTTATATATATATATATATATATATATATATATATATAATGAAATTCATAAATGTGATTGTGAAAACATTTTAATGAATAATATAAATGAATATGCATGTATGCTTTTTTATAGTAGATATAAGTTTATAGAAAAACTTATTAAATTTTATAAGTAGAATCCTAAAAAAATATTTTTAACAACAAAACAATATTTATTTTGCGTGCAGAATGTATGCATACAACTAGTATATACAATCCTGCACCCAATGTTAACATCCAAACATATGCCACATTTAATTTTTTTATTAAATAATTTTTTAAAGAGGTTGCTCTCCTCTCTTTTCTTTAATTTTTTTTTTAATTCTTAACCTGTAATTCTTCCTCATCCATCCTCTTCTAACATATATCCAACCTTATTTTTAGATCTTCCATTTCCTTTATGTCAGCTTCTTTTGACTTTGCAAACGAAGCTAGTTGTGATAGATGCTGATCATATACTTCTTCAGTGTCTTCATTATCATCATCATCATCATCATCATCATCATCATAAGAAGAGTCTTTTATTTGTGGTGGTGGTGGAGGAGGAAGTGGTGATTGTGCAGGAGGAGGTGGTGATTGTGTAGGAGCAGGCGAGGTTGTCTCCTCTTCATCACGGATTACAATGATTGCTGGTTCCATCTCTCTTTTTTTAATGATATTAATAATTAAGAAATCGACGGTTTATAGTCATGTAAAAAAAAAAAAAAAATATATATATATATATATATATATATATATATATATATTAAACTCTAATCTTCATAAGAAAATAAGTACACATTTCTAATTCTTATACAATATTTACGGGTTGGAGATAATAAAAGTATTCTTTTAATTCGTAAGTATTAAAATTGATAAGCTCAAATTCTCGCACACTTAGTAACCACATTTCTGATTCTCACGCAATTTATGTTCACCAAAAAAAATTTTGATAAAGCACACATGTCTAATTCTGATGCAATACTTATGGACCGAAAATATAGAAATTGCTTTAATTTGAAAGGTAAAAAAAATCAAGTTTAAATTTGTAATTTGCACACACAATTCATATAATCAATTGTTTTTTAATTTTTTTAGTTGAAGTAAAAAAAATAATTTTCAATTTGTAATTCATTTGTGGTAAGAAAACAAGTTCAAATTAGAAGCACGTGTAATTCATATAATCAGTTTTTTTATTTTTTCAGTTTAAAATTAACCTAGTAACCTTTACTGTGATTATTTAAAAATTTCTGCAAAAAAATAAAATAAAAAAGGAAACGTGTATTGTTTTTTTATTTCAAATTATATTTATTAAACAAAAATTTCAAACATAAATGACCACAATTAATTGTATTAAATTTTTCCTTTTGTGTATAACTGTATTAAATGGGTGGCTATAAGTAATTGATAATTTAAAGTGGTGGTTGCAAATTTCCAAAACTATCAAAATATTCCTTCTCATTATGCTTTTTATAATATTTATATCAATGAGTTTAAATGGTTCCAGGACCATTTAAATTAACAATACCACATTCCATCTCGCATAAAAACACCTCTGAAATATTTGAGTTGACTGCCATATTTATATAAATCCAAGTCTGTCAATGGTCGATTAGGCAAATTATTTAAGTTTTTTGAAGCTGGGTTGTAATAAAGACCGTATCCGGATTTGTATGGTTTAAGATATAAACCTTTTCCCATAGCAATTGATTCCATATATCTATTGTGACGAGTAGATTCAGCTAGTTGCTCCTTTCCATTTTCAATACTATTAACAGCTTTAGCAATAGCTGCCCCGCCAGTAGCCAAACCTCCAAGTGCGGATAGTGCTGTTAAAATTGGAATTAAAAAAAGAAATCCACCAATTTTAGGTAAAGGTATAACTCTCGGTATACTAATACTAGCTCTCTTTTTGCTTTTAAAATTTAAATTAACAGCTTTTTTGCAATTTCAACAGCATCATTTATATTAACAGGCTTCTCATTTTTTAAAACCTTCAATGTATTTTTTACAGTAGATGAAAACAGTTTGCGGTCACATGCTTTTTTCTTTTGTTTTTTCAATTTTTCTCGTCATACCTAGTCCAAATTTTACTTTAGATTTCATTGCATTCGTTACAAGCCAAGCGTTTGCTTGTTCTTTTAAATCGCTATCTTTAGATTTTACTCGTTGCCAAGCCTTTCCAACTAGTATTTGATCAGCTTGATGTCTTTTTTATTAATATTATTTGATTGTGAGTATGCAATATCATGTTCTTTGCAAGCCGCATCCAATAAATTTATCCCTCTATCTCCTCTTTTCAATCGTTTCTCAAGCTTTGTACCAGGACCGCAACACTGATATCCAGGTAAATGTAGCTCTACTGGTAATTTATTTATTAAGTTGTTAACGAAACCTCTTCCAGTCTTATACTGATCTCGTTTATAGCTTTTACTATAATTTATAACCATTTTTATTAAAGTTTTGTCTGATTTAAGCTATTAATTAAAAATGATTCAATTTTCTTATATAAGGGTTAATTTATATCATTAACATTTTAGTTATAAAGCAATCAATATGCGGTTAATTAAACAAGCAAAACAAATCGTTGTAAGAAACGCAGATGAAATGCAAGAAAATAAACAAAAGATTGTACATAGTACATTGTTACCAAATTCAATACGAGCACTAATTGTAGGACCTTCAAATTGTGGAAAAACTAATGTGATGATTAGTTTAATAGAAAGCCCTAATGGTCTTGTCTTTACATTTATTCTAAATCATTATATCAACCAAAGTATATTTATCTAAAGACATTAATTAATCCAATAAAAGAGATAAATCTGTTTACGTTTTCCGAAAATGAAACAGTTCTAAGTCCGACTGAAGCAAAACCACATTCTATAATTATATTCGATGCTGTCATTTGTGAAAAACAGAATGCTATATGTCAAACATTTACGAAAATTCCTAAACATCTAATAGGTGACAATGCAAATATGATTATAATATTTAAACAAGATGAAATGAATTTAAGGCATATATATAATGATCATATTATTGGTGATATATCGTTTAAGGAGTTTACAAAGATTTGTGGGGAGTGTTGGAAAGATAAATATGGATTTGTAGTTGTAAGCAAGGATGATGCTAATAATAAAGGAAGATATAGAAAAGGTTTTAACGAATTCATACAGGAATAAAGGAGATTGGAAGCAGATGCAGTGCATATATAAAGCAGATCGTAACCAGATACTAACCAGATCATAACCAGATACAAACCAGGTCATAACCAGAAATAAACCAGCTCATAACCAGATACAAACCAGATACAGAGCAGGTACAGATCAGATACAGATCAGATATAAAGAAGGTTGTAAGCAGATACAGATCAGATATTAAGCAGATCGTTATCAGATATATAACAGATTAAAATGAATAATAAATTGTTAAAAGACATTGTTCAGACAAGAAAAATATTAAAGGAAAAATTTTAAAAAATTAAATTAAATGAAATAGATAAAAATAATTTATTAGAAGATTCATTTAAACCCATAACTAAACCTTTGAATATGATAAGTGAAAAAATTGCTGGTCATCAACCAAAAATATTGTTGAAAGATGAGATGAAATCTAAAAAAACTTCTAAGCGTGAGTTAAAAGAGGAAAAAAAGATGATGATGATCGATCAGATAATTATGAAGCAGAATACAATCAATCCAAAGAAGATAAAACAGATACAACGCTTACACCACTATCAGATGATAATAGTTTCGATGAAAGTTCTGATAATTATGATGATGCCGAAGACTGTAATCAAGTTATTGAAAATGATAATAATACTAAATCTACACTTGAAAAAAATATTAAATTGCTTTTAAATAATAATCAAATAGATAAAGTTATGGTTTCAACATAGATGAAAGAGGAAATTGGCGATATGCAAATAACGAATTAAAATTTAATGATGACAACTATTTTCAATTGGGAAGTACAAAGTGGAATATGACACCAGGATTATTTGAATTATTATTTCATTCAAAACCTTTACATTACACTCAAAAAGATTTAGAGAATTATAGAGAAATCTTAATGACTACAAATGTATATAAACGTAATTTTCAATCTGAAGGTCAAATAAAAGGTTCAAATTCATATAAATATCAACATGTAATTAAACTGTTAATTAATACTATATTAAGAAAGGGCAGTGGACTCTTGCTAAAATCGGTTGTCAATAGTAAACCCAACTATATATATTGGGATAATCCAAATGAATTAGTTAACAGACTACGTTTACTTCTTTCATCAGAGGGTGCTGGTCATAACAATCATAAAAACGAAATAATATATATAATTGAAGAGCTTAGAGAAGCTAATATAATTTACTAATTGAGTTTTAAATATATTTATACGATTAAAATAATATACATATATATATATAACATGAATATTAAGAAAAGAGAAATAAAAAGTGGATGAGCTACATAAACAAGCTAGAAAAAATTTTAAAAGAAGACGAGTTATTGTTAAAGGAATTGATGATTTATGGCAAGCGGATCTAGTTGAGATGGGGAATTATGAAACAAAGAACAACGGATATCGATATCTGTTAACTGTAATAGATACATTTTCGAAGAAAGCATGGGCTGTTGCGGTAAAAAACAAAACTGCATTAAATATAACAAATGCTATAAAAAGTATTTTTAATAATAGTAATCGTCATACAAAAAACTTACAAACAGATAATGGTAGAGTTCTATAATAATCAATTTTAACGATTAATGGAAACAATTTCAGTTAAACATGATTCAACATACAGTGTTTTGAAAGCATCAATAGTAGAACGATTTAATAGAACATTAAAAACCATGATGTGGAAAGAGTTTAGCTATCAAGGATCATATAAATGGATAAATATATATAAAGAACTCGTTGATAAATATAATAATGCATTTCATAGAACAATAAAAATTACACCTAAAGAAGTGAATTCATCTAATGAGAAATCTCTTTTAGATACAGTCTATAATAATTTAAAAATTTTTAAAAAACCAAAGTTTAGAGTTGGTGATGATGTTCGAATAAGTAAATACAAACATGTATATGAAAAAGATTATTCACCAAATTGGACTACAGAAATTTTCAAAGTTAAAACTATAAGAAACACAAATCCTAAAACATATTTTTTAGAAGACTATCAAAAACATGAAATTAAAGGTGGTTTTTATGAATTCGAGCTGATGAAAACAAAATATCCGTAAACGTATTTAGTTGAAAAAGTTTTAAAGAGAAAAGGAAGCATGATATATGTGAAATGGTTAGGCTTTTCATCAAAACACAATTCTTGGATTAAGACTAACGATATATTACTATAAAGGAAATAGTATTAATTTAAAACTGATTTGTTCATTCATCGAACGTCAAGCTGTCGTTAACATTAACGTTAAACGGACATTCATCATTACTTGCGGCAAACTATTTCCCTCCCATTGTGTTGGATAAGAATTATGTTTGTGGATTAATAAGCTTTGATACCTATAACACAATACCAAATGTTGATGTTGAAAATAATTTATTTCATATTGCTGATTATATAATAGAGATTCCTATGGGATCATATGAGTTTTCTGATATAGTTGATTTAATTAAAGATAAATATGATTTGACTAATGAAGGTAATCTTTATATTAATGAAAACTTTAATACGTTTGTAACATCTATAAAAAGTACAATAGATCCTATCTATTTCAATAAAGAACGATCAATTGGATCTTTGCTTGGTTTTAGTAAGAGAGTATTACGACAAGAAGTGGAACATTTTTCAGATAAAACAATTGATATAACAAATATTAATACAGTAATCATTGAATGTAATATTGTGAATGGTTCATATATAAATAACGTGTCAGCACATACTATTCATCAGTTTTCACTTGACGTTAGTCCAGGATATAAGATAACAGAAAGACCGGCTAATCCAATATATTTACCTGTAAATTCGAGAGAAATTTCTACACTGATTTTAAGAGTTGTCGATCAGGACGGAAACCTAATTAATTTTCGTGGAGAAAAAATACCTATTAGATTACATTTGAACCCTATAAAAGAATGATTATATTCAACAAAACTAGCTTGTATAAGGATTCACCAATCACTCTATCATCATCCACAACACAAGAAACATCAAGGAGAGTTTCTTCTGTTAAAAGAAAGTTGTATAATAAAAAGCTGATATATCAAACAAGCAAACATCAACGAAACACCTTAAATAAAACTAATCGAAAATTTTACGCAATTTAGGATTTCAACTAAAACACAAAAATGAATAGTTTAATTAATATATTAGACAAACGGCAATTTGATAATTCAATTATTAAAAAGAATATCACAGCTATAATTCATACTTACAATCTTTCAAAAACAATGATGAAATCCGAATATCAATACAAAACCAAGATTTATATGTTTTACCAAGCGATATGTAGTATGGCTCACCTCTTGGACGAGATTCGATATGAATTAAATGGAATAGAAATTGATCGTACACGACATTTAGGAATTAAAAACTATATTTCGTTAAATACATCTGAAAGCAATAATTTGATTAATGATGGATGGGGTCCAATCAATAGTGAAAAAATCTTGTACTTATTAGTGGTTATTTCAATTTTTGTGTGCCATTGAAAAATTTGTTAGGATTTGCTAAAGATTTTAATAAAATAATAGTTAATTCGAAACATGAATTAATCTTGTTGAGAGCAAAAGCTGATAAACAAGTTTTTAAATCTAAGGTATCAACTGAAAAAGCTAAGTTAACCATTCTGAATGTTACGTGGAAAGTGCCACATGTTCAACTTGATGATGTTCACAAATTGGAAATGTTAAAAACAATTAATAACCGCAGGGCACTAAATATATCTTTTAGAAGTTGGGATATGTATTACTATCCTTCACTTCCAGAAACCACTACTGTACTGTGGAATGTTAAGCTTGCTAGTGAAAATGAAAGACCACGTTTCCTACTTTTAGCGTTTCGCAACAATGATAATAACACATTTCAACATTGTGATTTAACGAATCTAAGCTCTGACGTATATCCGTATGATGATCTAAACTTGAAATTTTATCGAAATCGGTTTGCACTACTATACGATATGTATCAAAAGTTTCAACAAAGCTACTATTCACGAGATCCACAACCCTTACTATCATGCGAAGACTTTAAAACAATAGAGCAAATAATTGTCTTAGATGTAACACATCAAAATGAGACTGTTAAAACTGGACCAATAGATATTCGTATTGAATTGAAAACGCTTAATAATATACCAACCGGAACATCTGCATATTGTTTAATTATACATGATAGAATGTTTGAATATATTTCTCTTACTAATGAAATAAAAAAAATATTGTAAAAATTATACTAAGATAAATAAATGTTTTTTTAATGAAAACTGATTTGTTTTTATTTAATTTATGATTTATTAAGGTAAGATATGAATATAGCAATATTGTGAAATTGAAGAAGTTGAATTGAAAAATATTTTAGGGTATATAACGAAGCACTAATAAAGTGTTTTTATCATATCATCTCTAACCTTTATACAGTGTGTATAATATATCGTAAAATGAAGTCTATCATTTTTAATTTACTCATTATATTAAAATTGGTATACGGTAATTCACTACCAATGCCTATTATCAGTACCCCACTTAGAGAAGAGAACACAAAAGTTTTAGAATTTAATTTTACACTCCCCAACGAAGATGTTTTAAAAATTAACATATCATTTGTAATGTTAAAAGAAAGTAAAGTTTTAGAAACAAGAGATAGTGATTATCAAATCAATGATAATACAACTCCTGCTACCATATCAACATCGTTCTTTGAAGAAGATGAAAAAGAGGAAAAAAAACTATGAGGAAGAGGATTTGAATCATGAAACTCAGAATAATCAACCTTTCTATAATTATTTTTCGTCAATAACTACTGATTCACCCAAGAAAATAAATGAAACTACTTCATTATCATCCCAATAATTGTTTACAGTTGATGACGTTATAGTGGCATTTCGTAAGAAATTAATTGGAAAGGAATCAAATATTGGTGGTATACTGGACTCTATTGAGTCATTTTATCGACATTTTCATCTTAAATATGATAATGTTGATGTTCCTATTCGTTCTACATATGATAGTACATACGAGAAACGATATCCGAAAATAAGTTGTTATGAATATCGTGAAGTTAATGATGAACGTATATTAAGTAATGGTGAAATCGAAAGAGTTCGAATATCTGATCTTTCACATAAATTAAATAACATACACATAATTAATGTTAAAAATTATACTCAAACGTATAAAATGGTTATCGAATAATGTTTTCATACTAGCGTATCATCAACCGTTAAAGGAAAAACAATATGAATTCATTCGCCTTAGTATTTTTGATAATTCTTATTCATTTCAACATGTAATCCATAGTAATCAAAATCCTTATAATCAACAACAACATGTTAAGTTAGATGGTGAAACTAGCAAATATTTAGACTTTCAAATTAAACATCAAAATGGTTCTGTGAATGTAAAAGTACATTTATCACTTCAATTGAAAAATGATGATGAAATTACAACGACAACAACAACTACAAAATCTTATGATCAGATGTATAATGATGAAGGATATAAACACTCTACTATAGATGAAGCAATCGAAGCATTTAGGATGGATTTGATTGAAAAAGAAAATAATGTTGGTGGTATTATTGAAAGTTCTGGGGTATTCTATCGACACTTCAACTTAAAATATGAAGATTTAGAAATAAGACTGCGATGTAGATATTATAGTAACTATGGTTATCGCAAACTCAATATTTATTGTTTTGAATATAGCGATGAAATGGGTAACGATATATTTCCATATGAAAGCGATTATCAAGAAAATTCAAGACGTATAGTTAGTCGCGGTATAAATGATATAAATACAAGAACAATTAACGTTAAAGACTATTCACAAACATTACATATGGGTATTCAGTAATTAACAATATGCTACTAAAAGAAATATATAATTTAAAAAAAAATTTCTCCAACATCATTTCCAACGAACATAAACAAGAACATGTTAACATTCAATCATATTTGAAGCATACAAACAATTTGAAAATAAATAAAATTTATTATTTTGGTGAATATTGTGAGGATTGTGTTTGGTCTAAAGAAACTACTAGATGTCGACCTGATACCTGTCGCTGTTCGAATTATAGAAGAAAAAATTTCGAATTCCAAGAAGAAGTTTATCTAAATGTAAAAATTTTATATTTCATACAGTATAATAATACATAATATATCTATTTTCATTTGCTTAAGATTTAGTTGTAAAATAAAATTTTAAATATATATTTTTATTAAAATTTAAATGTCTTTATTTCATTGTCAAGGGTAAAATACATATTTCAATTACTCTCGTTTATTTCATTGTCAAGGGTATATATAAAATATATTTAATACCCTTTAAAACACAATGTGTTCTTATCAGTTAAAAACAATAAGTTTGAAATTTCACAACTCTAGCTAACGCATATGTGTTCTTATCAGTTAATGTTTAAAATTTAGTGTAAATTTGTGTTTGGATTTCTTTATAAGAATGTTTGTATGTGTACGAGTATAAATAATTATAAATAAACAATATAATACAAACATACATCTTTATATGTAATCACCAAGCAGCCAACCTCCCAAAATAAAATAGTAACACAAAAAACCTTATCTTCTATAAAGTGCTCCACTACAACACAACTTGATAGCACTGTCAGCGTGAGCAACCATTTTTCACACAAAAACACAACTTGGCAACAGTGTTAGCATGAGGAACCATTTTCATACAAAAACAATTTGGCAGCACTGTCAGCATGAGCGGCCGTTTTGTATGGAAAATTTGGTCCAGAACCGTCCTAAACATACTACTGATATATAAGTAGCCTAGTCTTTTAAAATTTTTTTATCATTCTTATCGTACTCCAATTTTTTGATTTGCAGATTTGAGCGAAATATATTTACAAATGGGTTTGAAGGCAATAAAAAACTATGCATATTAGTGGCTACATGTCCAATTCTTCGCGAATGATGTAATGTATGGGATCTACAGTCTTTATTGCTCGCTTCCAGAGCTTCCTCGGACAGCATATCTGATACATATTACACTGCCCAGCAGCCAAATCCTCCTTTAAATAAAACTATGTAGACTAAATAGATATTGAATCCATTTCGGTTCAGGTCGAGATTTGTTTATGGGCGTGGCAATTTTCCCCCTAAATTAGCCAGGTACATAGACATATTTCACCCTAAGTCGAGAAGGAATCATCCGATTTTAAAAAGTAAAACACCAGGACATGTGTAACAAAATTGATTTTATTTTAGACACATATAATTTTTCTTTATCTCTTATAATATTGATATTATTCAGAAATTAATCGAGAAAAAAAATTGTTTTCGTGCAAAATTCGAAATTTTTTTCAGATTAAAAATGGAATTCAAAAAAACTTAACGCATATCTTCAACACTTTGCACTTTTGTGTAATAGCTACAGATTTTAGAAATAAAAAAGATTTAAACCATAAAAATTGGTTAAAAAGTTTAGATATTATTTTTAATGTACCGCAGGTACGTAATATTGCATTACAACCAATCTGACATATGTATGACGATAGTATTTCGTTACGTGGGCAGGTGCAACAGAAGCTAAAGTGCAACAGTATTTTGCATGGTTCATGGAATTAAAACTTATAATACAGTATTTTTCATTTACCTGTAATTCTAAATCGAGAACATTAGGGTAGGTATACAATCCTGCACCCAATGTTAACATCCAAACATATGCCACATTTAATTTTTTTATTAAATAATTTTTTAAAGAGGTTGCTCTCCTCTCTTTTCTTTAATTTTTTTTTTAATTCTTAACCTGTAATTCTTCCTCATCCATCCTCTTCTAACATATATCCAACCTAATTTTTAGATCTTCCATTTCCTTTATGTCAGCTTCTTTTGACTTTGCAAACGATGCTGATCTTATACTTCTTCAGTGTCTTCATTATCATCATCATCATCATCATCATAAGAAGAGTCTTCTATTTGTGGTGGTGGTGGAGGAGGAAGTGGTGATTGTGCAGGAGGAGGTGGTGATTGTGTAGGAGCAGGCGAGGTTGTCTCCTCTTCATCACGGATTACAGTCATGTAAAAAAAAAAATATATATATATATATATATATATATATATATATATTAAACTCTAATCTTCATAAGAAAATAAGTACACATTTCTAATTCTTACACAATATTTACGGGTTGGAGATAATAAAAGTATTCTTTTAATTCGTAAGTATTAAAATTGATAAGCTCAAATTCTCGCACACTTAGTAACCACATTTCTGATTCTCACGCAATTTATGTTCACCAAAAAAAATTTTGATAAAGCACACATGTCTAATTCTGATGCAATACTTATGGACCGAAAATATAGAAATTGCTTTAATTTGAAAGGTAAAAAAAATCAAGTTTAAATTTGTAACTTGCACACACAATTCATATAATCAATTGTTTTTTAATTTTTTTAGTTGAATTAAAAAAAATAATTTTCAATTTGTAATTCATTTGTGGTAAGAAAACAAGTTCAAATTAGAAGCACGTGTAATTCATATAATCAGTTTTTTTATTTTTTCAGTTTAAAATTAACCTAGTAACCTTTACTGTGATTATTTAAAAATTTCTGCAAAAAAATAAAATAAAAAAGGAAACGTGTATTGTTTTTTTATTTCAAATTATATTTATTAAATAAAAATTTCAAACATAAATGACCACAATTAATTGTATTAAATTTTTCCTTTTGTGTATAATTGTATTAAATGGGTGGCTATAAGTAATTGATAATTTAAAGTGGTGGTTGCAAATTTCCAAAACTATCAAAATATTCCTTCTCATTATGCTTTTTATAATATGCTACTCAATGAGTTCCAGGACCATTTAAATTAACAATACCACATTCCATCTCGCATAAAAACACCTCTGAAATATTTGAGTTGACTGCCATATTTATATAAATCCAAGTCTGTCAATGGTCGATTAGGCAAATTATTTAAGTTTTTTGAAGCTGGGTTGTAATAAAGACCGTATCCGGATTTGTATGGTTTAAGATATAAACCTTTTCCCATAGCAATTGATTCCATATATCTATTGTGACGAGTAGATTCAGCTAGTTGCTCCTTTCCATTTTCAATACTATTAACAGCTTTAGCAATAGCTGCTCCGCCAGTAGCCAAACCTCCAAGTGCGGATAGTGCTGTTAAAATTGGAATTAAAAGAAAAAATCCACCAATTTTAGGTAAAGGTATAACTCTCGGTATACTAATACTAGCTCTCTTTTTGCTTTTAAAATTTAAATTAACAGCTTTTTTGCAATTTTAACAGCATCATTTATATTAACAGGCTTCTCATTTTTTAAAACCTTCAATGTATTTTTTACAGTAGATGAAAACAGTTTGCGGTCACATGCTTTTTTCTTTTGTTTTTTCAATTTTTCTCGTCATACCTAGTCCAAATTTTACTTTAGATTTCATTGCATTCGTTACAAGCCAAGCGTTTGCTCGTTCTTTTAAATCGCTATCTTTAGATTTACTCGTTGCCAAGCCTTTTCAACTAGTATTTGATCAGCTTGATGTCTTTTTTATTAATATTATTTGATTGTGAGTATGCAATATCATGTTCTTTGCAAGCCGCATCCAATAAATTTATCCCTCTATCTCCTCTTTTCAATCGTTTCTCAAGCTTTGTACCAGGACCGCAACACTGATATCCAGGTAAATGTAGCTCTACTGGTAATTTATTTATTAAGTTGTTAACGAAACCTCTTCCAGTCTTATACTGATCTCGTTTATAGCTTTTACTATAATTTATAACCATTTTTATTAAAGTTTTGTCTGATTTAAGCTATTAATTAAAAATGATTCAATTTTCTTATATAAGGGTTAATTTATATCATTAACATTTTAGTTATAAAGCAATCAATATGCGGTTAATTAAACAAGCAAAACAAATCGTTGTAAGAAACGCAGATGAAATGCAAGAAAATAAACAAAAGATTGTACATAGTACATTGTTACCAAATTCAATACGAGCACTAATTGTAGGACCTTCAAATTGTGGAAAAACTAATGTGATGATTAGTTTAATAGAAAGCCCTAATGGTCTTGTCTTTACATTTATTCTAAATCATTATATCAACCAAAGTATATTTATCTAAAGACATTAATTAATCCAATAAAAGAGATAAATCTGTTTACGTTTTCCGAAAATGAAACAGTTCTAAGTCCGACTGAAGCAAAACCACATTCTATAATTATATTCGATGATGTCATTTGTGAAAAACAGAATGCTATATGTCAAACATATACAAAAATTCCTAAACATCTAATAGGTGACAATGCAAATATGATTATAATATTTAAACAAGATGAAATGAATTTAAGGCATATATATAATGATCATATTATTGGTGATATATCGTTTAAGGAGTTTACAAAGATTTGTCGGGAGTGTTGGAAAGATAAATATGGATTTGTAGTTGTAAGCAAGGATGATGCTAATAATAAAGGAAGATATAGAAAAGGTTTTAACGAATTCATACAGGAATAAAGGAGATTGGAAGCAGATGCAGTGCATATATAAAGCAGATCGTAATCAGATATAAAGCAGATCGTAACCAGATACTAACCAGATCATAACCAGATACAAACCAGGTCATAACCAGAAATAAACCAGCTCATAACCAGATACAAACCAGATACAGAGCAGGTACAGATCAGATACAGATCAGATATAAAGAAGGTTGTAAGCAGATACAGATCAGATATTAAGCAGATCGTTATCAGATATATAACAGATTAAAATGAAAAATAAATTGTTAAAAGACATTGTTCAGACAAGAAAAATATTAAAGGAAAAATTTTAAAAAATTAAATTAAATGAAATAGATAAAAATAATTTATTAGAAGATTCATTTAAACCCATAACTAAACCTTTGAATATGATAAGTGAAAAAATTGCTGGTCATCAATCAAAAATATTGTTGAAAGATGAGATGAAATCTAAAAAAACTTCTAAGCGTGAGTTAAAAGAGGAAAAAAAGATGATGATGATCGATCAGATAATTATGAAGCAGAATACAATCAATCCAAAGAAGATAAAACAGATACAACGCTTACACCACTATCAGATGATAATAGTTTCGATGAAAGTTCTGATAATTATGATGATGCCGAAGACTGTGATCAAGTTGTTGAAAATGATAATAATACTAAATCTACACTTGAAAAAAATATTAAATTGCTTTTAAATAATAATCAAATAGATAAAGTTATGGTTTCAACATAGATGAAAGAGGAAATTGGCGATATGCAAATAACGAATTAAAATTTAATGATGACAACTATTTTCAATTGGGAAGTACAAAGTGGAATATGACACCAGGATTATTTTAATTATTATTTCATTCAAAACCTTTACATTACACTCAAAAAGATTTAGAGAATTATAGAGAAATCTTAATGACTACAGATGTATATAAACGTAATTTTCAATCTGAAGGTCAAATAAAAGGTTCAAATTCATATAAATATCAACATGTAATTAAACTGTTAATTAATACTATATTAAGAAAGGGCAGTGGACTCTTGCTAAAATCGGTTGTCAATAGTAAACCCAACTATATATATTGGGATAATCCAAATGAATTAGTTAACAGACTACGTTTACTTCTTTCATCAGAGGGTGCTGGTCATAACAATCATAAAAACGAAATAATATATATAATTGAAGAGCTTAGAGAAGCTAATATAATTTACTAATTGAGTTTTAAATATATTTATACGATTAAAATAATATACATATATATATATAACATGAATATTAAGAAAAGAGAAATAAAAAGTGGATGAGCTACATAAACAAGCTAGAAAAAATTTTAAAAGAAGACGAGTTATTGTTAAAGGAATTGATGATTTATGGCAAGCGGATCTAGTTGAGATGGGGAATTATGAAACAAAGAACAACGGATATCGATATCTGTTAACTGTAATAGATACATTTTCGAAGAAAGCATGGGCTGTTGCGGTAAAAAACAAAACTGCATTAAATATAACAAATGCTATAAAAAGTATTTTTAATAATAGTAATCGTCATACAAAAAACTTACAAACAGATAATGGTAGAGTTCTATAATAATCAATTTTAACGATTAATGGAAACAATTTCAGTTAAACATGATTCAACATACAGTGTTTTGAAAGCATCAATAGTAGAACGATTTAATAGAACATTAAAAACCATGATGTGGAAAGAGTTTAGCTATCAAGGATCATATAAATGGATAAATATATATAAAGAACTCGTTGATAAATATAATAATGCATTTCATAGAACAATAAAAATTACACCTAAAGAAGTGAATTCATCTAATGAGAAATCTCTTTTAGATACAGTCTATAATAATTTAAAAATTTTTAAAAAACCAAAGTTTAGAGTTGGTGATGATGTTCGAATAAGTAAATACAAACATGTATATGAAAAAGATTATTCACCAAATTGGACTACAGAAATTTTCAAAGTTAAAACTATAAGAAACACAAATCCTAAAACATATTTTTTAGAAGACTATCAAAAACATGAAATTAAAGGTGGTTTTTATGAATTCGAGCTGATGAAAACAAAATATCCGTAAACGTATTTAGTTGAAAAAGTTTTAAAGAGAAAAGGAAGCATGATATATGTGAAATGGTTAGGCTTTTCATCAAAACACAATTCTTGGATTAAGACTAACGATATATTACTATAAAGGAAATAGTATTAATTTAAAACTGATTTGTTCATTCATCGAACGTCAAGCTGTCGTTAACATTAACGTTAAACGGACATTCATCATTACTTGCGGCAAACTATTTCCCTCCCATTGTGTTGGATAAGAATTATGTTTGTGGATTAATAAGCTTTGATACCTATAACACAATACCAAATGTTGATGTTGAAAATAATTTATTTCATATTGCTGATTATATAATAGAGATTCCTATGGGATCATATGAGTTTTCTGATATAGTTGATTTAATTAAAGATAAATATGATTTGACTAATGAAGGTAATCTTTATATTAATGAAAACTTTAATACGTTTGTAACATCTATAAAAAGTACAATAGATCCTATCTATTTCAATAAAGAACGATCAATTGGATCTTTGCTTGGTTTTAGTAAGAGAGTATTACGACAAGAAGTGGAACATTTTTCAGATAAAACAATTGATATAACAAATATTAATACAGTAATCATTGAATGTAATATTGTGAATGGTTCATATATAAATAACGTGTCAGCACATACTATTCATCAGTTTTCACTTGACGTTAGTCCAGGATATAAGATAACAGAAAGACCGGCTAATCCAATATATTTACCTGTAAATTCGAGAGAAATTTCTACACTGATTTTAAGAGTTGTCGATCAGGACGGAAACCTAATTAATTTTCGTGGAGAAAAAATACCTATTAGATTACATTTGAACCCTATAAAAGAATGATTATATTCAACAAAACTAGCTTGTATAAGGATTCACCAATCACTCTATCATCATCCACAACACAAGAAACATCAAGGAGAGTTTCTTCTGTTAAAAGAAAGTTGTATAATAAAAAGCTGATATATCAAACAAGCAAACATCAACGAAACACCTTAAATAAAACTAATCGAAAATTTTACGCAATTTAGGATTTCAACTAAAACACAAAAATGAATAGTTTAATTAATATATTAGACAAACGGCAATTTGATAATTCAATTATTAAAAAGAATATCACAGCTATAATTCATACTTACAATCTTTCAAAAACAATGATGAAATCCGAATATCAATACAAAACCAAGATTTATATGTTTTACCAAGCGATATGTAGTATGGCTCACCTCTTGGACGAGATTCGATATGAATTAAATGGAATAGAAATTGATCGTACACGACATTTAGGAATTAAAAACTATATTTCGTTAAATACATCTGAAAGCAATAATTTGATTAATGATGGATGGGGTCCAATCAATAGTGAAAAAATCTTGTACTTATTAGTGGTTATTTCAATTTTTGTGTGCCATTGAAAAATTTGTTAGGATTTGCTAAAGATTTTAATAAAATAATAGTTAATTCGAAACATGAATTAATCTTGTTGAGAGCAAAAGCTGATAAACAAGTTTTTAAATCTAAGGTATCAACTGAAAAAGCTAAGTTAACCATTCTGAATGTTACGTGGAAAGTGCCACATGTTCAACTTGATGATGTTCACAAATTGGAAATGTTAAAAACAATTAATAACCGCAGGGCACTAAATATATCTTTTAGAAGTTGGGATATGTATTACTATCCTTCACTTCCAGAAACCACTACTGTACTGTGGAATGTTAAGCTTGCTAGTGAAAATGAAAGACCACGTTTCCTACTTTTAGCGTTTCGCAACAATGATAATAACACATTTCAACATTGTGATTTAACGAATCTAAGCTCTGACGTATATCCGTATGATGATCTAAACTTGAAATTTTATCGAAATCGGTTTGCACTACTATACGATATGTATCAAAAGTTTCAACAAAGCTACTATTCACGAGATCCACAACCCTTACTATCATGCGAAGACTTTAAAACAATAGAGCAAATAATTGTCTTAGATGTAACACATCAAAATGAGACTGTTAAAACTGGACCAATAGATATTCGTATTGAATTGAAAACGCTTAATAATATACCAACCGGAACATCTGCATATTGTTTAATTATACATGATAGAATGTTTGAATATATTTCTCTTACTAATGAAATAAAAAAAATATTGTAAAAATTATACTAAGATAAATAAATGTTTTTTTAATGAAAACTGATTTGTTTTTATTTAATTTATGATTTATTAAGGTAAGATATGAATATAGCAATATTGTGAAATTGAAGAAGTTGAATTGAAAAATATTTTAGGGTATATAACGAAGCACTAATAAAGTGTTTTTATCATATCATCTCTAACCTTTATACAGTGTGTATAATATATCGTAAAATGAAGTCTATCATTTTTAATTTACTCATTATATTAAAATTGGTATACGGTAATTCACTACCAATGCCTATTATCAGTACCCCACTTAGAGAAGAGAACACAAAAGTTTTAGAATTTAATTTTACACTCCCCAACGAAGATGTTTTAAAAATTAACATATCATTTGTAATGTTAAAAGAAAGTAAAGTTTTAGAAACAAGAGATAGTGATTATCAAATCAATGATAATACAACTCCTGCTACCATATCAACATCGTTCTTTGAAGAAGATGAAAAAGAGGAAAAAAAACTATGAGGAAGAGGATTTGAATCATGAAACTCAGAATAATCAACCTTTCTATAATTATTTTTCGTCAATAACTACTGATTCACCCAAGAAAATAAATGAAACTACTTCATTATCATCCCAATAATTGTTTACAGTTGATGACGTTATAGTGGCATTTCGTAAGAAATTAATTGGAAAGGAATCAAATATTGGTGGTATACTGGACTCTATTGAGTCATTTTATCGACATTTTCATCTTAAATATGATAATGTTGATGTTCCTATTCGTTCTACATATGATAGTACATACGAGAAACGATATCCGAAAATAAGTTGTTATGAATATCGTGAAGTTAATGATGAACGTATATTAAGTAATGGTGAAATCGAAAGAGTTCGAATATCTGATCTTTCACATAAATTAAATAACATACACATAATTAATGTTAAAAATTATACTCAAACGTATAAAATGGTTATCGAATAATGTTTTCATACTAGCGTATCATCAACCGTTAAAGGAAAAACAATATGAATTCATTCGCCTTAGTATTTTTGATAATTCTTATTCATTTCAACATGTAATCCATAGTAATCAAAATCCTTATAATCAACAACAACATGTTAAGTTAGATGGTGAAACTAGCAAATATTTAGACTTTCAAATTAAACATCAAAATGGTTCTGTGAATGTAAAAGTACATTTATCACTTCAATTGAAAAATGATGATGAAATTACAACAACAACAACAACTACAAAATCTTATGATCAGATGTATAATGATGAAGGATATAAACACTCTACTATAGATGAAGCAATCGAAGCATTTAGGATGGATTTGATTGAAAAAGAAAATAATGTTGGTGGTATTATTGAAAGTTCTGGGGTATTCTATCGACACTTCAACTTAAAATATGAAGATTTAGAAATAAGACTGCGATGTAGATATTATAGTAACTATGGTTATCGCAAACTCAATATTTATTGTTTTGAATATAGCGATGAAATGGGTAACGATATATTTCCATATGAAAGCGATTATCAAGAAAATTCAAGACGTATAGTTAGTCGCGGTATAAATGATATAAATACAAGAACAATTAACGTTAAAGACTATTCACAAACATTACATATGGGTATTCAGTAATTAACAATATGCTACTAAAAGAAATATATAATTTAAAAAAAAATTTCTCCAACATCATTTCCAACGAACATAAACAAGAACATGTTAACATTCAATCATATTTGAAGCATACAAACAATTTGAAAATAAATAAAATTTATTATTTTGGTGAATATTGTGAGGATTGTGTTTGGTCTAAAGAAACTACTAGATGTCGACCTGATACCTGTCGCTGTTCGAATTATAGAAGAAAAAATTTCGAATTCCAAGAAGAAGTTTATCTAAATGTAAAAATTTTATATTTCATACAGTATAATAATACATAATATATCTATTTTCATTTGCTTAAGATTTAGTTGTAAAATAAAATTTTAAATATATATTTTTATTAAAATTTAAATGTCTTTATTTCATTGTCAAGGGTAAAATACATATTTCAATTACTCTCGTTTATTTCATTGTCAAGGGTATATATAAAATATATTTAATACCCTTTAAAACACAATGTGTTCTTATCAGTTAAAAACAATAAGTTTGAAATTTCACAACTCTAGCTAACGCATATGTGTTCTTATCAGTTAATGTTTAAAATTTAGTGTAAATTTGTGTTTGGATTTCTTTATAAGAATGTTTGTATGTGTACGAGTATAAATAATTATAAATAAACAATATAATACAAACATACATCTTTATATGTAATCACCAAGCAGCCAACCTCCCAAAATAAAATAGTAACACAAAAAACCTTATCTTCTATAAAGTGCTCCACTACAACACAACTTGATAGCACTGTCAGCGTGAGCAACCATTTTTCACACAAAAACACAACTTGGCAACAGTGTTAGCATGAGGAACCATTTTCATACAAAAACAATTTGGCAGCACTGTCAGCATGAGCGGCCGTTTTGTATGGAAAATTTGGTCCAGAACCGTCCTAAACATACTACTGATATATAAGTAGCCTAGTCTTTTAAAATTTTTTTATCATTCTTATCGTACTCCAATTTTTTGATTTGCAGATTTGAGCGAAATATATTTACAAATGGGTTTGAAGGCAATAAAAAACTATGCATATTAGTGGCTACATGTCCAATTCTTCGCGAATGATGTAATGTATGGGATCTACAGTCTTTATTGCTCGCTTCCAGAGCTTCCTCGGACAGCATATCTGATACATATTACACTGCCCAGCAGCCAAATCCTCCTTTAAATAAAACTATGTAGACTAAATAGATATTGAATCCATTTCGGTTCAGGTCGAGATTTGTTTATGGGCGTGGCAATTTTCCCCCTAAATTAGCCAGGTACATAGACATATTTCACCCTAAGTCGAGAAGGAATCATCCGATTTTAAAAAGTAAAACACCAGGACATGTGTAACAAAATTGATTTTATTTTAGACACATATAATTTTTCTTTATCTCTTATAATATTGATATTATTCAGAAATTAATCGAGAAAAAAAATTGTTTTCGTGCAAAATTCGAAATTTTTTTCAGATTAAAAATGGAATTCAAAAAAACTTAACGCATATCTTCAACACTTTGCACTTTTGTGTAATAGCTACAGATTTTAGAAATAAAAAAGATTTAAACCATAAAAATTGGTTAAAAAGTTTAGATATTATTTTTAATGTACCGCAGGTACGTAATATTGCATTACAACCAATCTGACATATGTATGACGATAGTATTTCGTTACGTGGGCAGGTGCAACAGAAGCTAAAGTGCAACAGTATTTTGCATGGTTCATGGAATTAAAACTTATAATACAGTATTTTTCATTTACCTGTAATTCTAAATCGAGAACATTAGGGTAGGTATACAATCCTGCACCCAATGTTAACATCCAAACATATGCCACATTTAATTTTTTTATTAAATAATTTTTTAAAGAGGTTGCTCTCCTCTCTTTTCTTTAATTTTTTTTTTAATTCTTAACCTGTAATTCTTCCTCATCCATCCTCTTCTAACATATATCCAACCTAATTTTTAGATCTTCCATTTCCTTTATGTCAGCTTCTTTTGACTTTGCAAACGATGCTGATCTTATACTTCTTCAGTGTCTTCATTATCATCATCATCATCATCATCATAAGAAGAGTCTTCTATTTGTGGTGGTGGTGGAGGAGGAAGTGGTGATTGTGCAGGAGGAGGTGGTGATTGTGTAGGAGCAGGCGAGGTTGTCTCCTCTTCATCACGGATTACAGTCATGTAAAAAAAAAAATATATATATATATATATATATATATATATATATTAAACTCTAATCTTCATAAGAAAATAAGTACACATTTCTAATTCTTACACAATATTTACGGGTTGGAGATAATAAAAGTATTCTTTTAATTCGTAAGTATTAAAATTGATAAGCTCAAATTCTCGCACACTTAGTAACCACATTTCTGATTCTCACGCAATTTATGTTCACCAAAAAAAATTTTGATAAAGCACACATGTCTAATTCTGATGCAATACTTATGGACCGAAAATATAGAAATTGCTTTAATTTGAAAGGTAAAAAAAATCAAGTTTAAATTTGTAACTTGCACACACAATTCATATAATCAATTGTTTTTTAATTTTTTTAGTTGAATTAAAAAAAATAATTTTCAATTTGTAATTCATTTGTGGTAAGAAAACAAGTTCAAATTAGAAGCACGTGTAATTCATATAATCAGTTTTTTTATTTTTTCAGTTTAAAATTAACCTAGTAACCTTTACTGTGATTATTTAAAAATTTCTGCAAAAAAATAAAATAAAAAAGGAAACGTGTATTGTTTTTTTATTTCAAATTATATTTATTAAATAAAAATTTCAAACATAAATGACCACAATTAATTGTATTAAATTTTTCCTTTTGTGTATAATTGTATTAAATGGGTGGCTATAAGTAATTGATAATTTAAAGTGGTGGTTGCAAATTTCCAAAACTATCAAAATATTCCTTCTCATTATGCTTTTTATAATATGCTACTCAATGAGTTCCAGGACCATTTAAATTAACAATACCACATTCCATCTCGCATAAAAACACCTCTGAAATATTTGAGTTGACTGCCATATTTATATAAATCCAAGTCTGTCAATGGTCGATTAGGCAAATTATTTAAGTTTTTTGAAGCTGGGTTGTAATAAAGACCGTATCCGGATTTGTATGGTTTAAGATATAAACCTTTTCCCATAGCAATTGATTCCATATATCTATTGTGACGAGTAGATTCAGCTAGTTGCTCCTTTCCATTTTCAATACTATTAACAGCTTTAGCAATAGCTGCTCCGCCAGTAGCCAAACCTCCAAGTGCGGATAGTGCTGTTAAAATTGGAATTAAAAGAAAAAATCCACCAATTTTAGGTAAAGGTATAACTCTCGGTATACTAATACTAGCTCTCTTTTTGCTTTTAAAATTTAAATTAACAGCTTTTTTGCAATTTTAACAGCATCATTTATATTAACAGGCTTCTCATTTTTTAAAACCTTCAATGTATTTTTTACAGTAGATGAAAACAGTTTGCGGTCACATGCTTTTTTCTTTTGTTTTTTCAATTTTTCTCGTCATACCTAGTCCAAATTTTACTTTAGATTTCATTGCATTCGTTACAAGCCAAGCGTTTGCTCGTTCTTTTAAATCGCTATCTTTAGATTTACTCGTTGCCAAGCCTTTTCAACTAGTATTTGATCAGCTTGATGTCTTTTTTATTAATATTATTTGATTGTGAGTATGCAATATCATGTTCTTTGCAAGCCGCATCCAATAAATTTATCCCTCTATCTCCTCTTTTCAATCGTTTCTCAAGCTTTGTACCAGGACCGCAACACTGATATCCAGGTAAATGTAGCTCTACTGGTAATTTATTTATTAAGTTGTTAACGAAACCTCTTCCAGTCTTATACTGATCTCGTTTATAGCTTTTACTATAATTTATAACCATTTTTATTAAAGTTTTGTCTGATTTAAGCTATTAATTAAAAATGATTCAATTTTCTTATATAAGGGTTAATTTATATCATTAACATTTTAGTTATAAAGCAATCAATATGCGGTTAATTAAACAAGCAAAACAAATCGTTGTAAGAAACGCAGATGAAATGCAAGAAAATAAACAAAAGATTGTACATAGTACATTGTTACCAAATTCAATACGAGCACTAATTGTAGGACCTTCAAATTGTGGAAAAACTAATGTGATGATTAGTTTAATAGAAAGCCCTAATGGTCTTGTCTTTACATTTATTCTAAATCATTATATCAACCAAAGTATATTTATCTAAAGACATTAATTAATCCAATAAAAGAGATAAATCTGTTTACGTTTTCCGAAAATGAAACAGTTCTAAGTCCGACTGAAGCAAAACCACATTCTATAATTATATTCGATGATGTCATTTGTGAAAAACAGAATGCTATATGTCAAACATATACAAAAATTCCTAAACATCTAATAGGTGACAATGCAAATATGATTATAATATTTAAACAAGATGAAATGAATTTAAGGCATATATATAATGATCATATTATTGGTGATATATCGTTTAAGGAGTTTACAAAGATTTGTCGGGAGTGTTGGAAAGATAAATATGGATTTGTAGTTGTAAGCAAGGATGATGCTAATAATAAAGGAAGATATAGAAAAGGTTTTAACGAATTCATACAGGAATAAAGGAGATTGGAAGCAGATGCAGTGCATATATAAAGCAGATCGTAATCAGATATAAAGCAGATCGTAACCAGATACTAACCAGATCATAACCAGATACAAACCAGGTCATAACCAGAAATAAACCAGCTCATAACCAGATACAAACCAGATACAGAGCAGGTACAGATCAGATACAGATCAGATATAAAGAAGGTTGTAAGCAGATACAGATCAGATATTAAGCAGATCGTTATCAGATATATAACAGATTAAAATGAAAAATAAATTGTTAAAAGACATTGTTCAGACAAGAAAAATATTAAAGGAAAAATTTTAAAAAATTAAATTAAATGAAATAGATAAAAATAATTTATTAGAAGATTCATTTAAACCCATAACTAAACCTTTGAATATGATAAGTGAAAAAATTGCTGGTCATCAATCAAAAATATTGTTGAAAGATGAGATGAAATCTAAAAAAACTTCTAAGCGTGAGTTAAAAGAGGAAAAAAAGATGATGATGATCGATCAGATAATTATGAAGCAGAATACAATCAATCCAAAGAAGATAAAACAGATACAACGCTTACACCACTATCAGATGATAATAGTTTCGATGAAAGTTCTGATAATTATGATGATGCCGAAGACTGTAATCAAGTTGTTGAAAATGATAATAATACTAAATCTACACTTGAAAAAAATATTAAATTGCTTTTAAATAATAATCAAATAGATAAAGTTATGGTTTCAACATAGATGAAAGAGGAAATTGGCGATATGCAAATAACGAATTAAAATTTAATGATGACAACTATTTTCAATTGGGAAGTACAAAGTGGAATATGACACCAGGATTATTTTAATTATTATTTCATTCAAAACCTTTACATTACACTCAAAAAGATTTAGAGAATTATAGAGAAATCTTAATGACTACAGATGTATATAAACGTAATTTTCAATCTGAAGGTCAAATAAAAGGTTCAAATTCATATAAATATCAACATGTAATTAAACTGTTAATTAATACTATATTAAGAAAGGGCAGTGGACTCTTGCGGTTGTCAATAGTAAACCCAACTATATATATTGGGATAATCCAAATGAATTAGTTAACAGACTACGTTTACTTCTTTCATCAGAGGGTGCTGGTCATAATAATCATAAAAACGAAATAATATTTATAATTGAAGAGCTTAGAGAAGCTAATATAATTTACTAATTGAGTTTTAAATATATTTATACGATTAAAATAATATACATATATATATATAACATGAATATTAAGAAAAGAGAAATAAATAGTGGATGAGCTACATAAACAAGCGAGAAAAAATTTTAAAAGAAGACGAGTTATTGTTAAAGGAATTGATGATTTATGGCAAGCGGATCTAGTTGAGATGGGGAATTATGAAACAAAGAACAACGGATATCGATATCTGTTAACTGTAATAGATACATTTTCGAAGAAAGCATGGGCTGTTGCGGTAAAAAACAAAACTGCATTAAATATAACAAATGCTATGAAAAGTATTTTTAATAATAGTAATCGTCATACAAAAAACTTACAAACAGATAATGGTAGAGTTCTATAATAATCAATTTCAACGATTAATGGAAACAATTTCAGTTAAACATGATTCAACATACAGTGTTTTGAAAGCATCAATAGTAGAACGATTTAATAGAACATTAAAAACCATGATGTGGAAAGAGTTTAGCTATCAAGGATCATATAAATGGATAAATATATATAAAGAACTCGTTGATAAATATAATAATGCATTTCATAGAACAATAAAAATTACACCTAAAGAAGTGAATTCATCTAATGAGAAATCTCTTTTAGATACAGTCTATAATAATTTAAAAATTTTTAAAAAACCAAAGTTTAGAGTTGGTGATGATGTTCGAATAAGTGAATACAAACATGTATATGAAAAAGATTATTCACCAAATTGGACTACAGAAATTTTCAAAGTTAAAACTATAAGAAACACAAATCCTAAAACATATTTTTTAGAAGACTATCAAAAACATGAAATTAAAGGTGGTTTTTATGAATTCGAGCTGATGAAAACAAAATATCCGTAAACGTATTTAGTTGAAAAAGTTTTAAAGAGAAAAGGAAGCATGATATATGTGAAATGGTTAGGCTTTTCATCAAAACACAATTCTTGGATTAAGACTAACGATATATTACTATAAAGGAAATAGTATTAATTTAAAACTGATTTATTCATTCATCGAACGTCAAGCTGTCGTTAACATTAACGTTAAACGGACATTCATCATTACTTGCGGCAAACTATTTCCCTCCCATTGTGTTGGATAAGAATTATGTGTGTGGATTAATAAGCTTTGATACCTATAACACAATACCAAATGTTGATGTTGAAAATAATTTATTTCATATTGCTGATTATATAATAGAGATTCCTATGGGATCATATGAGTTTTCTGATATAGTTGATTTAATTAAAGATAAATATGATTTGACTAATGAAGGTAATCTTTATATTAATGAAAACTTTAATACGTTTGTAACATCTATAAAAAGTACAATAGATCCTATCTATTTCAATAAAGAACGATCAATTGGATCTTTGCTTGGTTTTAGTAAGAGAGTATTACGACAAGAAGTGGAACATTTTTCAGATAAAACAATTGATATAACAAATATTAATACAGTAATCATTGAATGTAATATTGTGAATGGTTCATATATAAATAACGTGTCAGCACATACTATTCATCAGTTTTCACTTGACGTTAGTCCAGGATATAAGATAACAGAAAGACCGGCTAATCCAATATATTTACCTGTAAATTCGAGAGAAATTTCTACACTGATTTTAAGAGTTGTCGATCAGGACGGAAACCTAATTAATTTTCGTGGAGAAAAAATACCTATTAGATTACATTTGAACCCTATAAAAGAATGATTATATTCAACAAAACTAGCTTGTATAAGGATTCACCAATCACTCTATCATCATCCACAACACAAGAAACATCAAGGAGAGTTTCTTCTGTTAAAAGAAAGTTGTATAATAAAAAGCTGATATATCAAACAAGCAAACATCAACGAAACACCTTAAATAAAACTAATCGAAAATTTTACGCAATTTAGGATTTCAACTAAAACACAAAAATGAATAGTTTAATTAATATATTAGACAAACGGCAATTTGATAATTCAATTATTAAAAAGAATATCACAGCTATAATTCATACTTACAATCTTTCAAAAACAATGATGAAATCCGAATATCAATACAAAACCAAGATTTATATGTTTTACCAAGCGATATGTAGTATGGCTCACCTCTTGGACGAGATTCGATATGAATTAAATGGAATAGAAATTGATCGTACACGACATTTAGGAATTAAAAACTATATTTCGTTAAATACATCTGAAAGCAATAATTTGATTAATGATGGATGGGGTCCAATCAATAGTGAAAAAATCTTGTACTTATTAGTGGTTATTTCAATTTTTGTGTGCCATTGAAAAATTTGTTAGGATTTGCTAAAGATTTTAATAAAATAATAGTTAATTCGAAACATGAATTAATCTTGTTGAGAGCAAAAGCTGATAAACAAGTTTTTAAATCTAAGGTATCAACTGAAAAAGCTAAGTTAACCATTCTGAATGTTACGTGGAAAGTGCCACATGTTCAACTTGATGATGTTCACAAATTGGAAATGTTAAAAACAATTAATAACCGCAGGGCACTAAATGTATCTTTTAGAAGTTGGGATATGTATTACTATCCTTCACTTCCAGAAACCACTACTGTACTGTGGAATGTTAAGCTTGCTAGTGAAAATGAAAGACCACGTTTCCTACTTTTAGCGTTTCGCAACAATGATAATAACACATTTCAACATTGTGATTTAACGAATCTAAACTCTGACGTATATCCGTATGATGATCTAAACTTGAAATTTTATCGAAATCGGTTTGCACTACTATACGATATGTATCAAAAGTTTCAACAAAGCTACTATTCACGAGATCCACAACCCTTACTATCACGCGAAGACTTTAAAACAATAGAGCCAATAATTGTCTTAGATGTAACACATCAAAATGAGACTGTTAAAACTGGACCAATAGATATTCGTATTGAATTGAAAACGCTTAATAATATACCAACCGGAACATCTGCATATTGTTTAATTATACATGATAGAATGTTTGAATATATTTCTCTTACTAATGAAATAAAAAAAATATTGTAAAAATTATACTAAGATAAATAAATGTTTTTTTAATAAAAACTGATTTGTTTTTATTTAATTTATGATTTATTAAGGTAAGATATGAATATAGCAATATTGTGAAATTGAAGAAGTTGAATTGAAAAATATTTTAGGGTATATAACGAAGCACTAATAAAGTGTTTTTATCATATCATCTCTAACCTTTATACAGTGTGTATAGTATATCGTAAAATGAAGTCTATCATTTTTAATTTACTCATTATATTAAAAGTGGTATACGGTAATTCACTACCAATGCCTATTATCAGTACCCCACTTAGAGAAGAGAACACAAAAGTTTTAGAATTTAATTTTACACTCCCCAACGAAGATGTTTTAAAAATTAACATATCATTTGTAATGTTAAAAGAAAGTAAAGTTTTAGAAACAAGAGATAGTGATTATCAAATCAATGATAATACAACTCCTGCTACCATATCAACATCGTTCTTTGAAGAAGATGAAAAAGAGGAAAAAAACTATGAGGAAGAGGATTTGAATCATGAAACTCAGAATAATCAACCTTTCTATAATTATTTTTCGTCAATAACTACTGATTCACCCAAGAAAATAAATGAAACTACTTCATTATCATCCCAATAATTGTTTACAGTTGATGACGTTATAGTGGCATTTCGTAAGAAATTAATTGGAAAGGAATCAAATATTGGTGGTATACTGGACTCTATTGAGTCATTTTATCGACATTTTCATCTTAAATATGATAATGTTGATGTTCCTATTCGTTCTACATATGATAGTACATACGAGAAACGATATCCGAAAATAAGTTGTTATGAATATCGTGAAGTTAATGATGAACGTATATTAAGTAATGGTGAAATCGAAAGAGTTCGAATACCTGATCTTTCACATAAATTAAACAACATACACATAATTAATGTTAAAAATTATACTCAAACGTATAAAATGGTTATCGAATAATGTTTTCATACTAGCGTATCATCAACCGTTAAAGGAAAAACAATATGAATTCATTCGCCTTAGTATTTTTGATAATTCTTATTCATTTCAACATGTAATCCATAGTAATCAAAATCCTTATAATCAACAACAACATGTTAAGTTAGATGGTGAAACTAGCAAATATTTAGACTTTCAAATTAAACATCAAAATGGTTCTGTGAATGTAAAAGTACATTTATCACTTCAATTGAAAAATGATGATGAAATTACAACAACAACAACAACTACAACATCTTATGATCAGATGTATAATGATGAAGGATATAAACACTCTACTATAGATGAAGCAATCGAAGCATTTAGGATGGATTTGATTGAAAAAGAAAATAATGTTGGTGGTATTATTGAAAGTTCTGGGGTATTCTATCGACACTTCAACTTAAAATATGAAGATTTAGAAATAAGACTGCGATGTAGATATTATAGTAACTATGCTTATCGCAAACTCAATATTTATTGTTTTGAATATAGCGATGAAATGGGTAACGATATATTTCCATATGAAAGCGATTATCAAGAAAATTCAAGACGTATAGTTAGTCGCGGTATAAATGATATAAATACAAGAACAATTAACGTTAAAGACTATTCACAAACATTACATATGGGTATTCAGTAATTAACAATATGCTACTAAAAGAAATATATAATTTAAAAAAAAATTTCTCCAACATCATTTCCAACGAACATAAACAAGAACATGTTAACATTCAATCATATTTGAAGCATACAAACAATTTGAAAATAAACAAAATTTATTATTTTGGTGAATATTGTGAGGATTGTGTTTGGTCTAAAGAAACTACTAGATGTCGACCTGATACCTGTCACTGTTCGAATTATAGAAGAAAAAATTTCGAATTCCAAGAAGAAGTTTATCTAAATGTAAAAATTTTATATTTCATACAGTATAATAATACATAATATATCTATTTTCATTTGCTTAAGATTTAGTTGTAAAATAAAATTTTAAATATATATTTTTATTAAAATTTAAATGTCTTTATTTCATTGTCAAGGGTAAAATACATATTTCAATTACTCTCGTTTATTTCATTGTCAAGGGTATATATAAAATATATTTAATACCCTTTAAAACACAATGTGTTCTTATCAGTTAAAAACAATAAGTTTGAAATTTCACAACTCTAGCTAACGCATATGTGTTCTTATCAGTTAATGTTTAAAATTTAGTGTAAATTTGTGTTTGGATTTCTTTATAAGAATGTTTGTATGTGTACGAGTATAAATAATTATAAATAAACAATATAATATAAACATACATCTTTATATGTAATCACCAAGCAGCCAACCTCCCAAAATAAAAGAGTAACACAAAAAACCTTATCTTCTATAAAGTGCTCCACTACAACACAACTTGATAGCACTGTCAGCGTGAGCAACCATTTTTCACACAAAAACACAACTTGGAAACAGTGTTAGCATGAGGAACCATTTTCATACAAAAACAACTTGGCAGCACTGTCAGCATGAGCGGCCGTTTTGTATGGAGAATTTGGTCCAGAACCGTCCTAAACATACTACTGATATATAAGTAGCCTAGTCTTTTAAAATTTTTTTATCATTCTTATCGTACTCCAATTTTTTGATTTGCAGATTTGAGCGAAATATATTTACAAATGGGTTTGAAGGCAATAAAAAACTATGCATATTAGTGGCTACATGTCCACATGATGTAATGTATGGGATCTACAGTCTTTATTGCTCGCTTCCAGAGCTTCCTCGGACAGCATATCTGATACATATTACACTGCCCAGCAGCCAAATCCTCCTTTAAATAAAACTATGTAGACTAAATAGATATTGAATCCATTTCGGTTCAGGTCGAGATTTGTTTATGGGCGTGGCAATTTTCCCCCTAAATTAGCCAGGTACATAGACATATTTCACCCTAAGTCGAGAAGGAATCATCCGATTTTAAAAAGTAAAACACCAGGACATGTGTAACAAAATTGATTTTATTTTAGACACATATAATTTTTCTTTATCTCTTATAATATTGATATTATTCAGAAATTAATCGAGAAAAAAAATTGTTTTCGTGCAAAATTCGAAATTTTTTTCAGATTAAAAATGGAATTCAAAAAAACTTAACGCATATATTCAACACTTTGCACTTTTGTGTAATAGCTACAGATTTTAGAAATAAAAAAGATTTAAACCATAAATATTGGTTAAAAAGTTTAGATATTATTTTTAATGTACCGCAGGTACGTAATATTGCATTACAACCAACCTGACTATGTATGACGATAGTATTTCGTTAGGTGGGCAGGTGCAACAGAAGCTAAAGTGCAACAGTATTTTGCATGGTTCATGGAATTAAAACTTATAATACAGTATTTTTCATTTACCTTTAATTCTAAATCGAGAGCAGTAAGGTAGATTATAATATTTCTTGTAACAGTATATGTGGAAATTGATGGACAGTAAGTGAGTCAGTTTTAATCAAATATCGTGGAGTTAAAATCGGCAACGGGTAAATATATTAATTATTGTGTAAAGTAATAAGGCAACTAAAGAATCTACAAAAGCTTTCATATAACATAATATCAGGAATTTGTAACAAATCTCCAAACTTATTTGGTTATGTATTTGGCAATGTAACTTTAAGTTCTCAACGGCAAACAATAACTTTCCATATTAAAGATGCTTTTCACTGTTACTTTGGGTTTCCTATCGATGATAGAGATAAAAATTTACTGTCGAAATTATGTTTCAATAGATGAGCAAGGTCTTTAAGAGGTTGGTTAAAAAAGAGTCATAAGCTTTTGCCGTTTATGAAGCCAGGGATTTGGAGTCAACGACGAAATCATAAAAATGATTGCTAATTTTACCTGACTAAAACAAGTGAGCTTAAGAAAAAAAAACCAAAAATAAAGTTATATTGTAGCATGAATGCACTCTTTGCAAGGCATGATTATAAATTAACAGAAGAATATCAAGAGTCACATCAAGTAAAATGTATATGGACAACAGAAATCACTTGACACCTCGTGCCGCTGCACTTGGAATATGCGTTTGTTGTATACAGCTAGTGTTTTGACATCAAACAAACATTGTTTGTTTGACTTTTGGTCACTTCCGTCGCACTTGAAATGCACTAAATATTTGTATACCTAATGCTCGCCTCATATATCGTATGTGGGAAACAGGTTTAATTTGTTTTCCCGCCGAACTAATTTTAGGTAATTATAAGAAACTAAATGTAAGTAATATTTAAATAATATAGTTAAGAAAGATAAACCTTCTTCTCAAAGCTGAAATAAAAGGAGAAGATTTTCCCAAATGGAATGAAGAATTAAAATACACACTGCAGCAACCATATCGTTGCTCCATAATTAGTTCTAAATAAAAATTAAAAGGCTGAAGCGATAACCAAAAAGTCGCATGCTGAAATAAAATAAAAGCAAAATTTTTTTAATAAAAAACATTACATGGCGATCCTGCCATGTTGAATAAATACGTACATTACAATATATCTAAATACTTCATGTGTCAAAGGACCAGTTTACAAGTAAACATTTACCTCCATTGCCTCCTACAGACGACGAAGCAGATGGGCTTTCTGCAACAACTGAATCCATTTACGCGACCATGGATGTTTCTTCGCATTTACTCCAACAAGTAAAGCTTATATTCCGAATCAAACTGATCTGAACAACTTCGTTCGTGAATTAGGGCTCTCAAAAAACAAGTCTGAGCTGTTTGCATCCAAATTAAAACAAAGGAATTTCGTGCAAAAGGACGTGAAAGTCTCGTACTTTCGAAATAGAGAACAAGCTTTTTTGAGTTATTTCAGCAGAGAAGAATATTTGGTAGTTTGTGATAATGCTCATGGACTTTTGCGACAACTGTGGTTCAGTGATAAATCTGAGAATTGGTGGCTTTTTATGGATTCATCCAAGACAAGTTAGAAAGCCTTATTACTTCACAATCGCAACAAATTTCCATCGGTCTCACTTGCGTATGCAAGAAATATGAAAGAAAGCTAATGTAGCATGAAGATGATACTACAAAATATTAAATATTCACATTACTCATAGAACGTAGTTGCAGATTTGAAAGTTATAGCAATACTAAACGGATTGAAAAGTGGATAAATTAAGTTCTTTTGCTTTTTATGTGAATGGGATAGCCGCGCGATAGGAAAACTCTACAATGTTAAAATTTTTCCGCATATAATATATTGTATTCCAGGAGAAACAAATGTAGCAGAAGAACCTTTAATCCAAAAAGAAAAAATTAAAATTATAACTGACACTTCTATATATTATTATATATAATGGTTGCCGATTTTAACCGCACGATATCAAATTACAACTGACTTACTTATTGTCCATCAATTTCCACATATACTGCTACAACAAATTATATTTGAACCTACCCTAATGTTCTCGATTTAGAATTACAGGTAAATAAAAAATACTACATTATAATTTTTAATACCAAGAACCATGCAAAATACTGTTGCACTTTAGCTCGATTACAAGCCCACCTAACGAAATACTATCGTCATACATATGTAAGGTTGGTTGCATTTCAATATTGGGACCTGCGGTAAATTGAAAATAAAACCTAAATTTTAAATCGATTTTTATGGTTTAAAGCTTATTTTATTTCTAAGACTTATAACTTGTAGAAAAATGTGAACAATTTTGATTATGTCCTTCATATTTTTAAACTGAAAAAAATTACGAATACTGCAGAAAAAAAAATTTTTTTTCTCGATTAATTTCTGAATAATTCCAAAACGATAGGAGAAAACAAATTTGCTTGTGACTAAAATAAATACAATTTTATTACACGTATTCTGGTGTTTTACTTTTTAAAATCGGATTACTCGTTCTCGCATTAGGTTGAAATATTTCTACGTACCTAGCTAATTTAGGGCCAATAAAAAATCTAAAGTTTAGCGCATCAAAATCCATATAGTGTACATAGTTTTATTTAAAGGAGAGAAAAAAATTATTTTTTGCAGAGAAAATAAAATTGAAATCATTGAAAAAGGGCATTTAGATAGAGACATACCTATTAACAGAATAGCTTCATCTATAATTTTACTACCATGCACTAGAATCTTATGGCATGTAGTATCAGCCATAGAGATCAACAAACAACTTGGCAGTATTGATGCAATGTATATGAAATTTATTAGCGTCGACTGCTGCATTACAATTTATTGCAGCCAAAATAATTTAAAATATATGTATTAACTCTTCTTTTATGCCAACTACGTCTGCAGTTCTGGCTGGATTTTCGAAAAACCTTTATGCCGTATTGCCAACGTTTGTTGTGCGTATATCTTGCTTCACTGCACCCACATTTATGTCCAGTGTCAAACTTTCAAACTTTTTTTGGAGCTTATGCTTTTTTCAACAATGAAATATATAACAATTAATACTATTGAATAAAAGTATTTATATCACATACATATGTAATAATTTTAAATAGTACAGAACTATGGGAACAACAACAAGCATGAGCAAAAAGTCATGTTTTGTTAACTGTCATTTTATAGTTTTTACTGTTTGTTATATGAGAAAGAAGCAGGCAGGAGCAGCAGTCATATGATAAGTTTATTGTGATTGTACCAAAAGATTGAATATAGAGTAAATTTGCATGCTATTTGAAAAAAGCGAATATATAATGTCCAAGCAAATAATATATATCAACCTAACACTTCTGAATCATAATACTCAGATATCAACAGATGAAGTTTTAAATGTTTTAAATGCGTTTAACCCACAAATACAATTTACAGTGGAAACGGAAAGAGATAGTAAATTACCAATGTTTAGATGCAATTGTTAGTAGATACCAAAATATGATAACGGTTAACTGGTATCAATAGCCCACTGCATCCGATCGTCTGATAAATTTTCATTCAAAACATTCAAGAAGAATTATAATGAATACAGCAAATAATTCCATCAGACGAGTACTCAGCATTAGTGACGATAGGTATCATGAAGAAAATTTACGAAAAATAAAAGAAATCTTAGACATGAATAATTTTCCAAAACCATTTATAAAGAATTTGATATCTAAAAAGAGTGACACAATAGTTAGAAGAGAGACTAGTCCAAAGTATTATAAAGGTGTAACATATATAAAAGCTTTTTCTGAGAGGTTGAAGAACTCAGATCTGTATGACATCGAAAAATATCAACTTGCATTTAAAACAAATAATACAATGCAGAGTCTATATAGTAATACAAAGACTAAATTGAAGAAAGAGGAAATATGCAACGTTATATATAGTATTAACTGCAACGGTGACGGCTCAGGCACATGCAATAAGAAATACGTAGGAACAACTAAAAATAAACTGAAGACCAGACTAACATATCATAAATCAGACATAAGAATGAAAAACAATCCCATGGAGCAAAAAACTCCACTTGCGGCCCACTGTGCAAAGGAAAATCATGTGCCAAATTTTGGTAATGTAAAAATATTACAACAAGAAAACCATTATTCCAGGAGATTTACTTTAGAGATGTTACACATAATTGACGTTCCTGCAGAGAAAAGACTTAACTAAAACAAGACATAGAGAAATGTGCTCAAATTTACGGAAGTGTGATAAACAAACACAAGAAACAACATAAACAAATCAGTTTTCGCAGCTAAGGACTACAGACGATCAACATATTGAAAATATTGTTACAAAGATTAGAAATAGATTTAAATAAAACGACAATGTGGCTATATGTACTTGGCAGCACTGCCAATTAATCTATAGTTGTCAAAATGTTACAACCCTGGTCAACACTATATAGATAATATTCAAATTAACGGAAATGTAATACTCCAGAATATACAAGATCATTCGAGGCTGTGCCACTAATAATTGTAAACAACAACATCGAAAAACCTAGCAACATAAATGCTAAGAGATGTTATTCTTAATGATCTTGTACGCAAGTATTCACTTCTAATAAAGCTAAATATGTTCACAAGTATACACAGCCATATACACATAGAAGAAGAAGAAACAAAACTACACAACACACAGAACACTCATACATAC
The DNA here is from genome assembly GCA_963675445.1 of Linnaemya vulpina. NCBI lineage: Eukaryota > Metazoa > Arthropoda > Insecta > Diptera > Tachinidae > Linnaemya > Linnaemya vulpina. The sequence goes on along the minus strand of OY776277.1, from coordinate 61,179,139 downwards.
AACCACTCATAGTTACCATAGGCAAAACACACAGAACACTCATACATACAACCACACATAGTTACCATAAGAAAAACAAACAAGTCAGCATTGTCATGTATACAAACACACGTATATAGCTCCATGTCAAGTAAAATACAACCACCATACCCAGAAGTTTCGCGAGGTTACCAGACGACGTCATTTTTGCTATATAAAGGCGCTGCCAGAGCTCAGCGAGTCGGAGTGTGATTTCAAATATAGACGTGTTAACATCGTTAAGTGTTGAGTAGTACAAATTCTCGTGTTAATAAAGTAATAAATAAAGTGTTGCCGCATTATATTTGTAAAATTAATTTGTCCCTGTTTTAATTTGATGCAATAAAACGAATCCTTGAAGGATAAGTAATAAAACCGTTTTTACATACGTTACATTCTAAGAACGTAACAATATGTTAATTTAATCTAATTTTATTTAATTTTTAGTTTACATGTATGTAATTGTAAATTTATTAGAAATAATCAAAAATTAATTTTAATGTTTATCATTTATTGTTTTGTACCCAACAGTGTTCCCCTGAAGATGAATAGCGAAGCTATTCGAAATATTGGGAAAAATAACATTAAATAAATATTAAATAATCAAAAAATATTTAGAGTTTATTGATTTTTAAAAAACCTGGCCTATAGCCGAACGATAAAATAAGAATATTATTATAATACATTAGGTCAACGATTAAACTAAATACATATACATCTAGCAATACTATTATATTACTTTTTAGGGAAGCTCCCTAGGAACTCACAACGCAGAGCTCTGCTGAGAACTCTTTTTTTTTTAATATTCCCGATTTTTGTTTTCAATTTTACTAGCGGGAAGAATTATATTTGAAAAGCGAAATGGGGAAAACCTAATTATACGAAGGGAATATTTAAATTTTTTCTTCGTTTTTTTTATTATTTAGATAAGTGCGGACGTATCTTAAAAATATTTAATATTTTATGTTAATATAAATTCAGGCATGCGAAGCAGCTTACACCTTAATTTATTTAGTAATACGTAAAGTAATTTAATACTGCTTTAGCTGTTAATAAGATGCGTATTTACCGTCACAAGTTTTCTTTTGCTAACGTTTGAGAATTCGGAAGTTATGCTTTAGGAGCAAATGGCAGATGCAAAAAAAACTTACACTGTAAATATTTGTCAACGTCAACACAATATAAACAATCTAACATTTTATATACATGTCTAGTTTGTCAAATTATCATGTGTGCTGTCAAAAACTATGTCCTGAGTAACAATGGGATTCGTAATACGTACACGTACACGCACATATAAAACAATTCCAATATTAATTGTCCTAAAATATATGTCAACAAAAACAGCGCTTATTGAGAGTATATGTTAAGACAATAACTCAGGAAAATATTCGACTTATCAGTCCATAAATAACACGAAATTGAGAAGCAAAAACGCTAAATTGGAGTTTCCAATTTTATATTTTGAAAATATATGATAAAACCCTCATCAGACAAATGTTTCTTGTCCGCGTGGAGTTTTTTTCTATTTATGATAGGAGAAAGAATGAAAGAGCTTCCAGGGATATTTTGTTTATGATTGGGCTGAATGTATCTTTTAAAACAATTTCAAGCTGTATATTTCTGTCTTGTGGTTTTCGCATGAGGTTTTATATAAGTGTACACATCTAAGTGATTTGGTATACTATGGTTGTGGTGTGTCGTGATTTTTTTTTTAGTAGGACCAGCACCCAGGGTACAACCCCCACATATGCAGTGCATTGCGCTGGAACTAGAAAGCAGGGGGTAGCGTTAGGAGGACAGATTAAAAGAAGGTTATTTTTTTGTAGCTATTTTTACTTTTATTACTTCGTGGGTGAATTTTTTGCTACAGATACCGACGAAGGAGAGTGCTTCTGTATCCTGCTCTTTTAGTACATGACTGTGTTAATCGCTGTCGGTAATGTTCAGCGACCAGTGAGTGCTATGCCTTCGTCATTGAGACAAGCTCACAACAATTAACACAATCCTGCACTAATGCAGATCAGATATATTCGACATCATATTGTTTACTGACTGCGGAGTCGAACTCTCCCTCAGGCATCGCAGTCGTGTGTCTTACTATAGCCAAGTAGCTATAGCCTCTAGAGATAAATTGAAAAATTTGAAATCAATATGATATATGTTAATCGTTAATCGAGCCTTGTATCAGAAATTATATATTTAGTTTTTTTATGTTTACACAGCTCTGGTTTAAAATACTTGAAGTGCCACGTATTTTCGCAATTTGCAAATGTTGTTGTTCCCCTTATTAGAAAAAGAAAACAAATTCAAATATCTAAGCATTCCATGAGAAATTCAAATAGTTCATAATATTATCATTGTATCACATTTGATACATACTGGTGTTGAAGTGTTTCTGTGCTTTTGTGAATATAATTGGAATAAGTGTTTTTGATTTGTAAACAAGTGTTTTGATGCGTTTTTTTTTTAAATTTTTTAGTTCGAAGCAATAATTTTTAAAATGTCGTAACCGCGATTAGTGAGCCTCGAAGCACTAGTAAATGAAGTGCTAAATGAAAGTGGGAAAGATGACGATATATCTGAAGCATATGCCACCGGTATTGCTGTTCGGGACCCCGATACTTCAGATGAAGAACTCGAAAGTGATTCTTCTTCGGATTCTGATTAAGTTATTAGCAGTAATACAAATAGTGACTCTTTAATTTAGCCAATGGTACTATTTACTTGGCTAGTGAATCTTATCCGATTGGTAGATTACGAAAAGAAAATTTTCTTAGTATGCGCCCAGGTGAGTCGTTATTTAAAATAAAGTAATTGAATTGTCACCTGTTTTTTTAGCTATAACAAAATTTTTTTCAAGTCGCGTAAATACTATTAGAGACAAATTTTTTTTAGCATTCTCCTGAAATATAACAAATCTCAAATCGATGAGAAATTATTTCACGCTAATTTGACAGCTTTATTGTTGGTCGGAGTGTGGAAGTAGGCAAAAATTAAGGTTTTCTAACTAAAACATGTATTTACAAATATATTTTACATTTAATAGGTACAAAATTAAACTGTACACGATCTTTTTGATGAGTACTATGGACATCCTATATATCGGTCAATTATGTCTGAAAACACTTTTTCGTATATACATAAAGTGATACGGTTTAATGATGTCTTATCCAGACGTTTACAAAAGTGTAAATACAAGTTCCTACCAATAATAATCCTTTGGAACAGATGGTCTAAGAACCTCTCAACCCTCTACATTCCTCATGAATGTGTTCCTGTGGATGAGCAGTTACTAGGGTTTAATGGTAGCTGTAAATTTCGTCAATATATTCCATCCAAACCAAAACGCGTACTTGCTATGTGTGGAGAATTCATCCATATTAAGAAATGATTTCCTGAGCGAAACCAAGGGGGACGAGCTGCTTTTGATTTAGTGTATGGTCTAAGAGGACATAATGTTACCATGGATAATATATTTTCTTTGCATAGATTTGGCCAAAAACTTTTAGAACGCAATATAACAACGGTTGACACTATAAGAAAAAACAAGCGATCTATTCTTCCAAAGCGCTTAGTATACAAAAAAGTTCCACTGTATGTGTCAACATTCGCTGTCACCTTTGACAGCGAATGTTTAGTTTTCATTTTATAACTCTACGAAAGGAGGAGTTGTACGGTTGATAAACCGTTGAGTTGCTATATTTCGAAACATAAAAATAATCGCTGGACGATGGCTGTTTTTTTCCAACATTATTGGTATTTCTGCTTAGAATGCTTATATTATATAGAGAGGAATCGATCCCAATTGGAAACAAACCCAAACTAGTACAAAACGAAAGACACGAATATCACTGGCAAGGCCTTATATGCAAAAGCGTCCTAAAAATTAACTACCTCTGGCGATTTTCAAAAAACGTTCGCCCCAAAAGTTAATTACATTGAAGATGGTTTATCAAAAAAACATAAAGTTGACAATTTTGTAAAAAACTTGCTAGATTTCAAAATGTTACAGTTCGGGCGAAAATAAAAGCACATGGTCATCAAATTTGTACTTTTTATGCCAAAACTTCTTGTAGTGACAAACCCGCCAAGAATATTTGCATTGATTGTATTAATGATATCTAGAACTTATCATATTATCTATACATATATATAAAAATAAGTTGCATTGTGTTAGTAATTCATGTTCTCCGGAATGTGTGAACCGATGTTTCTGTATGTGTATTGGTTTATGAGTTATAGCCATTTTAGTGAACACTGCAATCATTTCTAAAAATTTGTGTTAATATTTTGAAAAACGGAAATACAATTCGTTTTTAAGTTCATTACAATTAAATTATGGCCAAACCATTAATTAAATTTATATACTTAGCTTTTCTAAATCACAACTTCGGAGATCTATGAAATAAATTACATATAAATACAACGTTAAAAACATAAATATTTAAATACATTATGCATAGCAATATGCATGAGTACGCGAAGGATGCAATAGCTTATGTGCGTCATTACGGTCGACCAGATTTATTTATAACATTTACGTGTAATCCGCAATGGA